>OX030951.1:111577835-111951282 GCA_943735915.1 Pherbina coryleti
TCAAGTACCACGAATAGAATGTTTGTGCAGCTCTTTAGTCGATTAACCCTAATCGATTAAGGGTATGACTAATGTAACCTCCTGTATCAAAATGGCTAGTATCGCACCGAAACTTTAATTTCGGTCACTACGAAGAAAATACATTCGTGACCGGTTTCTATATATACAGTAATGGAAAAAAATAGGAACGGCATGTAATATGTTTTGTTTGATTTTTTTTTTGTGTAATAAATTTTGTTTTCAAAGTTAACATATGACTTAAAGATTAAAATAAGATCTATCAGAATAAAAAAAAAAACACAGCTTCGCGCAATTCATAAAACAACAACAAAAAAAAATATTTAATTTATTGTCCTTCGAAAAAATAATAGAAACAAAAGACTTAAAACTAACATACTAATACTTTTTTCTTAAAATCTACCAATTTTATACTGCAAAGTGGTTAAACTTTAATATTTTGCTGTAGCACCAAGGTTTTTTAGAAGTTCAATGTACCGAAACTTCTGTGGCGTCTTGTGGCGTCCGTGGCGTAGTTGGTTAAAGTGCGTGGCCGCTATGTCAAAGAACCTTGGAGACCCAGGTTCGAACCCCAGCAGCGACAGAAAATTATTTGAATTAAAATAATTTTTCTGTACGGCCGCCACCTCTCTGCAGACAATGGTAAACCTCAGGGAGTAATCAAAATGCCATGTAAAGCTTCTTGAGAATAAGAACATTTTCGTTCATCGCCGTTCGGAGTCGGCGTTAAGCATGTAGGTCCATTTCTCGATCAATTGTGTACAAACTTAATAACGCACAACACAATTGATCCTAAGAAGCTAGGTCAAAGTCCTTTCAAGGGCTGAAATGACCAGTTATTTATTTTTATTTTATTCAATGCACCGAAAGCCCATGGAATCCACCAGTTTGAGACAAATTCAGGTATCAATAGCATACCACTCATGCTGATATTTTTTCCACAATTCTTCTTTGTTTTTGTATTTATAGCCAGCTATTTTCATCTTTAAGATCCCCAAGGTGTTCAATTGGATTAGGTCTGGTGACTGCGATGGCCATTCCAATAAATTAATGCTATTGTCCCGGAACCATTTTTTTGGCAGTCGCGGGGAGTGTTTGGGATCGTTATCGTGCATAACCTCCCATTTAAACTGCATTTCTTCATCGGAAAATGGCAGCATTATGCTATTTATTATATTTACATAGTCTGTGACCCACATCTTAGTTTCAATCCAATATATTGAACCTACGCTCGAAGAGGAAATACAACCTCATAGCATTACGCTACCACCATGTTTAATAGTTTTAACTGTGTGCTTCAAACTATGTTTAGTATTTTTTGGGTGTCTACATGAGGATTACATCGGATCCGAACAAATTTACCATTATTTTGTCTGGCCACAACACGTTTTTTAAATTTTTTCATCTTGCAAAAGCTTCTCTGTTGCGAATGTTATGTTTAGCTCAAATATGGCTCTTTTCTTGCGGTATGTGCTTTCAAATCATTTTCTATTAATCTATTCCGTATTGTATGACTAGTTACTGGTGCATTTAACTCTTTTATGAGTTATTCGGATTCTTTCGGATGAATTGGGGCTCAAAATCTGTGCAATGCACTCATCTTCCAATTCTAAATAAAAAAAGGTGCGAAAGGTAGAATATCACAAAAAATTGTTTATATTTTCAATACTTGTGTGACACTTTCGGAACGGTATTTGATGCTGAATAATTGGAATAATTGTTTAATGCTGGTATATTCAATATTATTAACAAAAGTATAATGCTTTTTTTTTCAATACAAAATCAAGTTCACTGCTTTAAGAGTTTGCACAACTGATATTTTTATCGAATTATGAGGAAAAGCGTAAAAAAAAATAGAGTACCGATATACAACTTTTGTGTACAATCTTGTGTACAATATTTGGCTTTTAAACCTTATAGCATTCTTCGAAATGTTAAAGTGATATCTGTTTCTATTATTTTTTCCATCACTGTATATAGTAAACTCTCACAAATTAGAACTCTCACAAATTCGAACTGTCCAGAAAGTAGATATTGCCATTTCAATGTATTGAACATTCTGAACATTGAACATTAGAACCAGTGGTTCTAATTTCTGGACGTTTCTTTATTTATTAAATTCATAAGTGATCTTTGATCATTGATATAAATATAAAAAGGGGAATTACCGAATTATACGTAATTTGAATAAATCAAAAACACGAATAAACTACAGATTACATGTTAAAAAAGCATTGAATAGTTATTAAAAAAAGAAATAATATGGTAGAAAAGATTTTTGAGTTAGAGTTATTCTTTTTTTGGCTATGAATTATATGAATTTTATGTTGAAAAAAAAACATTAAATATTAATAAATAAAAATTCTTTTGTATTAACATACATTTTTTTAACCATTATCATTCTTTTCTTTTAAATTTCTGTGAAAAAAAAAATCGTCCAGAAATTAGAACATTTCATAAATTAGAACAACGCGTGGAACAAAGTGGTTCTAATTTGTGAGAGTCTACTGTATATACGAATTTTTACCTTAAAAAATATATTCAAAACTGATTTTGAACTCACATTGAACGTCATAATTTCTTAAAAAATCTTTTTGTTTTATAATTTTTTATTTTTAAAAAATCTTAATGTTTTATCACTTAATTGGTAAAATAGGATAACAAATGAAGAAGGACAATCTTTATTGGGAAATACATTTGCTTCCTCAAATGGTGTTGTGGAACTCTGACCAAAAATGTCATCTTAAGTCTGAAACTAGAACATCGTTGAGGATTTGTAAAGGTTTTTTTAAAAATAAATGTACGTCGAGGTATTTTCGACAAACCATTTTGTTGCCTTCTTGATGCTTTTAAGGTTTTTAAAGGTTTAACGTAACGAAAAGTTCGGTGTGATTCGGTAGCGATTGCCTTTGGGGACTTGAAAGGATCCCATTAAGCTAGTGATATTAAAATTGAATGTTCTGCACAAGTTTTTTTTTTTGTGGACGTCAATAAATTTGGGAAAACATTAAACATTAAAATTACTGTAAAGTACTTACAAAGGGTACTGATATACATGACCCATTGTGACATTGTAAAAAATGATTGTAGTATTATTACATTATAAATGAATCCGTTGAATAAATGAGTTCAACTTTTGCTTTTTTTTTTATAAATCATTATTATATATATTCTTAGTTATACCAAAAACTAGCTATAAAAACATAGCTATACCGATCCAAAAAACTTAACAATAAAACTGAACTGTATTCTTATCTGTTAGCCTTTAAAGTAAGGTAAATTCCATTATTTTAACGACCAGAAGACAACCACAAATAATGCCAATAACTCGAGTGCATCGGGCCTCAAATATCGAATATCCCCAAAAAAATTCATCTTAGACAAAATATTATGCGAAATAGAAATAAACGTGAAATGAATCAAACTACAGAAAAAAATATGAACTTACGCAGAAAACAAGTTCTCAATATTCTTCTTCAAATATAACAAAACAATGCTAGTTTAGCTACAGCGCTCAGTGTATTACGGATAAGACGAATGCTCGTAAAGGAACACTCGGAGTCGTTTATCGAGTAAGCGGTCAAATTATCGAGTCGGATGCCGCATCAGGCGAAAAAATTCTTACCGATTGCTGAAGGTTTGTATCAAACAAGAAAAAAGGTACATGCTGTCAGATCTGGAATTATTTTTTTTTTTAAAAAGTTGCACGTTCTGCAAAAGTTGAAAAAAATCGTATAATTTTTTTAAAAACTCATAAAGAAAATTTTAAAACGTGACCTATCTAAGGGGCACGGTTCTCAGTTATGTTTTTAATCATAAGAACAAACATTTGTTAAAGTCTCAATTGATATGTTAGTATAGTTTACCATGGTAAATTCTACTATGTAAAAAAGTAGACGCATTTTAAGTTTTTTTTAGCCAAAGATATGCCACCATTTGATTCCTTGCACAATAGCTCCCGAAATACCCGAAAACATCTAGGTGCGGATATTACCCGGGTAATTAAAGCTACTCGGGGAGTCCGACAAGAGAAAAAACAACTTTTTTCACTTTTGACAGTTATATGGCTAATCTCCTCGTATGTATCCCCTCCATACGAAATGAATATAAAGGAAAAACGACATTTTCAAGTTTGGGAAATTAAAACTTGTATTGCAGAATAGCAATAGAAGTTTCCGATTAAGATACAGGTCAAGTATTTTTGTCCTCTAAACAGCAGTAAAAAAAAAAATAGCAATAAATTAAATTTTTTTACATTTACTGCAAACGATGTTAAGCCCAAGTGAAGGACAATCTATAGGTTTCAAAGTAAAAAAGTCTCACCTGTAGTGTCAATTCAATATTAAAATGATTTTGTAATAAGCTTTTGTTCTCATATCATCCTCATAACCGTAGCTTTAATTATCGTTTACTTATTATCAGGTCTTTCCGATACGCTGATAGCTATTTTAGCGGAAACAAATGAAAAAAAAAATTCTTTAATTTTCTATTCAAGGTACAATTGAATAAGCAGAATATATCAGCGTTAAAACGTAAGAACTCAGAGGGTCTGGAAGATGTGCGGCCAACTGACAATTCAAATCGCGTAAATTCACGTTGGTCAAATGATGAACTTTTGCTAGCCGTCCAAGGTGTACGAAAGTATGGCAAAGACTTTCAAGTAATGAAATTTTTTTTTTTTTTGTTTACATAAATAGTAATTAATTATGTAATGTAATTATTTAGACAATTGCTGAGACGCTGGGTACCAAAACTGAAGCTCATGTGCGTACTTTTTACGTAAATTATCGACGACGTTATAATTTGGACCAGGTACTCAAGGAATATGAGACCGATAAGGAATCAACAGCAGCCACCACGGAGTCATCTTCTAGCCAAAATAATGAACTAAAAAAGAAGGAATCTTCCCTTGCCGGTGAATCCGATACCAACACAACTTCGAGTGAAACCACTGTATCAAAGTTTACCGAAGAAGCTAAATCCAATAGCTCAACGGTTAAAGATAATATTATTTTGGAGGTATGCTTATAATTTTTAAGTTCCACTTTTACTTACTCATCAATTTTAAACTTTTTTCTATATTATTTCAGATTGACTTAGACGCCGATCCAGCGGATGCACCTCCAATCAAGAAGATTGCACTCAGTGTTAATAATCAGGATCTGACCAAGGCAGGAATCGCATAAAATAGTTTAGTTAGAAGAAAAAGTAAAAATAATATTGCCCGTTAATGGTTATTATCAAATAGTTTTTCGATAATACAAAGAGTCCCATTAAAAAAAAAAACTTGTTTATATAACAATCTTGATAAGAAAGTCATGCTTTAAAATAGCTCAAGCCTAAAATGACTATTAAGCGTGTAACGCCTAAATCTTTACAGATAACAAAAAATAATGGGATTTGATTCAAAAATGTTCTTCTCGCCTACGACGTATTAAGGTGAAGATTAAGATTAAATATTCTTAATGTCAAATCATCATCAATAAACGTTTTATTATTTATTCCACGTAATGTTTTTTGCCATGAATCAAATATTAACTATTTTGATTGCATTATCAAAAATTATGTGTATTTATAAGGCTTAGCATCTGTTTCAAAATACAATATATTTGACTTAGTTAATTTAAATATTCGATTCTGAACTGATAAACTAAATTATTTTTATTATTAATACATATAAATTAAATTTATAATTTATTTGTGTTTAAATTGTATTTGTTTCCAACAATGAACATGTTTTAATTGAAAATAAAAATTTTATGAAAAATTATCAAACTCATCGAAGAACTAAAATTTGAAAATTATCAAACTTTCATTGAATTGTATTTTGATGGATGGATTAACCCACATAAGGGATAACTACAATAGACACATGCTGGCATACACTAATGTCTAATAACTGCTTGTTGGTTTTTTTTTTCTTTGAGAAGTGTCATAAAATAATTTAATTTTTGTTTGTGCCCCTTTGTGAGATTCTTTTAAATTATTATTAAAAAAAAAAGAAAGTTGCGCAGCTTTTATAGTCTTATCGAATTTGTTTGATTCTAATTATTTTTCAATAAAGTTGAAGAAATAGTTTTGACACTTGTTTATGCCGTGAGCGATTTGAATTGCTCTAAAAAAGTCAGTAAAAGGCAACAAAACTTGACGAATCTGTAGCAATTCCAATTGTGTATTTGCTTTTATTTTTATATGGTTTTACTCTAATTTGGACAGACGCTCTAAGTTTGCCAGCATGTAGCTATTATAGTGAGGCCCTTAGACTTCAAATAAAAACATTTTTTTTGCTTAAACCGATTGAAAATATTATACCAGTTAACAATTTTATATCAATACTTAAAACTTTAATTTATTTGTTTGTTTCTTACTTAATTGAATAGGAACGTCATTTCCAGATATGAACTTAATATAAACATAAATTATGTTATTTCTTCAATCAACTTTTAAACAATAAATTAAAACTTTTACAAAGAAAATAAAATTTGTCAATTGTGTCGTAATAAATAGTTAATCAAATGTATTGATCTTTTTATTTTGTAAAATTATCTAAATATCTTATTAATTTCCTTTGTGTTGTCATTGTTGATAACATTATAATTATAAATAAAAAAAGAAACAATTCGCTAAGACTATCGGATGCAACGTAATAGAATTAAAGCATTCTGTAACATAATAAATTATAACACTCGTATAAGTAAGGCGTATGGTAAAATTAAATAAACCTTATTGAAAAATGGCGCTTGCTGCCAGTAAAAAATTGTTTATTTTGAACATTGGGTGTTTTAGTGATTCCGTTTCGTTTAGTCATTCAGTGAGTTTTGGCACAAATATGGCGAGAACAACTGTGCTTAGGTCAAGTATAATTAAATGGCGTTTTGCAAAATATGTAGAATGATATTCTAAAATTCTAATGGATTTTATAAAATCTGTTGTTTTTTATTTCTCTATAATCATTCTTTCTGGATTTATTTTAAAGGAATAACTGATGAAATAATTCTTATATTAGGTGTTCTAGTTTCCGATCGGAAAGCTATCAATGCAATCGGATTCGAATATGCAGCTTTCCGAAAGCATCAACTAAATGACGCAGATCAGACGATTTGTTAATATTTTTAGGAAATATTTTTAGGAAAAAAAAAATATTAACTGGTGCCTTTTAAAAATAAAATAAATTAATAAAAATGAGTTGTAGTTATCGCTACACTTTTGCTAGAGACGGAAAAAGATAAGGTGGAAAAAATCAGAGGAGACGCCTGCGCGATAGCAACAATCTCATAGAATTATCCGCACCTAAACCATATTATCCATATTGTCGTTATGGAAACTTTTCTATTTTACATGCACTCAAATTTCATTAAAACGATAACAATTCTACAGCCAAAATTTAAACGGACTTAAATTCCGATAAATCGGATTACAGAACACCTACAATCCGCCAAAAAAATAAATATCGGTTTCGAAGATCGGAATCGGATTGCAGAACACCTATCAATCAAATGTCATCGGAAATAAATCCGATTCCGACCTGATTCGGATTTCAGAACATACCTGATTATGACGCTGATTTAAAATACAGGTTGGAGAAAAATGAACCAAAATCTTAAAAAAATAGAAAAACCAAAAAGAATTGTCTTCGGCTTGGCAGAAGCTAAAACACCTCCACAGTCGTGTTATAAAACAGCCTTAATATGTTCGCACTTATTAAGGTTTATTTTGGTGACGTTTCTTGATATGGAGCAAGGCTTTTGTTTTTTAAGAATTTCAAACTCAGAGTACGTTTTAAACATCGAAGGTGTTTATGATCTTTTCGAACATAAACAAACCCGATTCTCGAATCAGCTGTTTTGCACATTTTGTCTGTGTATGTGTAAATTTTATTTAGCTTTAGTTTACAATTTTGTTAAATTGAAGTGTTTTTGTGTTGATATTAAATAAATAGCAATAAATAAGTATAAAATACCGTTAGCTGTTGTAGCCTTTTTGTTAATGAAGGAAAGGAGCTCAGAAAAGGTGAAGAGAAGAATTTTGATTGCAACATTCCACTTGAGCTGCCTAACTCAGCATAAATATTTTTTCTTTGTCTGTGCAGCTATATTTGTTGCTATTTTGTAGATTATTTATTTATTTTTACAAAATATTGAGAATTTACTTACATCTCAATGAAATATAAACCAGCAAGAGAAAAAATCCACGTAAATGAATTCTGTGAACAGTTAGATGCTTGGTTTAATTCCGATAAGAAAATCGATAATATTGGTGACACCTAAAACCGATATTACTTCCGATTCGAATATAAAACCAATAATGTCGGAATTCATGACACCAAAGAAACTTTGTTGTCGTTTTTAAGATCAATTCCGACAGCTTTTGGATTCTACGATTGGGTCGAATATACTAATTTTTGTGGAATTTATGAGGGTTTTACTATTTTGATTACGTCCCTTTGTATGAAATGTAGGCGAAGTTTTCATTTGATTTTGGCATTTTTCAAAATTGCTTATTTATCTGTAGGCTGCAATCGTCGATCGGTTTTGGTCGCGTCCAAGAATTTGTTCCAGCCGTTTATGTTCTAGGTATGCTTGCTAACGCCAGATGGAAACAATAAGCATCGTTACGTTGTCCAACATTTAATCCTTCCAACGGAAATGTGGTTGTCCACTTTTCCGTTGACCGTCAACTGGTACCTTATCGAATATTTCTTTCGATGGAGCGTCGTTTTTCATTCGCTCAACATATCCTAGCCAGCGAAGCCCCTCGATTTTTATACGCTTAGCTATGTTGGCTTAACTATGGGGTTCCATCGAATTTGGTACTTGACATTGATGCAGATTGGACCGAAGATCATACGAAGGATCTTTATCTCGAAGACTCTCAAATTCTTTTTATCGGAACTACTTACTCAGTTTACGGGCTTGTGCTGCATATAATAGGCCGGGCATGATTGGTGACTTCTAGAGCGTCAGTTTTGTTCATCAAGAGAGGACTCTGCTTCTCAATTGCTTACTCCATTAATCCAAATCAATGCTCGTTTGAGTTGTTAATGCTTAAGCCGGAACGATTTGTATGAAAAAAAATTATGTCAGACTCAAAAGTTAGAGGGACTCTTAAACCCTATTTCTTTATATATATATATATTTTATAATCTCAGAAGTCTCAATTTGGTTCAGAGTTGTTGGCCCTGAGCACTTTTTTTGCTAAAAAAATCATCTTTGCTGATATCCCAAGATTAGTAAAAAATTATCTAAGTAAACAAATTTTAATATACGACGTTTTTAAAACGAACTAAAAAGTGTAAAATAATTTCTCCTAGAGTTGGTCTTTTCGTTGTCCTTAGTTAGTGGGTCTTTCAACCCGTTACCGTGATTGGAATTTTTCAATCATGTATGCTCCTCGTTCTTTTAGACACTCCGAGGTGACCAAATCAACCATAGTAGGAACAAACAAGCATTCGATGGTCAGAGAAATTGCGAGTACTCTAAGTTTATCCGTTTGAAGCGTTCACGGTCATTTAAAGTCCGTTGGTTCCATAAAAAAAATTGAATGTATGGCTTTATTTCGATGACGAATTGAAAGAAAACCACAAAGTCAATCGAGTTGACATTTGCGATGGGCTCAAAACGCATTTCTCAAGCGAGCCATTACGAGTGCCGAAATGTCAATAGAAAAAAAAGGCTTGTTCAAGAAGAATAAAGCTACGGAGAGGCAAGCAAAAGCAGTAATTTTTTTTCAGTGTGGGTTTTTCGTTGTTTCACGGCACAGGGTGGACCATAGGCTGGGTTTTCTAAATGACGTGTCTCTTGGTATTTGCGTACCTTCAATTTTGAGCAGCCTTGACCAGTCAATAAATTTTTGAAATGACTGTATTTGAATATTTCAAAACTAGTTGAAACTTTGATAAACATTAACTTTAAATTGCTTGCCTTTATTTATAACAATTTCAAAGGAAGCCAGCCAAAGGTCCACTCTCAAGTACATATACATTTTCATTGAAATCACAGAAGATACATTATGCTTACCATTTTGTAAAGTTCATCACTGATAAACGGTTTGACAAAAGCCAGCAACTTATCCAGATAACTCGGCAATTTATTATATGGATTGCTTTCATACGCACCGGATATGCTTCCTGTAGATATTTTAAATAGACGCGTAATGTCAGTATTGACATGCGTGCAATGTGACTCATACTATAGCCCGTTATATCCATGATATGCACTTCACCAACGGCCATTTCGTCTTCGAAATTCAAAGCAGTATCCTTTGTCTTCGTATCGGCCATTGCGAAACCACAATCAGCGATCATGAAAAATATTTTTGACTCCTCAACGCAAAGTTGAATAAAAAAAATGACACACGCTTACATTTTCACATTTCCAATTGTTTTATAAACAATTAGTAACACATACTTTGCTTGCATCATAATCGGGTATGGGCACCACTACATTTAAAGCTTCTGTGTTGTTTCTTTGTTTGTATTTTGTCTTTGATTTGTTGTTGCGTTTTGTGTAGCTACATAAGCCTTTGCTCTCAATTCTTACTCTCAGCGCTCTCTGCCCATACCCGATCATAATCGATCAAACGCCCCATGGTATAATAATACAAGGTAGCATTGACAGTTGCTTGGGAAATCATATACTGTCAAAAAATATACTCAAAAAGAAAGCGCTCACAATCCGCCATTGAAAACACAAGCAATGTTGAAAACCTTGAAGTGAAAAAAAAAACAACAACCACAGCAGCTGCTGATGTATTTGCACAACAAGCTGTGTTTGACAGTTTATGTTTTCCTGTTGAAGAGAAAATAAGCAGTTGTCAATAGGTCTGTTTCCGTACTTTACACTGTGTAAGATTTGTGTAAAATGTGTGCAAGAGAGTAAAAACGAAATGTGAGAATAGTTGCAAAAGTACGGAAACAGCTTCTAGTAAGTTTCAAGCACAAAACAGCTAATTTTGACTGCAGACGGCAGCACAAAATTTAAAACACTTTCACTCAAATTATTAAAAGCCATTTTTAATGCAAAACTGAACAATTACTTCATTTTGATTTATTATTATTTATTTATTGTACGTAAATTTCCTTTTAGGCACACAATTTGTGCATTTATTTATCGGAAAACGTAAACAATTATGAAATGGAATTTGACATTTGCTTCTTCTTATTGATGCTTATTCTTCTTGATGCTTGTTCTTACTTTACTCGAAGTCTCGAGTTCTAGCACTCTCTGTGCACTTTGTGTGTTCGAGAGAGCGATTTTATGCTTGTTCTTCTTCTCCCATTTTTAGCACAGAAAGTACGGAAACAGAAAATAGCGTCCCACAAGTTACACAGTGTGCGTATGGAAACAGACCTAATGCTACCATGTATTATTATACCATGAAACGCCCTAAGACAAGTTTATAGCCCTCCGGTGTCAAGCCAGGTAGCGACTTTGAATCAGAAAATTTGCTATGTAACTGTTTTACTCATTAAGTTATTTTCTTCATCACTTACATCGTCGCTAATGAGTTTTTTGCGATTTCATCTTCGGCATCGCGATTGAGGAATACATGTGGATTTTTATTTCGCAGTCCAAAGTTGTGCTCAATAAGTTTTTTGGCTTCTTCAACATCGCCAGACATGCATTTCAAGAAACGCAACAATAGACGACGATCTGAAAACGAAGTTTTTGGGAGATTAATGTGATGTGTTAAAAGTGAAATTAGCTTGGCTTTGGGTTGGCAAAAATTGAAATAAATTATTGCAAAATCGTTTATTTACTTTCACGTTTATATGTTAATAAATTGATTTTAAAATTGTCGTTGTGCTATATTCACGTGAAAGCGTTTTTGGGTCATGTAATTCTTTCAAATGTTGCTTCAATGTTTGTAAAGCAATATTTAATTTAGTTATTATTTTATTTTATTCACTGAGCATTAACTTGAAGCTAATTTAGTTTTAAAATACTCACCAATTTCTTCTGGTAATTTTGGTAATTTCTTCCATAAATTCTGAAGCCTACTGTGGGCAACTACAGAAATTGAGCGATGACATCCAACAGAAACGTCCTGAGCTCGTTAATCGAAGGGAGTGGTCTTCCACCACGATAACGCCAGATCTCATACGAGTTTGGTCAATCGCTAAAAAATGCTCTAGTTCGGATGGGATATTTTGCCCCACTCACCCTATTGCAAGACCTTGCGCCCTCGGAATACCATATGTTTCGCTCTCTTCAAAATTCACTCAATGATAATACCTCTTGAGGTTCTTTGCAGAGAAAAGTGAAGACTTCTACTTTCGCGGGATAATGAACCTACCACAAAGAAGGGAGAAGATTTTTTTTTTAATTATTTGGTCCCTATTTTTTTGGATGTTTTCCAATATTGACTTAGTTTAATTATTCTTTATTTTTAGAGGTATATTTCTTTCGTTTGGAATCATAGAAAGTGCAGATATATAAAAATATTCATTGAATTTTCTGTTCTTAATTCAGAAAGAGTCCGGGGATTCAAATTTTTATTCCTGACAATCCTGAGTCTGAACTAAACTCTTATAGTGCGTTCTCGTGGCTATGAGTAAAAGGTGAGTACGAGTGAGTATTAGTAAATTTCAAAACGCATTCCTTTTCTACAAAAAACTCGTAGTATTGTTAAAAAAATCTATAAAATTGGTTTTCAGTAAAAAGCCGAAAATAGAGACAAAAGAAACATTTCTTACCTGAAGTGATTCCATGCTATAGTTTGGGCGTTGAAAAGTAAAGCAACTTTTTCTAAATTTTTTAATTTAAATCTTTATTATACAACACATATTGAGCAAATGCAGTTTAATGCATTTATTTTACATATTTATTAAGGACTAAGCTAGAATTAATGTTGTATCTTTAAGTTAGTTGGTGAAAATTTCTCGTTGCATTCTCGTTTAAAGCAAAAATTCTATAAGAAAGTGAAAAAAATAGTTTTCAAGATGTAAAAACATTGAAATCTGATTGCAAATAGAAACTCACAGTGACTATTAAAAAAAGCGTAAATGACTAAACTGAAGATTTATCTTGTTTTTTGTATAGCATGACATATTGCAAACAAGAAAATCTTGGTTGAATGTCAAGATCATTATTTTTTTATCAACATTTGGAAGCAGGCGAGCTAAAGATCGTGCCATTGGATTGAAAGAAGAATATATGGGAATTATGAGCTGAATTATTGCTGTCAAAGAGAATGCAACGATTATTTTATACAGTTCAATATGAAATTGATTTAATTGTTGACGTAGAATGTAGCTTATTTATAAAAGTGATTAAATCTTACAATAAGAGAAACTTTCAGTTAAGATAAATAAGTTAACGGTGATGTACCTTTTCTAATTAGTGCATCTTCGCATTGCAACATAACGTTTCCTATAATTTTTGAAACGTATTTCGGAATGCTTAAGTATTAATTTAATTTCAGATAACTAGCTCTTTTTTTTAATCTTAAAAATACAAATATTTACAAAAGACTTACGAATCTAGATTTTGTTGGTGCGTACATAAAACAATGATTAATAACTGACTTATTGCAAGCATCTGAAAATTGATGTCATACGAGTACTTCTGTTAGTCTTTCAATCTACGGATATAATTTGTAATATATCTCTATCTTACATTTTTTTATTAATTTTTTTTATTTCAGAAATAATAACATGAACATAAATATATATAGAAGATACTTTTTGATTGCGTTGATAACTTTTTTTGAAATAAAAATATCAATTATGTATTTGATTAATTGCAATGCAATACGTGGAGCAAGAATTGCTACAGAAGACATGACTTCACGGATGTTTTTATCATGTTGTGGGTATTGCTCATTAATTGATATAGTTATTTTAAAAGAAATCATCAAAGGTTTTTGATTATGTTTGATATTGCAGCATTGGCGCCGAAAGATTTGGATGATGCGAACTATTCATGCGCAGGGCTGATAGGCTCTTGTTATACCATTCGTCCTCTGGCGACATTCCTGTAAAAGAAATAAAAAACAAATTTTAAATCTGCAGGTTAATACTGATAATAATAGAATGGTTAAGTTCATACAACTATAGGCCTATTTACAGTTTTTAGAGCATCTAGGTAAAGTAAGTTTGAAGCCCCCAATACACTTTAAAAGCACAAAAGAATTTGGCGTTTTTTTTTGGCGTTTATTTATATATTTTATTTATTTATTGAATATTGAATATAGATCCTTAAGCTACAAGATACAAGGATATCTTAAATTTAACAAGCTTAAGTCACGATTTGTATTGGATTGACAGTAATAAAATTTGAATTAAAAAGTTTAAAATAATTTAATAAATATAAATAAGAACAAAATTAAGTTTAAATGAAGCAAAACATAAAATGTTTAAAAGTGGATGAATTAATAATTAAAATGAAAAACTAGTGTAATTAGGACTAGTTTAGAAGGTTAAAGTCTCTACGAGATAACAGAAACTTATCTATATCTATACTATTATATAAAAGGGTTTCAAGGGTGAAGGTGATTCACTGATCACCTTCAGCATGTTTTTTGCGCAAGCTCTATTACTCTCAACAAGAGAATGTGGCAATTTTGATTCACTGACATGTAAAACATTCTGCAAGTTTGTTGTTTTTTCAATGTCATTCAGCATTGCCAGATACAATGTTCCTTTATTATAAAGACATGAAAAATAAAATATGCCTATTTCAACTTGACAAACTTCATTCTGGCAGTTCCGCTCAAAAACATTCAGCAAGAAAATTAAAATAAAGTTAATCAAGTTCAAGAGATGCAGCAAGTTTTTGTTACTCTCTCATTGAGTGTGGGAAAAAATAGAGCGCATAAACTCCATATAAAAAAGATACAGTAGTTTCGACTATGTCGTAACACAAGACGTAGAATTATTCAATTCGCTTTTGATGACATCTTTTTTAAAAATATTTATTCCATACACCTGAGGATATGACCTTTAAGAGAGTGCCGGAGAGGGTTAATATGTATCACCAACCCCCATTACTTTTGCAAAAGGAACATTTTTGCCTTTGACACCTATTCCCTCCGACCACTCCTTAGGGGCGCTCCCATACAAATTTTATGCTTTTGTCGATAAAACCGGAAACTGTCCATAAATAGGTAGAAAACTTAAACAAGCAAACAAAATTTGTTCAATGCTATCAAGTTCAACAACCCATGTGTCAAAATTTCACTGTCGATAATATGCCCGGATATTTAATTGGCTGCGTTTGACATTTCAATAACAGATTCTGTTAAAAAAGCATGCCCCTCAAAATTACTCAGTATTACTGGGCTACGCGAGTCTGTTAAAAACAACATGCCCCCAAAAGTATGCTTTTTTTTAATTATAAGATTTATGTCTTCACGCTAGATGGCGCTGTCTTCGCCGTCGAAAAAACCGGAAGCCGTCGATAATAGGTAGCAAGTTTAAGCAAACAAAAACATCAAATGTTGGCTTTATATTTCATGTAATTGTGTAAAATTGATATAAGTTAGACAGTTCTAACATGAATTTTTGTCGCATTTAGGATCAAGCAGACCAACAAGTGCTAAGATCAACATTGTACGATTAGTACTTTAGGCCCACCAAAGGCTCAAAAAGTAAGGTAAATACCGACACCTGATCACTATCAACCACCCTACTTACCTCCGAGAACGACGTATTCTACGTCAAAACTTGAAAACATGCTGAAGGTGATCAGTGAATCCAGCTTAAGCCCAATACATGGTATAATAATACATGGTAGCATTGACAACTGCTTATTTTCTCTTCAGCAGGAAAACATAAATTGTCAAACACAGCTTGTTGTGCAAATACATCAGCAGCTGCTGTGGTTGTTGTTTTTTTTCACTTCAAGGTTTTCAACATTGCTTGTGTTTTCAATGGCGGATTGTGAGCGCTCTCTTTTTGAGTATATTTTTTGACAGTATATGATTTCCCAAGCAACTGTCAATGCTACCTTGTATTATTATACCATGAGCCCAATATATCGTATTTATTTGCGTGACACTCTTTTTATTTCAATATCTACTGAGTTAAGTAATCCAATAAATAGATTGAGATAAATTTTACAGAATTTTAGAATAAAACTAAACACAAAAAAATTAGATCGCCAATAAAAACCATTAATTATAATTAATTCATTTTGTTATGCACTGTTAAAACATTTTCTACAGATTTTTTTATAGCGCATGTTCGCCAGCTGATAATAAATAACAAGAGCGTCTAAAAGTAAATGCGAAGAGAAATATTTCTTTTAACGCACGTTTGCCACCTGCACGTTTGCCACCAGAGAAATTGTTCTCAAAAATGTATGCTCAAAAGCTTTTTCCTTTATCAATTTTACATCGGTCAAAAATTTAAAGCAATTTCTACCATGGTATAATAATACATGGTAGCATTGACAGTTGCTTGGGAAATCATATACTGTCAAAAAATATACTCAAAAAGAGAGCGCTCACAATCCGCCATTGAAAACACAAGCAATGTTGAAAACGTTGAAGTGAAAAAAAACAACAACCACAGCAGCTGCTGATGTATTTCCACAAAAAGCTGTTTTTGACAATTTATGTTTTCCTGTTGAAGAGAAAATAAGCAGTTGTCAATGCTACCATGTATTATTATACCATGATTTCTACAGTTCTTGACCAAAGAGCGACGTAGAGAATTTCGTCAATTTGGCTACATTTTGGTAATATAGTTTGTATGCTCACTGTTGGCAACTGTACTAAAACTGGGCAATGTCCATCAACTAGAAAACTGGGATGGGTATTATATAAGGGGGTGTGGCTCGACCCATACAATTAAAATTTGTATTATCGAATAGCTTTGAAAGTAATAGTAGCAGCACTTAGATACAAACTCAAAATGGATTTTTTATTTGGTGATCTCCTGCTACTGGGAAACGGTAACGGGCAGTGGAAAATGACACTGATGTTAAACTATGAGTCTAGAAAATTTTTGAATATACCTATTATGTTCCCATATAGTTGCAGGGTGCAGCAACGCGCGCCGGGAAAAGCCTAGTAATGTATAAAAAACCAAAAGATAGAGTAAAAGTAAGGCGAAGCTAGTTCGAGATGTGATATCAAATTAAGTACTTAAATGAATGAGAAGGGCTTTTTTGTATTGATCTGCGTTACTGATGGATAGCATGTAAGATGGTAATGAATTCCAAAGGCGAATTGCGTAGATGAAGAATTGTCGTTCTGATTTTGAGTATTTATGCCTAAATTGGACGATTTGATTTATTCATGTGGAACGCGTGAACTTTAGATGTGTGTGTAGGTAATGTGGTTCATTAGTGTAGACAATTTTATGCAGCTGCAGCAAAGAACGCATGTTTAGAAGATTGTCAAAAGAGATTCCAAAGATGAGTTTCGCATATGAGGAGACATGGTCATTGCGCTTTAAGCCATATATACATATATATCTAGTGATATTATTAAAAAGAACATTTAGTTTTTGTCTGCAGATACAGTCACAGTTGGCGTACAGTTCACATCCGTAAAGCAGCGTTGGAATCAAATACGTTTTAACCAAAAGTAAGCGTATTTTTTTTTGGCGTGTAGTACTGTGTCACCCAAAGCGAACGCAACATGCCATAAGACTTCCCAATAGCACGTAATATGTGGTCATTCCATGTTAAAGTTTTATTAAAAGTTACGCCAAGGTTTTTAACAGTATTTACGAACTCAAGCTGTGAGCCACTCAAAATAACTCTTGGTAAATATGCATAATCAAGGGGCTTTTTATAGATGACCATACATTTAGACTTAGAGGGATTTAAGCAGAGATCGTTTTCTTCAGCCCAAGTTCGACCGTTTTCTAGCAGGGTTCGGAAAAATTCGCTCACGAACGATTAAAAATTCAATCTTCTCATGGAAACTCATTTTGCGATTGTATTTTATTATGATAAATTCATTTGAAATCGAACGTTCACGAAAACATTGCCTTCATGTTCTCTCACGAGAGACTAAATGCAATGATTTTTTTGCTCCCGCGCTCAACTTACGAACAATCGCTTTTGGTCTCGCACTCATGAGAAATATGTTTACATAAAATAACTGCATATATCGTGAACGTTCAGTATCTGAAGTATTTATCATAATAAAATACAATCGCAAAATGAGTTATAGTGAGAAGATTGAATTTTTAATCGTTCGTGAGCGACTTTTTCAAAGTCCATGAGTATAGCGCAGAGGGAAGAAATCTTTAAATTCATTCTCTTGTGAAACGGACGAAAGCAGATAGACGCAATCGATTACTTAAATTGCTTTGTTCTGCATTCGCTTGGTTAATTTGAAAAATGATACAGAGTATCAAATATATTAATAGGCAAAAATTATTGCCTATTATAAAAAAACGAATTTTTGTATTATTAAATTATTTTGTATCAGTTGAAGAGTGTTTTTCTTTTCGTTTAGTTTTTGATTTTGTTTTTTAATTATATAATTTATGCTTCGTATTTTTATTTAATTTTAATATTAAGTTTATATTAATTACACAGGCCGATTACTTATATTTTGCAGTGCTCTAGATGTTTATATACATTTAAACCATCAAAAGAACAAATAATATATGACAACCTGTGTAACTACGCTAAATAATCTGAATTTCTAATTTATTTTTGTTATTTAATAATACTTGATGTTTTTTTTTTCATATGTAATTTTCTTCAACTTTATTGTCTTTTTTTAATTGAACAAAATTTTACTTATTTCTTTGCTGTCAGAATAAAAATGTATCCCTTCAAAAATACGCTCACGAACGATTAAAGATTCAATCTTCACAATATGAGTTACGTATCGAATTTTAAAATGAGCGTTCACAAAAAAAGAACGATCATGAGTGAGCGAGCCAACGACGCTTGCAGAAGTTTTTTTCATTCGTGATATTTACGAACTTTGCTTTTGATGGTGAGCGATCGTAAATGCTTTTGTTCGTCGCATAACTTTCTCACTCATGAGAAATTGAAAGCATGAAATTATTAGCTGTGATTAATTGTGAGAACAATCGTATTTTGATCGTTCTCCGCACCCTGTTTTCTAGGTCTTCGTTTAGCTTTGTAACGCAAGAGTTTATGTCATTAAGCCCACCGCTTATGTAAAGCTGGACGTCGTCTGCATAAATGTCGTCTGCGTGACAGTTCCTTAAAACTCTAGGTAGGTCGTTAATATACATAATGAATATTAGTGGCCCAAGCACGGACCTTTGAGGGTCTCCTCTTGGCACTGGGCGGACTTCAGAAGTGAGATTACCAATATTTACAGCTTGCGTTCTATTTGTGAGATATGATTTTATTAAATTAACCGCAGTGCTTGAAAAATTAAAGTTACTTATCAGTTTTGTAAACAAAATTCCATGGGTAACTGAGTCAAACGCCTTTGAATGATCAAGAAGAGTCAGAAAAGTTAGCTTATTCGTATCCAATTGGGTTCTGATTTCTTCTGACACATCGATAAGCGCAGTCACGCAGCTTCTTTTTGGCCTGAAGCCCGATTGCCTTTCGGAGATTAGGTTGTTTTGCAATAAAAACTGACTTAGCTGTTTATGGACGAGATTTTCAAATACTTTTGATAGGTAGGACAATATCGCTATTGGTCGGAATTCACCATTCCCTTTAGGAATGGGAAGTATTTTTGCTGTTTTCCATTTTAAAGGAAACTTCGAAGTGGTAAAAATAGTGTTGAAAAGGTGCTTGAAGAATGGTAACAATGCTGGCAAGAGAGCTTTAATGAAAACAGGGTGCATTTCATCAAATCCTACAGCATTTGATTTCACCGACTGAAATGCTTTCAATGTCTCAGTCTGACTCACACAAGAAAAGCTGAAGTGATTTTCTATGCTTTGAGAATACTTTGAATTGACTCTTAAGTCGACTTTTGTCATGGCAAATTATGTCTAATTAGATCAAATTGTATTTCGACTCTAATTTTGGGTTCAGTACTTAGAAAACTAATTAGTTTTAAGCCTTAGTCAGTCACTGTTTAAAAAAATGACTTGTCTCACACTCAGCATTGCCAGATGCACTTTGTCAGTTTCATTCGAAAATTTTACTTTTTCTAGCATAAACGTACTCACAACTTTTTGGTGTATGTGCACTTTTTGTGTTATTTACAAATGTTTGAAAATTGAAGTTCAGCAAAAAATGGAATTAATACGTGAACATTTTCGGGTGATGATTTTTAACGATTTCCGACGTGGATTGACAAGAAAAGAATACATCGATCAACTTAATTCGACTTTTGGTGATAAATCACCACACCCAGCGACTGTGAAACGCTGGTTCAATGAGTTCGAGCGTGGTCGTCATTCTCTCCAAGACGAATTTCATTATTTTGGTTGTCCAAGAACGTCTGTTGTGGCAAAAAACATCTAGCTTTGCGTGAACTGTTGTAAGCAGACTGACATATGATGTGCCATCAGATGGAGTATCCTTGGGCATTAGTGGGACTAGCATACATTCGATTTTACATTAGCATTTAGGCGTCAGGAAGATTTGTTCCGTTGATTATCACATCATTTGACGGTTCTTAAATAAAGGCTCGTGTCAATTGGTGCAAGGAAATGCTTAAAAAATATAGAGGGAGTAATTCGAAACACGTCTACGACATCACTACAGGTAACGAATCATTGATCTACGCTTATAAGCCCAAAACAAAGTAGCAGTGCACTGTTTGGGTCTTTAAAATTAAGCAAAATCCGATAAAAATTGTCCGCGGAGGGAGAACACCCAAGCAAATGGTTGCCAGTTTTTTCAGAAAAACCGGTCATATCGCTACTGTACCACTTGAGCAACGAAGAACTGTTGGTGCTGCTATGGTACACAACCATTTGTTTGCCGAAATTCTTGGGAGAATTAAGTTAAACCAACCACCAAAGAAAATCATTCTCCATCACGACAATGTGAGTTCCTACACTTCACCATAAACAAGAGTTTTTGAGCACTCAAAACGTAGAATTGATGCGTGGATGCAAGCGTTTGTTAGTTTCGAACAGGCCGTTGAGATTTTAGCCTGGTTTCGGAGGCTAAGATTTGCAGAAGAATATAACGTAGTTGAAATTGTTTGATAAAGTTAAATACTGCCAGTTTGCCATGAATAAATACTCATAACTTCAAAACCCTAAGAGACTCCATCCTGAATGATATCTCATTTTAAAGTAAATTAGTTGATAATTTTTCTAAAATTATTTCGAAAAAATCGAAGGGGATTTTCTTTTTAAAAAAATTATTTTTTTTAAGTTTTCAAAAAAATTGTACAAAGAACTTTTATGTTAAATTCTTATAAAAGAGTACATTAATTATCTTTCATATGAAGTTTAATTTGTTCGAAACAATTAATTCGTTAAAAAGTTATAGACATGTTTACTTCTACATTCTCGCACTAAACTTATAAATTAAACACCCTGTAAAAAGTGACGCATCAAAAGCGCATTGAGTGTATAACTACAAGAACTATACACGGTGAAAGTTTCATCAAAATCAGAATACCTACTTTTAAATTTTAGGTGAACCACTTTGTAAAAGCGTTCTCCCTGTCAAAGTAAACTTTCGGGTAACTTTCTCGGCATATTGGCAGTATAAGAAAGGCGATCTTTTCATTTACGCCAACTACCGTGGGATAAGCCTTCTTAATATTGCATATGAGACCCTGTCAAAAGTATTATGTGAAAGACTGAAGTCTATCGTAAAACAGCTTATCAGTGTGACTTATCAGTGTGGCTTCAGACCTGGCAAATCCACCATAGACCAGACATTAACGCTACGACAAATCTTGAAGAAGACTCTAGAGAAACAAATCGATACGCACCATCTTTTTGTCGATTACAAAGTCATCTTCAACAGTCCAATAAGGAATCACCTATACTCCACCATGTCTGAATTTGGTGTTCCTGCAAAGCTCATCCATCTTCGGAGAATGACACTGAGCAACAACAGCAACACAGGTAAAATCGGGAAGGATCTCACTCCTCCAAACCAAACCAAACGGGGCTTCAGACAAGGTTATTCCTTATCGTTCGATTTTTTCAACCTAATGATGGAGAACATCATCCGACCTGCTGATTTGAGGCATAGTGGCACGATATTCTACAAAAGTAGCTGCTGATGATATCGATATCATTGGCCATAATACGCGCGAAGTCACTGCAGCATTATCCAGTGATTAGTGAAAGAGTCGAGTCGAATGGGTCTTGCAGTGAACTCAGATAAGACGAACTACCTAGTGTCAACGAATAAACAGTCCCAGCGTCTTGGAAACCACGTCTCTGTTGACAATATCTCCTTAGAGATTGTTAAGGACTTCGTCTTCCTTGGAGCCAGCACAAACTCTTCCAACGATGTCAGTATAAGAGATAATACGAAGGATAACTCTTGCCAACAGGTTTTACTTTGGGCTGAGTAGGCAATTGAGAAGCAGAACCCTCTCTCGACAAACAAAACTTACGCTCTATAAGACACTAATCATGCATATCGACTCATAACCGCCAAAATATCTTAAGCGACATAATATCCGATTTATGTTTTTTGATGAAAATCGATAATTTGCGATGGTTTACATCGTCTGTCAAAATTTCATAGGTGTACGAAATTAGATTATGAATTTAAACCAAAAGCAATTTTAGCTTAAGTACACACTACATGTTTGTTTACATTTTTCATGACAGCAAAGTGTCGCTTAAGATGAAATTCTCTAAAAGAAATTAATAAATATAAGAGATAAAATTATTAAAATAAAATTAATAGCAAAGAGATAAGAGATAAAAGATAAAATTAATAGCAAAGATAATTAAAAAAAACCTTCTCCTGTAAAATTTTCTTTTTGGCGCTCAAGATATTTTGGCGGTTATGAGTCGATATAATAGGCATCATAAACATAGACGTTGAGCAGTTCTGATGAAAAGACTTTGGGAGCCTTCGAGAAAAAGATTTTTGTAAGATCTTCGGTCCAATCTGCGTCAATGGCGATTACCGAATTCGATGGAACAATGAGCTGTATGAACTGTACGCTGACATCGACATAGTTAAGTGCATTAAAATCGAGCGGCTCCGCTGGCTAGATCATGTTGAGCGAATGGAAAACGACGCTCCAGCGAAAACAATATTTGATTCGGTGCCCAGTGGTGGTTAACGCAGAAGAGGACGCCCACATTTTCGTTGGAATGATCAAGTGTTAACGATAACCTGACTACTTGGTGTTTCCAACTGGCGCCAGCAAACGCAAAATTGAATTGGCTGTTGCAATTTCTTAGACGAGGCCAAAACCGATCAACGGTTGTAAGCGCCAGATAAATAAGTAAGTAAGTTAATGTTAGGGAAATACTTTTTGGAATCCTAGGTATTAATCAATTTGATGGTTTCCATCACTGCTGTTGCTGTTTTTTAACGTTCCTTAGAGCAATATTGTTATTGAATATTAAGGCTGCCTTTTTAATTTAATTTAATAAAAAATTTACCTTGATTGATAGGGAGTAAGCTCTCCAAAAGTAGTAGGTATATCTCAAACTTGCCCTTAAATTAAAGTTTCAAGGAGGAAATCATATGATACAGGTATTTAAATTTTTGCCGAAAATATGATTTAGTTGTTCTATTTGCGACTCGGAGACTGCTTTGATATTTTTGTTGTTGACATACTTGAGGAAGTTTAATTCCAGTCCTTAGCTCAGATGCTGTCTCTTTGGTTTTAAGAAAAATACTTTCAAAACTGCTTTCATCTATTCTCATTTCAAGATATTTGTTAATGATGTTTTCTACGTGACTACCCTAGACCGTGACCGAAGATTAGGATTTTGAAGAGTTATGCTGAGAGTTAAAGTGAAGGCATTTACGTAAACCAAGACATGTAGGCAAATTATAAAATCCGTTTCATAATTTCATTTCAAGTTAGAGACGCATCATATTTATGGAGAAATTGTCGAACGTCTTTATAAAAAAATTAGCCCCCATAGCCCCACCCCTGGATCTACTCCTATCAAGAACTTATTCTAAAACGAATATAAACTCTCTCTCAATTGCAATTGACAGGGTAGAGCTGAGGATTCTACAACGTACAAGGACAAAAATAATTTTTATATTTCATTAATGGAAGTAGGTTATAATTCGGATATACATAAAAATTCTCCCTCTTCTACTTGAGCGTCAGAAATTTACTTGTTTTTATGACTTAATATCCTGCAAATAGTTTTGAATAACTCAATGAATTATTTTATAGTAATAATTTCCGCATCTCTATTTATAATTTTGCGCCTGGACACCATCTTAAGTAAACCAATGAACTTTTATTGCAAGAAATATTTGCAACAGGAACTACCGCTTGAACATCTTTTAATCTGAGCATGTTACATATGTATGGAAAACTATAAGCATTTCAGTATGACATTGCATCCAAAGAAAATATTCTTAGCTTGCTTTGCCTGTCTGTCATTTCATAAGATTCTTGGCGGAAATTCATAAGTTAGAAATGCTTATAGATAGACATGCAGGTAATTGTACAATTTCCGCATGAATCTTAAAGAAATTCCTTATATTTGAAGCATATAAATTCATTTTTGAAATCTCTGTCCGTTCATGTGCATCTTTATGTGAGATGATTGTTCATTGATTTGCTTACCCATTGAATCTTGGCGCACACCCACTGAACCCATGTTTGTACCGTGAGTCATTGAAAATGGCTGAGTCATACCCGGGTAGGATGATGCTCCCATTTGAAAGAGATCCTGCAAAGCGAAATTTATTGAAATTGTTGTAATAAATTTATGATTAAAGAATATGTTGGTTAGTTCGTGGTTTATTTTGACTGACCTGCGGATATCGGTTGATAGAGTTATGGTGGGGATATGGTTGATAGCCACGTGAAACGCTATATCCTTGAATATTTCTCATCATTCCATTGCAGGAAGGGATCACAGATGGCGCTAATGCTTTTTGTAATTGTTTCTCTTGCTTGCGATATTTTGCGCGACGATTTTGAAACCAAACCTGCAAAGGAAAAATATGTGGATGAGTATTTAAAATGTTATAGATATTTTATTTGAGCTGTTTACACTCCCAGGCTTTCAACAAAAAAAGGTATGTTTGAGAACGGATAAAAACCCACCCGATTAACACTAAGAAACATTTTCTGCAAACGCTTTTGGATACAATTTACTTACATCTAAGCAAACTTTATCCAAACTTGCACACGAAAATGTAACTTTTACTTATTATATAAGTTTATTTAAAATTTGTTGTATTCGCTGAGAATTTTATCAAACATTTTTATTAATTTCAATAAAATGTTAATGCAATTCCATTTCTTTCCAATAATCCATTGAAATTTATTTCAAAAACCAATATTCAACTTGAACAAATAATTTTAAGAAAATTAATAAAAAAAAAAAAAAATGGTGTCGAGTCGGAATTGAACCTTACTTCTCATCTCAAGGGCCATTAAATCATATTCTAAATCCTGAAATGGAAAGTAATTTAGTTAGTTGGGCAGACGTGGCATGTTGGGTCGTTCACCTGGAAATAAATGTCGCACAATGATGCGAGCAATAGGCAAAAGTACTAATATTTGATGTAAATATCCAAGTTTTTGGTATTTTTGCAAAGGTAATACTTTCACTATATGCCGTGTCCTAGTGCGTAAAAGTTCCTGATTCACTTGGTGCGAATTTTCGAAATCGAAATATTTGATTTTTTTCGAAAGGCTTTGAATATCTATGTCAATTTGAGTTAAAACCCTTTTTCCGAAAAAATGAAATCTAGTTAATGTACAAATTACCATCCTATGATAAAAAATCTTGCGCCTCGGAAACACTTCAACTAAGCATTGCCAGATGAATTTTGACAGATTCATGCGAAAATTTTACATTTTATAGCATATACGTACTCACAGCGTTTGTACGTACAGTATGTATGTTGTTTACAGCGATTTGAAAATTATATTTCCGCAAAGAAATGGAATTAATACGTGAACATTTTCGGGTGATGATTTTTCAAGATTTTTGACGTGGATTGACAAGAAAAAAATGCATTGATAAACTTAGTTCGACTTTTGGTGATGAAGCACCACACCCAGTGACTGTAAAATTATGGTTCAATGAGTTTAAGCGTGGTCGTCGTTCTCTCTAAGACGAATTTCGTGAAGTTCGTCCAAGAACGGCTGTTGTGGCAAAAAACATCGATGCTGTACGTAAACTGTTGAAAGCAGACCGGCATGTGACATAGCGTCAAATGGAGTCATTATTGGGCATTAGTAAGACTAGCATATATCGATTTTACATGAGCATTTTGGCGTGAGAAAAATTTGTTTCCGTTGGATCCCCATAATTTGGTTGCTCAGAAAAAGGCCGGTGTCAATTGGTGCAAGGAAATGCTGAAAATGCAGCGGGGGTGATTCGAAACACTTCTATGACATCACCACAGGTGACGAATAACAGATCTACGCTTATGAGCCCGAAACAAAACAGCAATGTTTGGGTCTTTAAAAATGAGCAAACCCCGCCAAAAGTTGACCGCGGACAGAGCACATTCAAGCAAATGGTTGCCAGTTTTTTTAGACAAACCGATTATGTCGCAACTCTAACTCTTAAGCAATGGAGAACTGTTAATGTTGAAGGGTACACAATAATCTGTTTTCCGGAAGTCTCCGGAGAATTGAGGAAAACCAACCACCGAAGGCAGATCATCCTCTATCATGATAGTATGAGTTCCCACACATCAGCTCTTATAAAAGAGTTTTTGAATATTCAAAATACGGAACTGATTTGTCACTCGCCTAACAGTCCCGACTTGGCCCCCAGTGACTTCTTCTTGCTCCTTCACACAAAGGCGCCGGAAGCTCATTTCAACTGGGTGGGCAGTACAACTGGGGGGCGGTACATTTTTCATTACATTAAAAATGTCATTAAGGCGAAAAAAACATATCAATAAAATATTACGAAAAGATTCATGTAAAAATAAGTTCGATAAAAGCATGTAAAAACAAAGAAAACATTTAAATTCAATATGAAACGAAAAATTTATTAGTTTTTTTGTTAAATTTAAAATTTTCAAAACAACCACTTTATTTTTTTCTAGAACTAGTATGGAAATTGTATTGTAGTTAAAATTAAATTAAATTTAACATTAAAAAAATTTAATCATTTTTACCGAAGGGGCGACTGCCCCCCCTGATCCCCCGCTTCCGGTGCCCCTGCCTTCACATTAAGGAAAAAATGCGTGTTAAGCGTTTTTTTACGCCCGAACAGGCCTTTGAGGCCTTCAAAACCTGGTTTCGGAGTTAACAACTTCAGAGTGACAAAACTGTTATCATCTTGGAGAATACTTTTAACAACAATAAAAGCATTTTTACTTATTAACCAATTTTTTCACGTTAAGGAGGGAATAGTGCCACATCATCCATTTTTGAGTGAGATACTACATTATAAAAAATAAATTTTTCTTATCGGTCATTTGATTACTGGGCAAGTAGTTGGACCAAATCAGGAAAATATAATTTTCATTACCTCTTTTGTAGTCAGTCTTCCTGGGCCAATATCGTTTGATAGCCTCAACAATTTTCACAATTCTTTGAAAATTGAAGAAATCTTGTAGAATCTGATACAAAAATGAGATAGCACTTGAAGATTTTATTAACATGAGATAGTGTTTTGTTTTCTAAGGACTAAAAGTACCTTTACTTATTTTTTTTAATTCAAGGTATCTTTAGCTGGAGATCTAAGAAAAATATATTCGAATGAGATTGTTAGAAGCAACTTTTTAAAATTGTTGCCATTTTTATTTAAATTCAACGGGTGTGGAAGACATAGGTAGCACATTTTCTCAATGGTTAACCACAAACTGTTAACCATTTCGAAGTAGAAACCGACAAAATAATTACTTATTATATGATTCCTCAACCAAACTCGTAGATGACAATATCTTAAATTGTGTAGCGATGAATGTTTATAACCAACACATGTTGAAATCCATATTTTATCTCTAGAGGTTCTAACTGGAGACTTTTTAATATAAATTTACTTCATTAGAGATGCCATTTTTATGCTCCACTGAATAACAGACAATTATTGTTGAAATTTTTCTATAAGGATTACCACAAAGTCACTTTATATTTGATCAAGGTTCTAAAAACACCATTCTGACACTATACTGCTATTTACTTACGTATCATTTATAACCGGCTAAAAAAAAAAAGAAGAAAATAAAGTTGTTTTCGATGGGAACCAAACTAGTTATCATTTATGAGCCCATTGCAACTCGTTTTCGATCAAAATTTTCTTTTTCGATTCAAAAAATACTCTTCCGTGTTGATTACACAGTGCGACAAAATGGAACGAAGTTGAAATACCTGGGAGATAATGCTATTTTTCTTGTAGGTCTTGTTGAGTTAAAGAGTGTTCTCTACTTGAAATTTGCCGGACACCACCAAAATCTGGACTTATGGTCAATAAACCGATTTTGCCTACCTTTGCCCACTTATTGGCTTATAACTTACCTCATTGCCAACCGATTTTAAAAATTTAACCGGATCCTGAAAGACGATACTTGAACCTTTCTAACGATGTATATATTATTTGGGACAACTTGAGAAAGCTGTGTGTATTTACTCTGCAAATACAACTTTTTTTCAATTTTTTAACTTTTTTCAACTTTGACGATTTTTCTATACTCTAAATTATATTGAGACGACAGTAGTCCTGTACAGATTCATAGAAAACATTTATTGGGAATTTTAACGCAATTTAGATTTAAAAAATTGGTCAGTTATTGACAAAGTTATTCAACTTTTTATGAAAAGAGATTTTTTTCAAAAATACATTTTCGGTATGACAACTCAAAAATGTTAGCTTGATCTTTTTTTTTTAAGTCGGCATCATAAGTTTCACGTTGTAATGACCAGCAATACTCCAAAATCATTTTAATTTTATTTTTTCCTTCAAAATGTTTTTCTATTGTTGCCATTTCTTGGTGAAAATGTTCTCCTTGCTCATAGCTTAACTGGCCTAAGTTCTCTGGGAATAAGCCCAAATTCGAATGGAGAAAATTAATTTTTATAGACATGTTGCATCCCATTGCACCATATGCACATAAAAATTTATTCACAATTGCGACATAGTCGTCGCTTCTATGGTTTCCGAGGAAAATAGTGCACAGCGAAACAAAACTCTTGCACACACGTTGTTCCACGAAATTTAACTTCCTTACAAAATTTGTATCTCTCATAACTTATCGGATTTGAGGTCCAATGAAAATACTTTAAGTTCATAAAGATAAAAAGTAATAGATACGAAAAAATATAGATTTTTACCTCCTTTTATTTTCGCTTCACTTAATTTTGAAGGAAAAAATAATATTAAAATGATTTCGGAGTATTGCTGGTCATTACAACGCGAAATTTATGAAGCCGACTTAAAAAAAAAATATCAAGCTAACATTTTTGAGTTGACATACCGATAATGTATTTTTGGAAAAAAATCTCTTTTCATGAAAAGTTGAATAACTTTGTCAATTACTCAAAAAAAAAATTTAAAAATAGCATTATTTCCCAGGAATGTTGGACTGTCGCACAGTGTTGTTCCATATCAATTCTACAAATTTTGACCAAAATCTTTCGTTTTCCAAATTTTTTAAACTTTGTAGGTTGGAAGTGCTCATAAAAATAACTGAAACTGTTTTTTTTTTCTTTTTGCGAAATTGTTCTTTTTTATAAAGTTATACACTGTGAAAAACATTAAAAATCACTGTATTTAACTTCGAACACAAATGTATCTTCGAAAGCGTAAGTCGTACAGAAAAAAAACTATGGCATATTTTAAAGATGGGTCTTTACTTCATCACATTAAAAATAATCACCATCGGAGGCGAATCACATATTCCAATTTTTTTCTATTCCTGAAAGCATTTTTGGTAGGCCAATTTCGGCATGGCTATTTTTGGAATGGCGAATTTCCTTTGATGACTTCAATCGTCTCATGTTTTCCACGAAGCGACAATTTGAATTTGAGAATAGGAAAAAGTCACATGTTGCCATATCTGACAAATATGGTGATTGTCGAATGATATTGACATTGTTTTTGCTCAAATAATTGCGTACAATGCGTGATGTGTGAGCTGGTACATTAACGTGGTGCAAAATTCATGAATTGTCCTTCCATCATTCTGGCCTCTTTCGCTGAATATTCTCGCGCAAATGCTTTAAAACACTAAAATAATATTAAGCGTTGACCGATTGACCTTGCGGAAGGAATTTCGAATGCACGACACCTTGAGATTCGAAAAAAAAACAGTTAACATCACCTTAATTTTTGAACGACTTTGTTGTGGTTTTTTGGGTTTCGGCTTATCTAGATCGCCCCACTCTGCATATTGTTGAGCTGTTTTGACATTATACCATATTCGTACACCCAAAACTCGTCACCAGTAATGATGCGCTAAATGTCCGTATCGTCCATTACACAAGTCACGCTGCAACCCGTCGCATGCCTAAAACATCATGTAAAATGGTGTGCGCCGATCCACTCGATATATCAAGTTCGGCAGCTATATCTCTCACGGTCCCACAACGATTTACAAGCACAATTTCCTTTGCTTTTTTGACATTTTCATTATTTATTGATGTTGCTGGGCGAGAATGGTGAGGCAAGTCGTCAACTGATGTACGATCCTCTTTAAAAAATTTGTGTCACTCAAATGCCTGCGTATGTGATAAGACAGACTCCCTTTAGATTTTCTGCAAAATTTTCAATGCAATCGAAATTTACAAGAAATTTTGTTGGTAAAACACAATTTTAAGCACACTCTGTGCTCAACTTTTTTCCATTTTGAAATTCGCAGGTCAGACTCGAGGTGACTTTGTTTACAAAGCAATAAGAAAGAAACTACGCGACAGATCGCACTAAAAATTAACGCCTAAGCCTATAACAGTGTTACCAGCTTTCAAAAAAAAAAAAAAGAAAGAAAAACATTAGCTTTAAGGCAACTGCTGTTGTTTCATTCGCACAATCCGGTTCAATTTTAAATAGAAGGTGCATCTACAAATTGTATTTTTTAAGATTTTTTGATATTTTTCACAGTTTTTATCTTTTAACAAAAAAAAGGACTCCGATATTATGCTTTTCAGGAGAACTATTCACCCAGAAAGTTTCAACTTTTTTAAAAAAAAGTGATATCAGAAACGTGTTCGCTTTGACATGGAATCACCGAATTATAGCAAATGGGATCCTTACATTTTTTAATTCAAAATATTAAGGGGAGTTATGTACCCAGAACTTTTTTTTTTCAAAAAATTTTTTGGAATTTTCTTAAAGCTTTAAGTTTCAAAAATATGTGGTGAGAATTTCAAGTCGATATCTAAAAAAATAGCAAAGTTATAGCCTAGTAAGCTATTTTATTCATAACACGGTGTAACAGTGAAAATAAACTCGGCTCGAGACATAGTAGAGGTTGTAGGTCTGGTTGAACATAAGATAACTGCATACTTATTTTTTTGAATATACCCTCAAAATCAGGATTTGTGGTCAAAATCCCGATTTTAGGTTGGTGCATGTATAGTTTGTTATGTAACTCCGTTACATTTAGCTCAATTTTAAAAATTTAAACGTTGATAAAAAGAAGAAAAGGTCAAATAAACATTTAAAAAAAAAAAAAAAAATTTGTTTGTATTTTATTATGAATACTAAAAATTCGATAGTGCTTTTGTATTTCAATTGAAGTAAATGATAGCTTATTGAACGCAAAATTTAACAGGCTTTCAGAATCCTGCTAAAACTTATAGTGCCACAAAACAAAATTTTTTAACAAAACGTTGGTTAAGTTAAAAATTAAAAAGAAATGAGAAATTTTCAAATGATTTTACCTGTAATCTTGTCAATTCTTTTTGTATCTGTTTGGTCTGTATATTTTATTAAAGGTATATTTTTCTTCTTTTTATCAACGTTTAAATTTTTAAAATTGAGCTAGATATAACGGAGTTACATAACAAACTATACATGCACCTACCTAAAACCGGTTTTTTTACCACAAATCCCGATTTTGAGGGTATATTAAAAAAACCAAGTATGCAGTTATCTTATGTTCAACCAGGCCTACTACCTCTTCTATGTCTCGAGGCAAGTTTTTTGATTTTTTTTTTATTTTGTAACACCGTGTAATTTTTTCATTATTTTTTGCAGGCTTATTTTAATCATAATAATCTCGTACTTGCCATAGGATTTTTTTTCGTAGCTTCATTAGTTAAAGTCAAAATAATGATAAATTTTTGGACGAAAATCGGTAATTTACGTTCGGAAGTCTGCCATTTTGTGAAAAATCAATATTTTCAAAATCGGCTATGACAAGTACGAGTTTTAAGTATCTAGTTTAATTTTTTTGTTTCAGATGAATTTAGGAGGAGCAATCTTGGTCACCTCATTTCATTTTTTTTCAGAGCGCTCTACAAAAAATGCTGTATCTACTTTAATATTAATTTTTTTAAACTCTTGAATGTGTATATTTTAAGGTATAAAAACCTTCATTTAAAAATATCCCTTAGGTTTCCTTAAAAAAATTCACAAACCTGACCTTTTTTTTCGACCTCTGGGTTGTAATCCCCCTTAAAAACTATTTTATCTGCTTAACCAAATGCAAAAAAATTACAAATTCAAAACAAAAATTTTATAATAAGATTATGTACCCGAAAATGTCCACTAGAACCGAAAATGTTGTCTTTAAATCTATTTTCCCCCAAAAACTTCATCGTATAATTTTTATTTAGATTCCATCGAAGACTTTTCCACCATTCAAGGTGGTGGAAACCATTATCTTCAAGGAATAATCTCCACCATTTTGACATCCTTCAAAGTCCTCTTTGTAAACAGATTTCATTACTTTTATATTTGGCACATCCCGATTAATAAAATAGTAGTTTGAACGAAAAAAAAAATTTAGTTTAATTTCAAAAAGTACTTTAATTCAACCTTCAAGATTGAGTTTGTGTCTTGTAGTGAGTTTCTTATACAGCAGGATATACGTACGTAAAAACCATTCCACATCTCTTTACGATAATTTCACTTTATAAAATTTATCAAAAAGGAAAAAATCTTGTGCGCAAAAAACCAACAAAATTGAAATTGAAAATAAGATGAAGAAGCTCTTAGATGATATTAAAGATGGCTACGTAGATGAGAAAATCTTAAGTTGAAAGCCAAGGATGCTGAAGCATCCTTTTCGAAAGAAACTTTGCGAGGGGTGGGTCCTGTACTAAGTATTTTTAAGAACCAAACGAACAAAAAAATCATAGAACACGAGAGATGCGATGAAATAAGTACAAAATGGAGTTCTGTGAAATTTCCGACATTCATCCCAGAACAGCAACGTATCTTCAGGCACAGACATCAAGGCATTACCGCATGGTGCTCGACGCGGGCTGTAGGCAGCGGATGCGAATTCTTTGCCTTATTTATTTTAGCGTTATTATCTTTGTCTATAGCGATGTTGTTTCTGTTGTTGCTGTTGTTGTCGTCGCCATATTATGCTGTAGTTGTAGCGCAGATATTTACCCTGTCGAGTGCTGCATTCTTGAGAAATATTTGAAAAAAAAAATAACAGCAAAATAAAAAAATATAAAAATACATTACAACAAAAATAACAGGAACTGCTAACTGGGTGGTGAGCACTACGGCGAGGGTGCTTAATGATGGTTCTGTTTGGTTGGCTGCTTGGCTGATTTTGTGTAGATGTAATTCTGATCATGTTGTTAACCATGAGATGACTTTGCAACGACTCTGATGAGGGTGCCAGGAGTGAGTCTACGATGATAATGATGGCAACCATGGCAGTTCAATAAGGGTGCTTGTGCTTGTATTTGTGTGGGTGTTTGAGTGGCGTATACGGGACATGGATAGAGCGTCTAAAATGTGTATACGGCCAGGCAGCTTGTGGGCGGAGTAACTCAATTAAGGATCCATTTGATGGTAAAAACACACACACACAAACACATTTCCTCTTTGGCAGAGTAAAATTGTGTCTTTATTTGATTCTCCTTTGCAGGCTCGAACTTTAAAAAGAAAGCCCATGGACGTTCATTAAAAAGTAATACATAAATAATTAAGTAGATGAGTCTTTAAAATGTTATTCCACAACAGTTGAATGTTTGTTGAATGCTGTGCTGAATGCATTTCAGATATAGCATCATTATGCCAATACATCTATCAGAGTACAAGTATCCATTGATAAAAGTTCAAATTAATTTCTACATTTTAGACATTTACACAAAAGACCCAATTTAAAAGCGCAATTTCAATGATTTTACATCTTTTTGTGTCAAATTAAAAAAAAAACAAGTGCCGTTAATTGCAAACAGAAGAACATTTTTCGACATTTATAAAAAAGAAATCAAAAATTGAAACCATGCCCGACTATGCATTTCACAGAAAAACCATAATTTACGGGTTCAAATTGTTTTCTCACTGTTTGTGCAGTTAAAGGATGATTTTAAACGATAAGTCATGAAAGTGCTTCAAAAGTTCTCTAAACTCTCAATACCTTGTCAAAATTTTTTCTCCTCAGAATTCTTATAGTCCTAGCGTTATGAAGACTGAAAAACAAAAGAAACACTTTTATTTGTGTGGAATTTCAGACAGGAGCTTTGAAAATAAAATAAAAAAAGGAGCGTACCAGGTAAAATTTTAATCACACTAATTTCAGGCAAAATACTAAAATGTGTTTATTTAATTGAACCGCAGAAAAAAATCATATATGTACTTTCAATTTTCTTAGAGTGAATGGTTTAATGAACTAGTAAGTAATGAATGCATTTCATAGACTTCCGTTTGGCTGAACTTAAATACCCCCACACTCGTGTTTATTTTATCATATTATATGCAAAGTCTGAAAGTTTTCTTTTTTTGATGACGTCAGTGTGGGGAAAGGTGCCTATGTGTAAGGAATAGGTGTAATTTTTATTAATTTTATTTAAATTTAAATATGAAAGATTATGTGTAAAATATCGAAGGAATTCATTAATTTTTGTGGAATTTGTGAAGGTTGTGCTATTCTGATGACGTCACTTTGTATGGAAAGCAAGCTTGATTTTCATTCGAATTTACCAAATTTCAAACTTACGTTTTGTATTTTGGATCAAATCTTATGTACAAAATTTCAAGTCTTTAGATTAAGAATTGTGGAATTTGAAGAGATTTTACCATTTTGATGACGGCACTTAGTGTGGTAGGTAGGCGTGGTTTTCATTCGATTTGCCGATTTTCGAACTTGATTTTTATTTTTAACCCCCACGCAGCACAGTACTTTGTCACATAGGAATGAATCAAGATTTTTTTGTAACAGAACCTCACAAAATTGGTACAGTTCTTTAGATAATACTTTCACTTAGAAGAATCCAAATTTTTATTGCATTTGAACAATTTTTGTAAACACTATACCTCTTTAAAGTCAACCATTTTTATGTATTTTTTATTGTTGTGGAATATTTGATTTTGCACATCCTGCAAAGAAAAAATTGATGTAAGCGCAATTTTAGCCGAATCAATTTGATTTTTGATTTTATTTCAAGAAAAATATTGTATAAATAAATGATTTTTAATATGTTTTCAATTTAGCTTAAGAAAATTAAATGTAAAATTTCCAAAAAAATAAAAATTTTTTAAATATTTTCAAAAAATTTGCAATTTTTAAGAGCAAATTAAAAAAACATAAAAAACATCTCTTTCATTTTCAAACATATTATTATACATGTATTTATCTTTCAGATTCCAAAATTTGATAACCGTTTTCAACCGATTCTTGGAGTTATCGCATTTTGAAAAATGGTCTAAAAATCATATTTTCCTCTAATTAATGGAAATTTCTATTTTGCGCATCTTGCATGGAAAAAAGTGCTGTTAGCGCAATTTTACCCCAATTCTTTTGATTTTTTATTATATTTCAAGCAAAATATTGTATAAATGACTGTATATAACAAACATTTTAAATATTTTTGCAAAAATTTGCAAATTTTGACAGCAAATTAAAAAAAAAAAAACAACAAAAAACATCTCTTTAATTTTCAAATCCATTATTATATGTGTATTAGTCTTTCAGATTCTTAAATTTGATAACTATTTTCAACTTATTTTTGGAGTAACCGCATTTCAACTTATTTTTCTAGTTACCGCATTTGAAAAATGACCTGAAAATCATATTTTCCACTAATTAACGAAGCGTTTGGAGAGCATTTTACACCTTAAAAAAGTAAACAAACATATTTATGGGTCACTTATTTCAAAAATGACCTAAGTCAATTTTTTGTTTTTTAATTAACGACATCATTAGGAAAAAAAGTATGTGTATTTCTCTTAAATCATTTAATATCTACTTTTAAAAACATTTAGACTTAGATCATTTTCAAAGTAATCAGTATGAATTTCTTGTACTCTATGCTGAAAAGGTGGACGTATTAGTTTATAAAAAATTGGGTTTTTAAGAGGTACAATAAGCAGTGATTTTAATGTGCAGTTTGATTTATATTTTTGTAATTATTATTAGAATATGAACAATTTTTTTGTTATAGTTTGTTTAAATGCTGCTATTCAAATACAGGTTGAAAATAAATAATGACTATTAATTTTAAAATGTAGGGTATTCCTATGCTTACTTATGCCAATCTTGTTGAGTTTACTGTATATTTTTTAGCGAAAAAAAAACAAAAAAACGAAAAGGGTTATTATAATATTTAAAAATAAAATGAAAATATAACAATCTCCGTTTTATAAATATCTCCTTTCAAAAACAACCTTTTTGTAAACCAGCTATGTAACACTTTGGTACGTAAATATGCATAGATATATTTATTTGTATCTCTGAAACTAAAAACAATATTTCAAATCGGATTTCAATATTAAAAAGTCAAATCCTTAATCTAAGATAAAAATAACTAATTTCTGAATTGAATGTTTTAATAATTTTTTTTTATTTAATTTAAAATGGAGAAATTTGGATATAAACCTCATTTTTAGTAAAAAGTAATAGACTATGCTTAAACTGATTTCATTTCTGAAATCAGTGAGCACATATTAACTGCTATGCAAATAAAAATCGAACGACTCCCTATATTTATTCCTCATTTTTGTATGGGCTCAAAGTACTGTGCGCAGGGACCGAAAATAACTGTTATTTCAAATCAAAAAGTTATATTTGAAATTTCAATTCAAAAAGTCAGGCGGAAGCAGTGCGATGCTTGTTAGCTAAGGAATAATAAACCTTAAAAGATTTTTATTTATTTGATTTTTTTAAAAACAGTCATATATTTTTTACAAAACATAGTAGTTATTTTTTGACCGATTTTTTTTATTTTTTTTTGGTCAAAAATAAAAGTTGAAATTTGACTTACAATTTTACGGTCAAAATAACAGTTCAATTTTTCGGTCAAAAATATAAGTTAAAATTTTACTTTAATTTATTTCGGTTAAAAGGTGTAAGAACATAACAAAAGTATAACTTCTATTCATTCTACTCTTCTCTACCTTTGTTTTGCTTATCACTACACATTGCGTTCCCTGTCACTGTTGTTTGTCGAATCACTACACATCAGGGAACTGCAATGAGTATACGACAGAAATTGGATACTCAAATCATACCCGAGTTATTTGTTTTCTCTACCCTATCCATACTCAATGAAATATGTAAAACATTTATACTCATTCGGCTCGTTAGCATATTTTCGAGTGTAAAACAACGTGTGCCGGGTAAGCTAGTAATTAATATACAAGGTGGGGCAAAAGTAATCACCCAATGTTCTTTTGCTGTAATTTGTTTTTTATTTAATGAAAAACTTTGGTTTTGCTTGCGAAATTTGTTTATTTAATCCATTAAAATTTATTCCATCAAGTTGCGAAAATGATATCGGCCAAGTGGCCGCCGCGCACAGCAGTAGTGTCTAAAAATCTATAACTTTTGAACCAGTTAATATTTTAGAATGCAGTTTTTTTATTGTATAGTTCTTAAACTTACTATAATTATAATAAAAAGAATCATAAGTTTTACGATGATTTTACAGGGTGACTATAAGCACATGCAAGTAAGGTACAATTTTCGCTGACTTCACTGATCAGAAAAATGGTTAAAAATCGTTATTTTTCAACATTTAATTAAGTTTTTGAATTTTTTAGGTCTATTGACTCCAATAATTAAAATTATTAAAAATAAACAAAGCCGTTTTAAATATATTTGCTGTAGAATATTTCGTATTTTTGTAACCTTTTTAAAATTTTAAATAAAGTTGATTTAAGTATTTTTTGTAAATAAATTATGTTAAACAGTAACATAGTTATTTTACCGGGTGACGATTAACATGAAAAAAAATTAAGATATTCGACACAATTTCAAAAATAGTATAAAGAAATTCTGATATCTTTTTTTTTTAGTTTTCAACTAATAAATCTTTAATATCTTTATTTTCATCGACACTTTCTGTTTTTCTTTTATTTTTTACCTCGTAATGACGCTATAAGTGGGTCCGAAGATATCATAAGCATTGTCATTAAATCCGTATTTTGATTTTCTCTATTATTTTTCCTTGTATGGCTTAGCCTTTAATTTTTATAGTCTTTGTTTCTGGCTTCTTGTGCCTTTTCCGATAACTCGCCAATTGGGAAGAAATGGTATTTAATTATTTCTTTCCCATTGCAAAATACCTTATGGAGAGTTGGTGTAAGATCTCTCCAACTATATAATTGTTTGTATAAAGTTTGGATCTCTGAAGCGAATTTTCCAAATTTTTCAACATCGAGAATTTATGGCACATACAATTTTTTTGAACCGGTATAAAAGATCGGCATTAACTTTAGTTATTGCTGCTGTTGCTTCAACATCTTCAAAGAATCTCCTCGCAGTGTTGCCATCGTTAGTGTTTCCAAATCCTTGCTTAGGAAAATCAACCCGTAGACCACTAATATTTCGAAATTCCTCTTGAATTATTTTTTTTCTTTAGCAATGAACTCATTTCTAATGATTCCCCTTTAATGGGCATTCTTATTTTCAAATTCAGAATTATTCTGTTTAAATTTTTGAAATTCAATTTCATATGCAATCTATAAACAATGCTCCATGAACCATTTCCTCATGTAGAGGTGAAAGTCACATTTCATACATACTTTCAATATCTTCAAGAACCAATTCATCGATATTATTTAATTGCTTTTGAGTGGCATGGCAAACAGTACAAGATTTGGTTGATTTAATTAAAATTCAAAACTTTGTTCAAGGGCCGGACCAGGCCGGCGCAAAATCATATGGTACATGAAACAAGATACATCAGGGTTTCTTATGGTGTATGTCATTCTGCATTCCTATGGATTCCGATTAATAAAAGCTTACCTAAATTTGAAAATTCATAAAAAAAATGGTTTTTTATTCGTAATTTTTGTAAATTTATCATAAAAACTACGGCGATTTCGTTTAATATTTTCGGTATTCTATATACTCCTTATTCAGACAAAAACTAATTTTTTCAAAAATACTCAAACACTTTCCCCTGAGTTGGTTTCAAAATCGAAGAAAATTTCACTTTCAACAATTTTGTAAAATTTTGAAAAAGTTAGATATTTGACATCCTATATCTTTTAAACGATACAAGGTAGATCAGACTAGTCAGGCTTAGTAGACCAGACTAAAAAACCATGAAAAATTTTAAGTGAAATTAAAAAAAAATTATTAAATTCTAAGCATGTTTTTTTATAAATTTTACTTATTTTCGGACAGATAACTGCTCCAAAAAGTGCACTGTGCGCCGCCAGAGTTGATGACCACACGGGCTTGTTTTATGGCATTTTCCATCACTCTTGCTAGAACTTCGAGCGACAGGTTCTCGCATTCTTGGCGAATATTCTCCTTAAGAGCTTGAAGAGTCTGAGGCTTGTTGACGTACACCTGCGACTTCAAAAAACTCCATAAAAAGAAGTCTGGAGCGGTAAAATTGGGTGATCTGGCCGGCCAGTGCAAATCACCAAAACGAGAGATTAAGCGACCCGGAAATGCTTCGTTCAGAATATCGGTTGTGGCTCGAGCAGTGTGCGCCGTTGCACCATCCTGTTGAAACCACATGTTCTCCAGTCCCAATTCATCCAATTGAGGAAGAAAAAATTCGTTAATCATGGATCTGTAGCGCGCCGTCCACAGTCGTCGTTTGGCCCGCGGCGTTAAAAAAAAAATGCCCCGATGACTCCTCCTGCGTAAACAGCACACAACGCAGTAACTTTGAGCGGGTGTAATGGTTCTTCGTGGGTTTCAGGATGGTTTGAGCGTAGGTTACACACGATTGGTGGTCAGCAGGTAACAGCTGATGCACTGTCTGCACTTTGCTAGGCACATATTCAAATCTTTCACCAAAATTCTGCGTAGGGACCGCCGGCTAATGCCCAATTGTGTGGTACATTGTTCTAGTCGATGTTCCGAGCTCTTCTTCGACATCTTGGGTAACAGCAGAGATATTCTCAGCAGGACGGCTGCTCCGGGGCCGGCCAGTCTTAAGAAGATCTCATGTTGGTCCCAGTCTCTTCAAGGCGAGTGGCCAAACGCCGAAGTATTTGTCCAGTTGGTGTCGGACGGCCAGGAAATCTGCGACGAAATTCACGCTGCGCCAACACAACCGACAAATTGTTGGTGCAAAAAAATGGAAACAATTATTATTCCATGGCTTGTCGATTTGTATTCTGCGTTTGTTTGCTTCACAAATGTCAAAACCGAATTTACATTTGGCGCCATTTGCAAAAGTTATAGGGTATTCCAATAGTGTGATTACTTTTTTCCCTACCTTATAGGATATCACTGTCAAAATTTTAACCTTTATTTTAAATAGAAAAAATAAAACTCAAATTTTAACTCTTATTTTTGACTCAAAAATAAAAGTCTAATTTTAACTTATATTTTTGATCGAAAAAATAAAAGTAACAATTTTAAATGTTATTTTGACCGAATAAATAAAAGTCAAACTTCAACTTTTTATTTTAACCTTTTGTCACTCCGTTTGTAACTCCCATAAGGCGGCCTGGTAGGTGTAGAAAAGTATATAAATTCTTGATCAGTATCACCACCCGAGTCGAGTTAGCCATATCCGTCTGTCTGTCCGTCTGCTTGTCTGTCTGTCTGTGATCACAATTACAGCCGTAATTATCAAGCTATCATCACGAAATTCCATAGTTAAGCTTCGATCTAAAACACAAAGGTCAAGTTAAAAAATGAACCAAATCAGATGAAAACCACGCCTACCTCCCATACAAAGTGACTTTATCAAAAAACAATAGCGAATATATTCTGTTAAAACTATGACGAAAATGTTTTTACAAATAAACATTTTTCGACTTTGGTTCGGTCGTGGGGGTATTTTAACTTCGGCCCAACATTTCTTACTAATTTTTTATTTGAATTCTTGTTATATAGATTTGTGATTGCCTATCGACTATAGGGGACAAAAAAAATAATAACATACATACGTAACTGGCCATTTCAGCCCTTGAAAGGACTTTGACCTAGCTTCTTATGATCAATTGTTTTATGCGTGTTATTAAGTTTGTACACAATTGACCGAGAACCGAACCTACAGGTTTAACGCCGACTCCGAACGGCGATGAACGGAATGGAATGTTTTTGTTCTCAAGAAGCTTTACATGGCATTTTGATTACTCACTGAGGTTTGCCATTGTCTGCAGAGAGGTGGCGGCCGTACAGAAAAATAATTTTAATTCAAATAATTTTGTGTCGCTGCTGGGATTCGAACCCGGGTCTCCAGGTTCGTTGACATAGAGGCCACGCACTTTAACCAACTACGCCACGGACGCCACAATGACTTCTTCTTGTTAAACTGCGTGGTTGAAGCGTCCAAAAACCATGTTTTGGAGGTGTCTCAAGAGGAATGGAAAAACTGCTATGACAAATGGTTTGAACGAATGCAAAAGTGATCATCAAGGTGAATATTTTGAAAAACAATAAAGCCATTTTTATTTAAAAATGTTTGTTATTATTTCCTATTCCCGATAAATAGTACCCCTCGTTACTCTGAATTATAAGCGTTGTGTGTATAGAACGAAAGGAAAAACAAAGGAGGTTTTCAGTTGGGAAAAACAAATCTTTCAATTGCTGAAATTTAAAAATCATTCGCGTATATACCAAACGAAATTAATTACCTGCAACGAAATGACGCGTTTCTCGCATCTAACTATTATTATGACAACTGTTGCAACGTTTGCAAATAACGATCCCAAGCACAACAAATGAAGTTAATTTGCGGCAAACTGGCAATAAACGTTTTGTTTCTTTGCGTGCATGAATTTTTATAGTAAAATTTAATTATCTGCAAGCGTTGTTCGTTTGTAAGTGGATTCATGGTGTAATTATAGACCAAACTGAACATGTTTAACAGTAACATGTTACACGACAATAGCTGTGCTGGCAAAAACAGTGTTGCCAAAAAGAAAGTTGTTAAAAAATCACCCTTTATTATTATTTCCATAATGCGTTACAAAAAATATTTAGAAATTTTTAAAACGTTTTTTACGAATAGTGAAAAATTTCAATTTTGTCGTTTACAACCATATTCGCGGCTATGCCTCAATTTCTTATATGGTTTATAAGAAAAAAAAAACAAAAAAAAAAATGCTTAAACATAAAAGCTGCTAAATGCACTTTTGAAGTTTCGACTTCAGAATTTTTTAATTTATAAAATATCAAGAGACGGAATTCAACCATCAATAGGAAGAGTGGAAACAGTTAAAAAATTTGAAAAACCAAAAACTATCAATAAATTACAAAAATTCAAAGATGCTATTGATTACTATCATAGATAAATTCCATATTAGATAAATATGTATTATGAAAGCGTGTTCTACATAACGCTACAAAAAATATTTATAAAGAACTGATTTGAACAGAAAACGCTAAAATTGTATTAAATGGAATCAAAACAAAATTTGCTAATAAAACTCTTCTTTCACATTTCTGTAAAAATTCAACTTTATGTCTAGCCGGTGATAATTCCAATATTAAAAAAAAAAATCTTGAATAAAACTTTTTCCTACAGAAACAAAATATTCTATTTGTGGCCGAGAACTTCTTCCCATTTATTCTGCTATAAAAGCGAAATTTCTTAGAAGGAATAACTTTTATTGCTTATACTGATTATAAACCAATCACTTATTTTCTAAACTCAAAAGTTGATTGTTCTCCACGGCAAACAAGACATTTGGAATATATTACTCAGTTCACAAATAATATTCAATATATTTCGGGCAAAAACAATATCTTAGAAGATGTTTATATTGTTTGAGGATGAAACTAGTGTAGACATTGTATCATTTGTAGCATTTTTTTAAAATTCAAAACGATTATTTTTGAAGCGAAGCTTTTTACGCCTCGCGATTTGCTAGAGTGAAATCAGAAAAAACGACACTTTTTTCTTAGAATTGATATTGTTTCTTGCTTGCATTAATTGAACCAGAAAATGTTAAATTAAAAATAATTTCTTGCCCGCTGCACGAATTGAACCCACAACTCACAGTTCTATCGTTTGTTGGTACTTTCCTCTAACCATTATGCTAAAACCCTTTCTTTCATAATTTTCTTGATTCCGTGATAAACATTAGCTAAAGCTATGTTTCAGCAGATCACTATAATCTATTACTTTAAGAGTAGATTAAGAAATATAATCTATTACTATTCTAGGACTGTGTATTGGCTAGCCAACGAACAAAAGTAGCAAACAAAACGAACTAGAGCAAAGATAACTAAATTTACCGAGCTATGGTTTGAATCTTCGGTTTGTCCATGCGAACTAAAAGACCTAACGAACTAAAAGAACGAACGAACTAAAAGAAATATTTACTAAGGATTGTGTATTAGATGTTGTTTCTACTTCCTACTAAAGGTCCGTTATAAATATCGTTAAAAATAAACAACTTGTAAGTTGATTAAATTGTAACAAAATTAATGATTTTTGTATATTTATTCCCTACAACTGAACAGGGGGCTTTAAGGGAGGGCCGAAGAGGGTTAATATATATGATATATATACTTTGTTATTTTAAAGTTTTGAATTTAAAAATTCTTTGAATCGAAAAAACGCTATTAAATTATCAAATCTATGAATTTGCGAAAATGCTTCGCTACTCTCGTGTGTCCAGTGACGCACCTATGTTTTTTTTAATCAAGATACCTTTGTTAAAATGTAATGTACAAATCCTCATCAGTGTTGCCGTTTTCATTTCAATTAAAGTGTTTCACTTCTTTTTCGAGACTCATGCTTCGACACTTCCTCTTTAACAATATAATGGCATAAACACTTTCATTTTGTACAAAGTGCAATTTCTTTTTCAAAATTATTTAAATTATGTTCCGGCATTGCTTGGAAGTAGTCTGATTTCACTAATCCAACTTTTCCCGAATTTGGTTAAAGAAAATCAAATAGAAGAGTTGGAAAGTGAATGGAAACTGTTAAAGTTAAATGTATTTTTACACAATGAAATAAATTTTGTAAAATTTTGGATATCTGTTTTCAAATTGGAAACTTCCTGTATCCACAGCTTACACAATTTTTCGGAGCTTTATTGTGCTTGCCCCATAGCAGCGCTACAACGGAACGGGTATTTTCGCAGATGAAACCAATAGAAATTAAAAAGCGAAATAAATTAAATGTAAATACAGCTAATTCTCTTATGCTAATTAAAGAATGTATTTCACAGGATACACTTTTTAAGTGGTTCTTCAAAAATATATTAAAAGCTTGCCGGAATAAATTTTTAATATCTTATGTTAGGTTTTCTATGTTTATTTATTAATTTATATATTATTATTATTAATGTTGTATATGATTTTGAAATGCATATATCTAAATTTTATTCATATGTTTATATTAGGGGTATTCACGGGTTGATGCGAAACGCAGTTGCGACGATGTGAAAATGCAAGATTGCGAAATTTCGTATCATTCCAACAACAAACACATTAGAAGCAATTTTGCAACTCTTCTTGAATTACGCACTAGACATGGGTAACGCAGCAAAATATGCTGCGCTGCTACAACAACCCCAGCGCAGTTTACTGTATCAGCGAAATGCGCTAACGCAATTGCGCCATGAAGCATTTTGAAATGCTATGATATCTGTATCATTAAGACCAGCGCAGGCTGTTTTTGATTTGGATAGCGCGATGCGTTATGTGGTCAATTTGTTGAATGCGCTGAGCTTTGTGGTGAAGTAGCAAGTTGGGCTAAGCGCATATTGTCTCCACTTATTAAACATAAATGAAATAAATTAGAAAATCCTGAAACAATTTATCTATCGAAAGACTCATGTTGCTTATGAATTCATTTAATTATTCAATTTATATGAAGTATTACTGAAAATATAGCGTATTTTTAGCATTAACCAAAAATGAAAAAAATATATACTTCAAGCATGACTGCATGCTGTTCAACGTGGGTATTAGATATCAAACAATATGTACATACACATTTCTGGTATGCAAGACAAGTTGGATGTTAGTTTCATTTCATGTACCTTAATGAAAATCTATAGAAAAAACTGTACATGAAGCAAATACAATTTCCTGCGATTTTGGGTTACTGCACTATTTTTGAGCTTTTTTTTTAGCGCAATATTTAGCTTTAGCGCAAAACAAAAAGTAGCGCTGCTTAACATATGAAAAAGATAAAAAAAATTAAAATGTCATTAATTTTTCCATTGACCGCAAATAACGATTATCGCTATCAATCAATCCTTTTATAACAATTATTTTTTGTCGTTATTTTTTCGATCAGAAATAAAAATTATTTTTGGTCGTTTTTTTTCAATTAGAAAAAAAAGTTATTTTTTTGTTATTTTTTCGATCGGAAATAAAATTAATTTTGTGATCGTTATTTTTTCGATCGGAAATAAAAATCATTTTGTGATCGTTTTTTTTTTTCGATCAGAAATAAAAGTTATTTTTTATCGTTATTTTTTTCGATCAGAAATAGAAATCATTTTGTGACTATTATTTTTTCGATCAGAAATAAAAGTTACTTTTGATCGATATTTTTTAGACCAGAAATAAAAATCAATCATTGATCGTTATTTTTCCGATCAGATAAAAAAAATTATTTTTTAATCCATATTAAATCGACCAAAAAAGTAACATGCATATTAAGATATAAATTATAATTAAATGAAAACTTAAAAAAGCGCTATAACTCGAAAACAAAAGAAGATAGGAAAAAATAAAAGTGGTTTTGGCTTTTCTAAAAAGGGTGGGTGGCATCGAAATCTCGACGCACAGGTAGAGGGGTTGGTCGATATGATAACCTTAAAAATTAGAAAAAAACGCCATATCTTGAAAACGAAACAAGATGGGACACTACTTTTATTTTGTACTTCTATTTTCTGCAGCTATTTTCTACTAATATTTTAGTACTATTTTTCATCAATTTTTTCTACTACTAGTTTTTGCAACCATTTCATACTACCAGTTTGTCTACTAATCCTACTAATATTTTCTTGTCTAAGTTCTTATTCAAATTCTTGTCTTGGTCCTTATTCTAATCCTTGTCCTAATCATTGACCAAATCTTTGCCTCACCTAATCCTTGTCCAAGTACTAATCCTAATCCTTTTCCAAATCCATGTCTAAGATCTTGTCCTTATCTTCGTCAAAATCGTTGTTCAAGTCCTTGTCCAAGACGACTAGCTAACTTAGTAACGTGGGTTCGAAGCAATAACTTCTTTATTTTAACTCAAAACAGTTTTATTTGTAAATATTGATTTGATTGAAATTTCAATCGATATTATTTCAATCTTGAAATAATTCTTATTTCTGATTAGAAAAATATAGATCATTGATTCATTTCTATTTCTGATCGAAAAAATAACGATCAGTAATAATTTTTATTGCTGATTGGAAAAAATTCCAATTAAAAAATAACTTTTATTTCTGCTTGAAAAAAATATCGATCAAGAAATGATTTTTATTTCTGATCGAAAAAATAACGATCACAAAATGATTTTTATTTCTAATCGAAAAAAATAACGATAACATATAATTTATATTTATGATTGAAAAAATAACGATCAAATAAATAATTTTTATTTCAGATCGAAAAAATAAGGATCAAAAAGAATTCTAATATATGATCGAAAAAAGAATCGATCACAAATAATTGAATGAAGATGATTTCTATCTCTAAAATCATGAAAAAATAAATCATGCCAAAAACGGAATCTCTGACTCACTAGCTTCATATTGCTATATTAAAAATTATTTTACATCTTTTTATATATGATCTTTTGATGTAAAAATTAAAAAATAACCGTTATTTTCTATCCTTGAATTTTTCATATTCTTATTAAAATCATATTCAATACTAGCTGGTACCCGACGCGTTGCTGTCGTAGCGGAAATAATTTCTATCTCTATCTGAATCTCAAACTCAGTCTCAATCTCAATCTCAATCTCAATCTCAACCTCAACCTCAACATCAATTTCAATCTCTATCTCTATTTCTATCTCTATCTCTATCTCTATCTCTATCTCTATCTCTATCTCTATCTCTATCTCTATCTCTATCTCTATCTCTATCTCTATCTCTATCTCTATCTCTATCTCTATCTCTATCTCTATCTCTATCTCTATATCTATCTCTATCTCTATATCTATGTCTATCTCTATCTCTATCTCTATCTCTATCTCTATCTCTATCTCTATCTCTATCTCTATCTCTATCTCTATCTCTATCTCTATCTCTATCTCTATCTCTATCTCTATCTCTATCTCTATCTCTATCTCTATCTCTATCTCTATCTCTATCTCTATCTCTATCTCTATCTCTATCTCTATGTCTATCTCTATCTCTATCTCTATCTCTATCTCTATCTCTATCTCTATCTCTATCTCTATCTCTATCTCTATCTCTATATCTATCTCTATCTCTATCTCTATCTCTATCTCTATCTCTATCTCTATCTCTATCTCTATCTCTATCTCTATCTCTATCTCTATCTCTATCTCTATCTCTATCTCTATCTCTATCTCTATCACTATCTCTATCTCTATCTCTATCTCTATCTCTATCTGTATCTCTATCTCTATCTCTAACTGGAAAGACTCGTGGAAATTGATAACCAAATTTCGAGGCTGTGCTACTTACAATTCCAAAGTTATTCGATATCGCAAGTTTGGCTTGTATGGGCGGAGCCACACCTCCTTGTTCAATGACGTCTCAGTTTTCTAGTAGAAGAATATCACCCAATATTAATTCCATACTGAATTTCGTTGTTAAACGACATTTAGTTCCAAAGCTATCTGATATCAAAAATTTAAAGTGTATGGGCGGAGCCACACCCCTTTTTTCAAAACCCATCCCAGTTTTATAGTAGATATATCACCAAGTGGCAACTCCATACTGAATTTCATTATTATACGGCATTTAGTTCCAAAGCTATTCGATATCATAAATTTTAATTGTATGGGCGGTGCCACACCCCTTTGTCCTATACTGGCTCAATTTTGCAAGTCGAAAGACACGACTAAATAGAACGTTCTAACCGAGTTTCATTAATGTGTGACTTATAGCTTGAAAGTTATACTGAAAATTTGGCTGAAAAATTGCCACGCCCCACATTCAACGCCCATAAAATTTTACGTGTGGAACGGCTCTTGTAAATTGAGATAGAACACCGAATTCCGATACTATGCGACCTATAACTTCAGAGCTATTCGCTACCGTAGATTTGGGTTGTATGGGAGTTGCCACGCCCCCTTATTTTAGGGGGATGAAAAATAGATGTTGTTCGATTCTCCCCCCTGACTAATATCCTCGCTAAGGATCGCGAAAATCGGTCGAGCCGTTTCGGAGGAGTTCGATTACGCACCCCGTGACAGAAGAATTTTAAATATTAGATAATAATAATGGCAGATAAAATAAATTCTGTTCATAAAATAACATGAAAATTTGTACTTTTATATTAAGTAGTGAATAAATTAATAGGAAAAAGTAAAATATATAAACGAAAATACTAAAGATGCGTCATTTAGATTATAGTTAAAAAAACAACTTGATATTGGTTACCCGGAAAAAAATGCTACGCTGCTACACTAACCCATGCTCAGTTCACTGTAGCAGCGTAATACTTTAACGCAATTGCGTCATGAAGCAGTTTGAAATATTATGATACCTGTATCATCAACATGTTTATCTGCGCAAGCTGTTTTTGAATTGCGTTGTGTGGGCAATTTCTTGAATGCGGTGAGTTTTTAGAGTGCGCTTCAAACAAAACTAAAACAACAAAGGATTCTGGCATTGCAGCAAGTTTAAAGTTTGATTCAAGTTTGTTTGTACTCTTAACATCGAACACGTTCGACAAATTTAAAAAACCATTGCGTGATCGGCAAAGCATCATCACAATCAAACACACTTCATATGCTTAACAGAATCTTCTTCGACCTTGTTCGCTTCGAACATTTTATCTCCATGTTCAAGGCGACGTAAAACTTGTGCAATTTTGGCTCGCTGCAAAAATATTTTCTCATTTTTCTTTAAGCGTCATTTGTATTATTGCGCTATTGCGTTACTTTTTTTAAAAGAAGTGAATTAGCGCAGTAACGCATTTAAGTGCTTCAACGCAATAGCGTAACGCAGCGCAGCGTTACCCATGTCTATTACGCACTGCTCAAACCCATGGTATAATAATACATGGTAGCATTGACAACTGCTTATTTTCTCTTTCTCTACTGTCAAACACAGCTTGTTGTGCAAATACATCAGCAGCTGCTGTGGTTGTTGTTTTTTTTCACTTCAAGGTTTTCAACATTGCTTGTGATTTCAATGGCGGATTGTGAGCGCTCTCTTTTTGAGTATATTTTTTGACAGTATATGATTTCCGAAGCAACTGTCAATGCTACCATGTATTATTATACCTTGGCTCAAACCTATTGCGAAAGCGCACAAACAGTGATGCGAAACAGCTGATTCATGTTGTGGTTGTTTTCAAGCATAGTTGCCATCTGGGTAAAACTTAAAAAAGGCTAAGTTTGTACGTTGATTTAAATAAGTTTTTGTTATTTTGAAATAAGGTGGCAAGTTATTTCTTTCAGCTATCGTAAAGTTACAATATTGATGTTCACGCGTTAGTGCGAAAAATATGTTGCATTTTAGCATTCTTGCAATTCGCATCAACCCGTAAATACCCCTATTGAATTGTTTTGTGTATTGTTTTTTTTAACTTTATTTCTTTCTTGCTGCAAATAAAGATGCGCATGAGTTTCTGTGTTTACCATGTGATAGTGATCAGGTGTCGGTATTTATATAACTTTTTGAGCCTTTGGTGGGCCTAAAGTACTGATCGTACAATGTTGATGTTAGCACTTGTTGGTCTGCTTGGTCCTCAATGCGACAAAAATTCATGTTAGAACTCTCTAACTTATATAAATTTTACACAATTACATGAAATGTAAAGCCAACATTTGATATTTTTGTTTGCTTAAACTTGCTACCTATTTATCGACAGTTTCCGGTTTTATCGACAACACCATAAAATTTGTATGGGAGCCCCCCTAAGGAGTGGTCGGAGGGAATAGGTGTCAAAGGCAAAAATGTTCCTTTTGCAAAAGTAATGGGGGTTGGTCATACATATTAACCCTTTCCGGCACAAAAACCATAAAATTTGTATGGGAGCCCCCCTAAGGAGTGGTCGGAGGGAAAAGGTGTCAAAGGCAAAAATGTTGCTTTTACAAAAATAACAGGGGTCGGTGATACATATTAACCTTCTCCGGCACTCTCTTGAAGGTCATATGCTCAGGTGTATGGCATAAATATACAAAAACCATAAAATTTGTATAGGAGCCCCCTTAAGGAGTGGTCGGAGGGAATAGGTGTCGAAGGAAAAAATGCTCCTTTTGCAAAAGTAATGGGGGTCAGTCATACATATTAACCCTTTCCGGCACTCTTTTAAAGGTCATATGCTCAGGTGTATGGAATAAATATTTTGCTAAATAGTTTTTAAAAAAGATGTCATCAAAAGCGAATTGATTAATTCTACGTCTTGTGTTACGACATAGTCGAAACTACTGTATCTGTATCTTTTTTTTTAATAAGTTTCACTTCGCTTCACTTAATTTTTTTTTAAATTTCACTTCTCTCAAAAATTTCGAAACGGCAACACGAATCCTCATGTTAAGTTTCTAAATTATTCAATGTTTGGCTCTAAAATGACCCGTGCTTTAGAAATACGTGAGTTCAATGGCAAAACTCACCTTTATACAAATTTTTTTCAGAAAATTTAAGTGCATCTGGTTTAAATTTATCTACTGCGTTATTAATTGTTACAAAACTCACCTAACAAGTTAAAGAAAACCTATATTAAATAAATAGTTAAGTACGAACTAAAGCATTCAAATTTTATGCAGTTTTACCTATCATATCACAAAAAACTTTTCTATCTTGAAATAATTTTGCCCCTTACGAATATAATTATTTTGAAATATGTGTATCAAAAATTACTGATAAAACAACTGATAAAGTCTTAAAAGCTTTTCAATTGATAGTTGAGATGTCATCAGATGTTCACCACGTCATTATGTTGCAAAACCATATTTTTTCACAAATGTTCACAATTTTTCACCAGCTTCACGGTCATCCCCTGTAATTTGAAAACTTTTTGGCCTCATCTCAATTCGCATTGTCGCACCACCACGCCCTTTCAATGAGACTGAAAATAATTTGTACTTCTTTGCTTTTACATTTCAAATATTTCCATGGGAGTCCACTTACACCCGAGCACATCTGTTTCCAGAATATCTATGCACCAGGGTGTTTTGAGCACTCATAATCCAACAACTTTATTTCACTTGCTGACATTCACGATGTCACTGAATGTAACCATACACCACGTCAACCCAACATCAACAACGAAGTGCACCATCAACATGCAGCAACAACAAGAAGATCGGCACAGTCATACATCCTGATAAAACTATAAATTAATTACTGCTGCGGGGCACTTGAAAGCACAGAGCGAAGTAATAGAATGGAATCATGTCTAAAGAAAAAGCAGCGAAGGGATAGAAGCAGGGTAGCTGTAGGTGGGCTAGTTTGTCTTTGTTTTTCTGTGCCTTGTGGTATGACGATTTGGTGACACATGTACTTAAAGGCGACACCCATAAGCAAAGCATTGGATTGAAATAATCGTTTGATAATCGCCTGCGCGTCATGTCATGCGTGACAAAATAAATAGAACAAGTTCATGGATTAAGTAGCTATTCTACACTTACTTGTATCCGAGCCTCGTTCAGCTTCGTCGTGCGTGCCAACTCTTCTCTGCAGTAAATGTCAGGATAATGAGATTTGGCGAAAGCAGCTTCCAATTCGGCTAATTGTTCCTGAAAAGAAAAGGATTGTAAAGTTAAATAATTCCTTATTTTATAAATTTCTAAACAAATCGAAGCGCGATAAATGCGAATCATATAATTTATCGATATATTTTACCGGAGATGCAATAGTCCGAAAGTTAAACTTTTACCCCCATTGAAAACACATAATAGCGGTGAAACCCTCATTCCCAAAAATGTAAGAATTCCCTATTCTAAGAATTTATCGAGCAGACTTTAAAATGAAAAAAAAAAAGAAAATCTTGAAAAAAGTATTCCCTTAAATGATTGATATAAAAACAAACTGAATGCTGAATTCGCCGCAATGAAAAAAAAAATGACCCTTTTCCATGTGAGGTGGCAAAAAAGTGATATTCAACAGGGTTTATTAAATCAATGTTATGTTTACACAGAGTTATAATATTTTTTTTTTATATTTTAGTTAGTATTTATTTATTTTAAGAAAAAGTATTAGCCACGTTGAACCAAATGCACTGCTATTATATCTTGCTGTAAGCAATCGGAAAAAGAAACGAAACTTAAAAAAGAGTTGGCTGTGCCATGGACACACCCGTAGGTTTTGACGTGACGAAGTTTCTTGCTGTTGTTGTTAATGTTGATGGTGATGTTGATGTTGATGTTGATGTTGATGTTGATGTTGATGTTGATGTTGATGTTGATGTTGATGTTGATGTTGATGTTGATGTTGATGTTGATGTTGATGTTGATGTTGATGTTGATGTTGATGTTGATGTTGATGTTGATGTTGATGTTGATGTTGATGTTGATGTTGATGTTGATGTTGATGTTGATGTTGATGTTGATGTTGATGTTGATGTTGATGTTGATGTTGATGTTGATGTTGATGTTGATGTTGATGTTGATGTTGATGTTGATGTTGATGTTGATTTTGATTTTGATGTTGATGTTGATGTTGATTTTGTTGTTGATGTTGATATTGATGTTGATGTTCATGTTAATTTTGATGTTGATGTTGATGTTGATGTTGATGTTGATTTTGATGTTGATGTTGATGTTGGTGTTGGTATTGGTGTTGGTGTTGGTGTTGGTTTTGGTGTTGATGTTGATATTGGTGTTGGTATTGGTGTTGGTGTTGGTATTGGTGTTGGTGTTGGTGTTGGTGTTGGTGTTGGTATTGGTGTTGGTGTTGGTTTTGGTGTTGGTATTGGTGTTGATGTTGATGTTGATGTTGTTGTTGGTATTGGTGTTGGTGTTGGTGTTGGTGTTGGTGTTGGTGTTGGTGTTGGTGTTGGTTTTGGTGTTGGTGTTGGTGTTGGTGTTGGTGTTGGTGTTGGTGCTGGTGCTGGTGTTGGTGTTGGTGTTGGTGTTGGTGTTGGTGTTGGTGTTGGTGTTGGTCTTGGTGTTGGTGTTGGTATTGGTGTTGGTGTTGGTGTTGGTGTTGGTGTTGGTTTTGGTGTTGGTATTGGTGTTGGTGTTGGTGTTGGTGTTGGTGTTGGTGTTGGTGTTGGTGTTGGTGTTGGTGTTGGTGTTGGTGTTGGTGTTGGTGTTGGTGTTGGTGTTGGTGTGTGTGTTGGTGTTGGTGTTGGTGTTGGTATTGGTGTTGGTGTTGGTGTTGCTGTTGGTGTTGGTGTTGGTGTTGGTGTTGGTGTTGGTGTGTGTGTTGGTGTGTGTGTTGGTGTTGGTGTTGGTGTTGGTGTTGGTATTGGTGTTGGTGTTGGTGTTGGTGTTGGTGTTGGTGTTGGTGTTGTTGTTGGATTTGGAGTTGGTGCTTTTCGTTTAGCTTTTTTTTTGCTTCCCCATTGGTTGTGCTATAATTTCAATTAATCCAGCAAAAGTGATGCATATGCGTCACATTAGGCGGTTCCCTGAGGGTTTTTGACACGCCGTCAAATTTTTTTTTTATTTTTGTTATATGCCCGAAAACCTCACCTTTGTTTTCGTTCCTTAAAATTTACCGTTGCACCAGTAGTCACAGAGTTAAAAATCCATGCAACGTTTTTTCATGGCTGTAGCATTTTTACTGGACTATGTGATTGCATCCTTGAAATCATGACAACAAAATTTTTTTTGTAATTTAGTTGTGAAGCGTAATAACACATCCCTGCTGTCGTAAAACAAAATTTACTGTAACACTCCTCCTGAGGGAGTAATAATTCTATGCAACGATATTACATTTCTGTTACATAAACTGCTATATTCACGACCTGACTACGCCAGAATTTTTTTTTTATTTTTGTCGTAAAGCCATTTATAAAACCTTCTTTTTTCTTTTTAAAATTTTATCGTAGGTTATATACTCATTGAGTAAAAATTCAATGCAACGCCGCTGCATGAATGTTGCGTTATCGATCTTTGAGCGGCTCTCTCAGCGTCCCCATGATGTCAGAAATTTTTTGTCTAATTTTGTTGTGAGGGCTTCCAGTAGGCCTTTATTGGCGTATCGTATTTTTAATCTTAGCACTAATACTCAGCGAGTAATAATTCCATGTAAGAAATTTTCAGTTGCGTTGCTTACGCAGCTCCCACTACGTCCCTGTGCCGTATTAAATTTTTTTTTTGTTTTCTTAATATAGCCAAAGAATTAACCTTTATGGTCATTTAAGTTTTTTAATCATAGCTCTTATACCCAGCGAGTAACAATTCAATGAAACGCAGATGGATTTTTAAAAAATTCATTTTTCAACTTTTTTGGAAACTAGAGCAGTACAACGTAACTTCGTCACGTCAAAATTTTTAAGGCATCAGAAGCTTGACCAACTTTGACTTCATCATAGGAGTTTGTGAAGACTAAATCTAACCAATTGCTATTCTGATTTGGGCGTGGTGCAACTTGCTGCAGATCATTATTATAGGCGTACTTAATAAAGTGAAATCTATCGAATTTAAGAGGTTAACTGGTACAAGGCAGTTGTCATTATCATCAATTTCAAAGGAGACATTTGGACGATTAAAGTCACCAAATATTATAACCTTATCTTCTTCATTCAAGGTCATCATTAACGATGAAATAGATTCACCTAATACGTTGTACGCGTTTTCTGTTGCACCTGGAGGAATGTAAACGACACAAATGTAGATGTACAGATTTTTTTCGTAAACACATCCTGATTATTAGGTGTTCGAAAAATTGGCAGAAGGTGGTTTCGACAAGTTCAGAAGGAAAAGAGTTTCTAGTTGCGATTAAAACGCCACCTCCACGAGAAAGGCCAGTTTTTAAATAATCCCGATCATTTCTGTAAAGTGTCTAACTACTGTCCAAAATTTCCTCATTCTTAAAAGTGTCATTTAACCATGTTTCAGTGAAAACTAATACATTGAAGTTGGTAGATTTTCCTTCTATGTACAGTTTATTTAGTTTCCCTCGCATCCCACCACAGTTGTGATAGAATATGTTTAAACTGGGTATAAGACAGTGTGGATATAAGTTAGGGACAATAGTACTTTTTAAAGTTAGAACGCGATCTTTGCAGATGCCAGAGATACTTTGAACTAGTGTGCGAGGCAAACGCAGTGAGATCATTTTCCACATCTCTTGGCGAGATTAAGACTTTCGTGAAAATTTACAAAAATTTTTTTCAACTCAAGTGGGTCCGTCGGAAGACCTTGTTGCTGAATTGATGCCATTGCGCTTGTTTTTGTTCCCTCAATGCAAACCGATTCTGATTTGTTGTGCAGATATGCTAGGTACAAGCGCACATTATCAAACAATCGACGGTCTCTAAGACGAGACATGATAAAGCGGCCTTCACTACTAACATCAGCTAGATTTTTAGTTAACTTTGCCGTTGGTGGGAGAAGAGGATCAAGAAAGGCTAGTGGTGCATTAGTGGAGGGTTGGCTAGAAGTTACTTGAGCTGTCGTAAGATTAGCGAGTGGACTTGGGGTGGGAGTTGTTATAGTGGATGGTTGTTCTATATGTGTAGGATTTGATGAGGGTGGGGAAGGATTTAAAATATCGGAGCTAATGAAATTGGGGTAGTTTATCGTAGGCGCAGACATTTTTTTAGTAGCGTTAGTGCTTGAGGGAGGGTTGGTTTTCGGTGAAAGGTTAAAAGAAACTATTTTCTGTTTAGAATTTTTGGGCTTAGATGGATGTTGGGAACCATTAGTGTAATAAAAGGAAGAAGAAGTTAAAGGCTATTTCAAAAGGAAAAGGCAGAATTGAAATGCAAGTAACATCCACAACACCTCTATCAAATATCGTTAGAGTTTATAAAAGTATAAAAAAACTAGTAAGAAATGATCATCGACAGGGCCGAAGATAAAACACCCCCACACCGAAGGAAAAAAAATTATAAAACCAAAGAAAATATACTTTGCCACAAAGATTTTTATTGGTTAGATTGTGCCCAAAGATAAAAACCTTTACGGCAAAGGCACAAAGGTTGTTAAATATTCTTGAAAAATCTACTTAAAATCGAAGACTTAAGTTCTTGTGGCAAAGACTTAACTTCATCATTCACTATCACGAAACGAGGCACGAACGACAAAAAAGAAACGATCAGCAATACTTTCTTGCATTAAAAAATACTATATTGCTTATTGTGTCTTGCTTATCGTTGGTGTGCTTTTTCGTGATACAGAATGAAGGGATAAAAATTTGATTTTCTTATAAACTTATCTTTCTATATCAACCTTTCTTTTTCTATTATCCCCACCTTCCCATTCCCTTACGATTCAATTTTGTGTTAATTATAATTTAAACATATTATCAATTGCCTTTTATAGGACATAAGTATTGCCTAAAAAGTAACTGCAAACTATAAGCGTGTATTTTAAGAGAAATATGAATTTTAACCGACTTCCAACAAGGAGGATCTGAAGTTCGTTGGTTTTTTTTTTTTTTTGTAAATGTATGTACATGGGTAACTCCTAAATAACTTTCCCGATTGCCGTCATTTTTTGTCAACAGATAGAAACCATAAACACGAAGGTGCCCATTTAAAAAAGTGGGCGGTGTTCGAAAAATATTCGGGGCGTGTCACTATTAGAAAAACCGTTTATCTCGGTTAATATTGACACTAGGGTAGGGAAGAATTAATACAAATAACGATCAAGAAATTGAGAAAATTCGACAAAGGGGCATGGCAATATTAGAAAAACACAGAATCTCCAATAATATTGACACTAGGGTACTAAAATTTTCTAAAGGTGTAGACACAATTATTACAAATTACGGTCAAAAAAGTGTTCTTTATTCAACAAAGGGGTATGGCAACTACTGTAAATCGGTTAATATTGATACTTGGGTCCTGAAATTTGGCACAGGGCTAGATAGAATCACGATCAATAAAATGGACAGGTTTCGAAAAATGGCGTGACACTTTAATGAAAAATATAAAGAGACAGAAATTGAAAATAACCAACAAACCTTCAGCAATTAATAAAACAATTTTTTTAGAAAATTAATAAACCAAAGAACAAAGGTTCATAGTTATATAAAATTTTCCTTAAGAGTAATATTACATAAAATTTTTCGTATTCTCTAAAAAGGAAGAAATAAAATCTTTTTAACAAAAAAGAAAGAAACAAACTTCGAAAGCACTACAAAATAAAAAATAATTTTAAATAACTTTTCCCATTAATTTATTGGTCAAATTTTAAAAGATATTTGTATAAATTACAATTTTGGACATTTAATTTTTTGAAATTGTTTTATTACCATCAATATATTAATTTCTTTATGAATATAGAAACTTTGAAGCCGCGCCAATCTCTGCCATAAAATCATGATTTTTTACCATCCCTGCACTATTTTAAACTTTTTTATTTGATGCTATGCAGCTTTGGTGACGCTGTAGTAATTTTAAAAGCTTTGCACACATAAAAATTCTCACCCGACTGGTTTGGTTGAACTTGTAAAGCTCATATTGAATATGATACAGTGTGTTATAGCTGCACAACATTGAATACATTCAGCGTATTTAACAATTGCCATAGAATAAATTAAAATAATAAAAAAAAAAAAAATAAATAACTGGTCATTTCAGCTCTTGAAAGGACTTCGTTATGTTAGATGTTAAAATTATGAATTCTTTTTTTCGTTTTGTAAGGAGTCATGGAAATTCCTTAAAGTTTGTATTAGTTGTGTTACCTTTATCCGGATTAAATAAAGTTAATATATTTGTATGTGGAATCTTTGCTTATGCTGATTGGCTTAACTTACCTGTGTAAATGTCGTTCGGTGCCTTCGCCGCGCTGGTGTCGGACAGGAAGCTGTTGTTGGGGTATGGCCGGCATGCTGACTTAAGGAAGATAACCCACTTCCGGATGAACTGACTCCACCGGATACCGACGTAAGTCCACTATTAGGTTCTGGTTTCAGTTTCTTGAATGCGCCCTCTGCTGTAGGAGAAAGAAAAAAAAAGTTAAAAGCAATTTAATAGTATTTAAAGGAATAGCTGAACACTTCCAAAGCATTATTTTAATAATATTCAAAGAGGAAATAACTTAAATGTTATTTTACTTGTCTATGAAGAATGAAAATAAATATAACACATTTAAAAGAGTGTCATATTCACTACTAGGTACAATTTAGGTTTTCTGCCTAAAAAAAAAAAAAAAACAGTATTTTGCGATGCGGCCTGAAATGTGAGATTATGTTTAATAAGGATTTTATACAGGATCTTATTTTTATAGACTCTTCAATATTGTTTGTGATTAAGTTCTACACCGTTTTTTAAATAAATATACATTGGTGCTACATTTGCTCGTAAAGATGTTTATTGAATTTTATGCCGCGTTTCCATGCTATCACTCACGATCTCTCACAATCACATTTTTTGTTAGAAAGAAAACGTATGTATGTGACCTCCACCATTATTAATTTTTTGGCATTAATCTTTGATTTTATAGCATGTGATATCCCCCGCGATTTCATGTGATACTAGGAGACCGAAAAATTTCAGCTTTTTGAACTTTTGCTATGAAAGTTTATCACTTGCTATAAAGGCACAACCCAAGAATGATAGAAACCAGATTACGCGTTCCGCAAATGAGAGAGAGAGGGAGCATGACGTCACAAGCGATATTGTCAGAGTTTGGAATAATTTTACTCCCACACGCCTAAATATTTTTTTTTTATATAATATGTATATGGATCTCCTGAACCCATTGGTATAATAAAATTTTGTCAGTCTCGAATAGTTTAGGAGATAAAAATCTTGAAAATTTAAAAAATTCATATTTTTCGTATACGAAAATATTCATATTTTTGTACAGAAGAGTAGATATTTTTACTTTACTTTTTCGAAAGAATTTATTTTCGATTTCGTCAATTTGCCTAAGGGATCGCACATTTGCATACGTTTTTGTCAAGCAAAAGTACTGTGTGACGTCATGCACTCAGTTGAGAAAGAGAGCATTAGATAACGGGACTGCGGAATGCGTAATCTTGTTTCTATCATTCTTGGGCCCAACCAAGTCATACGTAAGCAAAGAAAAGCAAGAGATCAAAAGAACGAACTTGTGCGGCACTGTATGGAGTCGCCCAAGTTTTGCAAAAGCTTTGCTTTCGTTCAGTTTCTCAATTTTCATTTACTTTGCTGAACTTGAGAGAGAGCGCTCGACTCTGTAATTTGCTAAGCAGAATAGGGTTGCAACCTGTATTTTAAATAATGTTATAGTTAAGTTTGCCTTAACTATAAATTTAAAAATAAAAAATAAATAAAAAAAAGATACAATAGTTTCGAGTATGTCGTAACACAAGACGTAGGATTATTCAATTCGCTTTTGCTGACATTTTTTTTAAAAAATATTTAAAAAAATATTTATTCCATATACCTGAGCATATGACCTTTAAAAGAGTGCCACAGAGGGTTGATATGTATGAGCGACCCCCATTAGTTTTGCAAAAGGAACATTTTTGCCTTTGACAACTATTCCCTCTGACTACTCCTTAAGGGGGCTCCCATACAAATGTTATGGTTTTTGTATATTTATTCCATACACCTGAGCATATGACCTTTAAGAGAATGCCGGAGAGGGTTAATATGTATAACCGACCTCCATTACTTTTGCAAAAGGAACATTTTTGCGTCTGACACCTATTCCCTCTGACCACTCCTTAGGGGGGCTCCCATACAAATTTTATGGTTTTTATATATTTATTCCATACACCTGAGCATATGACCTTTAAGAGAGTGCCGGAGAAGGTTAATATGTATGACTGATCCCCATTACTTTTGCAAAGGGAACATTTTTTCCTTTGACTCCTATTCCCTCCGACCACTGCTTAGGGGGACTCCCATACAAATTTTATGGTTTTTGTATATTTATTCCATACACCTGAGCATATGACCTTTAAAAGAGTGCCGCAGAGGGTTAACATGTGTGACCGACTCCCATTACTTTTGTAAAAGGAATATTTTTGCCTCTGACACCTATTCCCTCTGACCACTCCTTAGGGGGGCTCCCATACAAATTTTATGGTTTTTGTATATTTATTCCATACACCTGAGCATATGACCTTTAAGAGAGTGCCGCAGAGGGTTAATATGTATGATCGACCCTCATTACTTTTGCAAAAGCAACATTTTTGCCTTGGACACATATTCCCTCCGACTACTCCTTAGGGGAGCTCCCATACAAATATTATGGTTTTGTCGATAAAACCGGAAACTGTCGATAAATAGGTAGCAAACTTAAGCAAACAAAAACATCAAATGTTGGCTTTATATTTCATGTAATTGTGTAAAATTTATATAAGTTAGAGAGTTCAAACATGAATTTTTCTCCCAGGGAGGAACTTTTATTTTTTACATTTTTTTCTATATAGTATATTCTATAGAGTTTTCTATAGAGTATAGAGTATACTTTAAAAATTTCATTTGCCCATTTGCCAAGTTCGCCATTGAATGGTTTTGTCATTTTATCAAAAACGTGCGCTGGTAGGTGCCACCGACATGAAGCTTTGGCCAGCATGAAAATTATCTTGTATTCACATCGACTGCTTCAAGAAAATATCGAATGCCATGAAAGAATGTTCAATACCTCAACTGATAACAGCCATCAAAGGAAGTGGACATGGCATTGAGTTTCGATGGACTACACGTTAGCTGATTTATTTTCATTCCAATTCACCATCAGCTGTTTTTGACAGGAGCGCAACGTCATTCTCTTATGACGCTGCGATAGCTTAGCTTTACAACCTGTTTTGTATTTGATGCCGTTATTTTTCGGGTTTTTGAAAAGGACAATGTGCACAACCAATTTCTTTTGAAATTTGTAAAAAATTTTGCTCCTTTCTTCTTTGGATAGCAAAGTCCCGCGTGGCATTTTAATCAACAAGTTCTTGGAGTCACAATTGAAGTTTATATTCGGACGGACAATGATGCGAACTCTCTATTGGTGAACTTTTAAATTACTGTCGTATAGGGCTCCCGGAATTTACGACTGATGAACTTACGCCCGAATTTGAAATGGCAATTGAGCGCGAAAGAAGGAAATGACGCCCGAATGGTTTGGAAATTAAGCCTGAAAAAATGGAAATTATGCCCGAAATTTCAGCAGTGTTTCGGGCTTTATCTCCAAATTCTTCGGGCGCAATTTCCGTGATCCAGATTCAATGTACGACTGTAAAAATATTAAACAGCAGATTTGAGTAGTAAATTAAGGCTCTCCGCAAAATCGCCCAAAAAAATAACAAAAAATCACCCAATTTTTTCCATACGAATTTGGGTGATTTTTCATATGAAAAAAAACACCCAAAAAATTGGGCGATTTTGCATTTTTGTTGGGTAAAATTTTGTTTTTTGCTTTTGGGCGAAATTTTGCCCAAATATGTTAGGCGAAATTTCACTTTTCGTTTTTGGGTGATTTTTCGTTTTTTTTTTTTTGGTGATCTTTCGTTTTCAATATTAAATAAGAAACGTCAATCAGTTCTTAAAGATAACGGTATTTAAAGTAAAAGCAGCTGTTCTTTTGTTTTTCTTTTGTATTTCATCATTGCTTGAGTTTGCTTGGTCAAGTCAAAGGAAATATTTAGTACCCCTCGCCCGCCCTGCTCCCCCCACCACCTCCGCCGTCATTTTTTCTTTTTGAAATTTTTTGATAACCAAAGAAATTTGTTGTTTTGAAAAAGAATCAGTATTTTTCCATTGTACGAAATGTTTTTATAGATTTTTAAGTATGAGATTATATAAAATTAAAATTAATTAAATTTTTAAATTTAACGATCTTCCTACACAATTAAGATTGATTAGTAAAGTAGTAGTGCAATTTAAAAACCAGCTTACCCAGTACCTTTTATCGTTGCAATAATAGTTTTAATAATAGTTTTCGTGTTATTATTTCATGTTTTAAAAACAGTGGTTAATAAATAACTATATTCATTAAAAATAAATAAATAGTATTTATCTTATATTATTATAGTACTAGCAAATACCCGCTGCTTCGCCGGCGATAAAAATATTAAATATCATTAAAAACTTTAAATCTTAAAATTTAACAGCCTTATTCATATTGAAGTGGGAAGAGTGGAAATAATGGTTTGTGTATTAGATAAATTCAGTGACTTGTTATTTATTTGTCGCAATTTCGTCAAGATTTTGGTATTTAAAAATCAATAGTTTTTCTAAGCCATCTGCACTGAAATAATTGTCATTTTATTATTTTTTTTTTTTTATAAATATTTTGAAATCTTTGACAAATTTTCTTGTTTTTATTTTCTGTTTTTGGAAATTTTTTATATATTTTGAATTTTCTTGACATATTTTCCAAATGTTTGAAATATTTTGAAGAATTTTAATTATTTTTGACAATATTTGTGCTCAAATGAGAGCAAATAATTAAAAAACTGCTTTATGAGAGGTGTGTTAAAAACCTTAAAAAAAAATTTAAATTTCAACCATATTTAATAATCCTCTAATTTATAAACAAACATTTTCAAACACTTTTTGACATTTTGTTTGTTTTTGATACATTTTGAAATAGTTTGATACATTTTGACAATATTTTTTGTGCTTAGATGAGAACAAACAAATTTTTAAAATGCTTTATCGAGGGTTTATTGAAGGTTTCAACCATTTTTAAAATTCTCTTATTTATCAAGCATTTAAAAGAGCTTTTGAAAGCTGTTGAAACGTTCAACATGAAAAATGTTTTTAAATTTTTTTTCGATTTTTTTCTTATGAAGGCTTTGTAAGAGGCTCATAATTTTTTATGAATACAGCCGTTTGAATTTCGGTAAAATTGTATATTTGTGTTGGAGCGACTTAGTATTTCCATCCGAATAAAGTAACCTAAAGTAAGTAGCTAACTAATGTAATAAAAAATAACTAAAGTAATAAACTTTCTGTATCTTCCTGATCATTTTTTTTCATGCATTGGTTCACTTTTCCTAGCGCTGTGACTATTGGGGTACTCACAGTTTTGTTTTATCTGGTGTGTTAACTACGCCGTCTGTTAACTCTAAAACATTTTGCCATGTGGTAACTATTTTTGATTTTGTTTTGCATGTAAAAAAGAGATAACACAAACTGGTAAAATTGCCTTGCTTTCCAACATGTTTGTTTTTCGTAGCAAACTGGCATTTCTGAAAGGTATTTTTATTTTATTGAAAAATCAATAAATCAAAGAAAGCTTCTCTTGTAATTTTTATTTTATTGAAAAATCAATAAATTAAAGAAAGCTTATCTTTTCAAAAGACGTTTGTGTCAATTTTAGAATGAACTACGTGTAGGGGTTCTCACAATTTGATTGAAGTATCGTTTTAAAGTTACTATATATCAACTTTAGAAGGGATCTGTAAATACCTTATATATAAAAATCTCGTTTATACGTAAAAATATCAGCTCAGAGGTAAGAAAAATATATGACGGCCTTAGAGAATTGTTATTTTAAAATAAAATATATCTTTCGTTTAAGCTGATAAATTTCATCAAAACATTTCAACAAAACATCGACACGGAATTTTTGTCGATGCTTTTATAAAAGTGGCAGTATTTTTACATTCAAAAAGGTGGCAGCATTGGTACCGCACTCAATACATGTTGCTGTCTTTTTTTTCTTTTTTGTGGACCTTCCCACCGGGAAAAAAGAATCAATTCTCTTCTCCAATATAGATTCTAGAATTGATTATTTTTAACACCCCATCGGGAAAAAAATGCAATTTTATATAAAAAAAGAATCAATTCTCTTCTCCAGTATAGATTCTAGAATTGATTATTTTTAACATGCTGATGTCCTACAAAGAATAGCACATTATATTCTCGCTTCAAGTGGAATCGCTACAGAATCGTTTTTTTTTCACTTTTTAAATCATACATGCCCACGTAGAAGCCCGATTGGCCCGCGTGGCCCTTCATACAAATTTTTTTCTATCTTGATTTTGTCTTTGCGCTTAGCCAAATAGAAAGAACACCTGCACAAAACAAACACACAAACCGCACTCGTTCAGTGTCAGCACATTTTCCAGCGAACTTTACAAAAACAAATGCATGCAAAGCATAAAAAACGCACACTCGATGATGTCGATGCTGAAGCTGATTGTCCCGTTACTTGTATGTCGAGTAATTTTTCATGCAAGCATTGTTATTGTAATATAAATTAAGACTGGCAGTGTACTTCATGATATGTTATTTTATTGCATTGTAATTGTTTTTGTTTTGTTTTGTTTGATTTTTTGTCAAAAGCAACGATGAGCAACATTTTGTGTTTGTTTTGTTTTTTTAAGCATTGGCCCGCGCTTAAAATTCCTTGGGCATGTATGTTTTAAATAGACTCTTTTCATATATGTAATCATGGTTGAATAAATTAGGTTGTCTCGTGGCTGATCGTACTCTCTTCTCAGTACACATAATTGTTAAAATCAATGAAAAGCTACAACAACAACTTCATCGGCTTTGCATGTTATCAATTTACGCGTTCAGATTTTGTATGAGTTGTCAACTTCGATTCGACATTTATTGGAACTCGCTCTCACCCATGCGACAACCTTATTTATTAAACCATGTATGTAATACTTCAATATTGGCAGCAAACTAAATTTTTAATGAGTTTCAACTACGTAATCAAAGAGAGATAGCCTACATAAGATTTTGTTGTTTGTATTAGTATATTTGAATATACTACTACTATACGTCAACGGGGCGGTTGTTAAGAAAAATATAAATAAATTTCGAGTACATAAAAAAAAACCAAATATAAATAAATAACTGGTCATTGTAGCCATTGAAAGGACTTTGACCTAGCTTCTTATGATCAATTGTGTTGTGCGTGTTATTAAGTTTGTACACAATTGACCGAGAACCGGACCTACATGTTTAACGCCGACTCCGAACGGTGATGAACGGAATGTTCTTATTCTCAATTAGCTTTACATGGCATTTTGATTACTCTCTGAGGTTTGCCATTGTCTGCAGAGAGGTGGCGGCCGTACAGAAAAATCATTTTAATTGAAATAATTTTCTGTCGCTGCTGGGGTTCGAACCTGGGTCTCCAAGTTCGTTAACATAGCGGCCACGCACTTTAACCAACTACGCCACGGACGCCACAATTTCGGGTACATTCACAGTACAGTGTACTGCCAATATAGAAGTATTACATACATATATGATTATTTTAAATAAAATGTATTTACTTTGGGAAATAAAAACAAATCAAAACAGACTGATGATTTTCTCACTTATACCAGAATTTGTTTTAGAATCAGTTCGTTTTTCACTTATCAAAAAAGCAAGCAAGGAATCTAAAAACATTTTATATATTAAAAATAATTATATGGGTCGTAATCGATTATGGCTGGAATAAAAACGTATCAGTAAACTTTTGCTTGATAGATTCCAATTCATAGGTTTTGCTATAAATGTACAGTGAGCAGCAAAAGTCATGGTACCCCAGCCACAATGAAAAATAACCATTATATTTTAAAAAATATATTATAAAATAAATGATTTTTATTTTTATTTTATGTATTCAGTTCTATATAACAGAAAACTAAAAAAATATTTCACATTTTAATCACAACAAAAAATAAAAAAAATAAGAGATCATGTCAGCTTCATTTTTTGGCACAGCAAAAGTCTTGGTACTCCTAAAAAAGAATGAAAAATTTATTAAAATATTACGATTTTTTAGTTAAATTTGTTTACCTAATACTTATTAGGATAGCCCTTGAGTCGTAGAACTTCGTTTAATCGGTTCGGCATTGAGTGAACAAGTTTTTTAGTGTAGTCTTCGGATATTTGGTTCCATTCACTCAAAAGTATTTCTTTGAGCTGTGTTTTATTTGATATTGTGTGATTTCGGATGCGTTTTTCTAAATGGTCCCACAAGTGCTCGATGGGGTTCAAATCTGGGCTTTGAGGAGGGGTTTTGAGCATATGTGGTGTATTGTAAGCGATCCACATCTTAACGTCAGCAGCCGTGTGCTTAGGATCATTGTCCTGTTGAAAGTAATAGCTATCACGAATGTTTAATTTTTCAGCACTCTGGTTCAGATTTTCTTTAAGAATGTTCATATAAACTGTTTTATTCATAATCCCCTCAATGAACACTAAATTGCCAACACCGGCTGCTGACATGCATCCCCACACCATTACTCCACCTCCTCCATGCTTGACAGTTTTTCGAGTATTCTTTGGATTTAGCTCTTCGCAATTTTTTCGCCACACTAAAACGCGTCCATCAGATCCAAAAATATTATATTTTGATTCGTCGGAGAATATCACTTTCTCCCAAAACTCATTTGTTTTATTTTTATATTCTGTTGCGAAGTCCATGCGCTTTTTTCTGTTTATTTCGCTAACATGCGGCTTCTTGCGTGCAGTGCGAGCATTGTATCCAGCCTTATTGATGCACCTACGTACCGTATCTGCAGAAACATCTTTCCCAAAGGATTCCTTCAACTCTGTTGCTATCTTAGGTGCACTTGTAAATGGATCTTTCTTAATAATACCCTCAATTTTTCGTTCTTCTCTGCAAGTAAGCTTCCGTGGACGGCCTGTTCGCTGCTTATTTTCAATAATGTTTTCATTTTTGAACCGATTTATAACTTTTTGCAGTGTTGACTTACTCCTTTTTATAATTTTAGCAATTTCAGACTAAGATTTACCCATTTCGTGGTTATTAATTATTATTTTTCGTTCTTCAATGGTGAGCTCTTTTCGCGACATTTTATACAAACACTTTGACTTCACTTCTTGCAACAATCAAAGAAGTGCACAAACCATTATAGTGCCGTTACAATTTTCAATGTAATCATAAAAAAGCTTTAAGGGTTGCCAACAGTTTTGCACAAAAATTGTATGGGATAAATCAAATATAATTCAATTCCACACCAGAGGTACCATGACTTTTGCTGTGCCAAAAAATGAAGCTGACATGATCTCTTATTTTTTTTATTTTTTGTTGTAATTAAAATGTGAAATATTTTTTTAGTTTTCTGTTATATAGAACTGAATACATAAAATAAAAATAAAAATCATTTATTTTATAATATATTTTTTAAAATATAATGGTTTATTTTTCATTGTGGCTGGGGTACCATGACTTTTGCTGCTCACTGTATATATTCTTTGGAATACATTCTAAAATGTTAGCAATAGAATTCATTCTATTTACGATTTTTGTTTCTAGAATCCATTTTCATTTTGCCGGTGGGACGCTGACGTCCTACAAATAGTAGTACATTCTTTTCTCGCTTCCATATGAATAGCTACAGAAATCGATTCTTTTATTCACTTTTTAAATGCATTCTTTTAAATAAAAAGTATTCATTTTCGGAAATGAGAAAACAAATCAAAACAGACTGTTGCTTTTCTCACTTATGCCAAAATTTGTTTGGTTGATATATTCGTTGATATATTGGTTGATATAAACTTTTGATTGATATATTCCAATTCATATGTTTTGCTTTAATTTATATATTCTTTGGAATACGTTCTAAAATGTAAGCAAAAGAATCTATTCCATTTACGATTTTTTTTTTTAATCAATTCTCATTTTCCCGCTGGGTTGTTGACTTTTATATATGTTTCTCAAAAAGAGTTTGAAAATAGAGCTTTTGTCTCACAGCGATTTTGACATATTGTTCTATCTCATATATTCGTCAACATTAGAGTGCTGATATATTGTTATATGAGCGAGAAAATATATAGAGGAAATTAAATTTAAAAAAAAAAACTCAGGAGCGGTGCTTCCATTGTCAATAATTTTTATTTGAAATTTTTGTTGTTTGAATTTTTTGATTAAAATTTTGTTTGTTTAAATTTAATCATATTTCAGGCGTTCTTATAATTGTTTTATAATGGTGCGTACCTGTGATTTAGGAAAAACAAATATGATTTGTTTTCTTATATGTTTGGGGAAAACGTTTTCATAACAACCGCCCCTGTGACGGGTTGACTTTTTATTTTTTGTGTAGTAATTTTCATATATTCAAATATACTAACACAAACAGCAACATCTTATGTTGTTATGGCTGTCTCTCTTCGATTTCAGAGTTGGAATACAGAAGTATTACATATACATATGTTCTTCCTTATTAGCTTTGGGCACAACCTTTTTTTGAGATGCACAGAGCTTTAATGAGAAAATTTTTTCTCTCTGATAATAAGAATAAAGAAATTGTATGGTTATTCTCTTTGGATTTTAATTAATTATTTAAACAATGGCTATTAAATTTATATATCCCATGTCCCAACTGGGCACCATAGCTATCCTAAAGAAAAAGAATTTTTGAAACAGCGCCTGCCATTCTCAAGCTTTTCGCAGCCGAACATACGTGAGTCTTCTTTTATATAATAGTATAGATATCATCAAATGATTGAATATCCTCATGTTTTAGCTTTTGTTAATACTTTTTCACCATTCAAAATTTTAGTCTCATAATATTTTTCAACGAAAAATATATCAAAAATGTGGCTTAACCCACTTTAGAACTCAAGGCCTCATATATCAGCGCTTCTGCAATGTGTTTCTTGCAATCTTCAATGATTCGATGCAATATTTTTGAAATAAAATTGGGAAGGAGCTTGCAGAGAACAAGTTTGCAAGGAAACGCTGATCTACATAACAGTAATAAAAACTAATTAAAATTTCGCAATTTTTTGTTAAACAAAAATTCGGGCGTTTTTTCCTTATTTTTATTTGGTAAAAATGCCCGATTTTTTATCGGGCCTAAGTCCTAATTTTTTTTCGGGTCTTTCTTCCATTTCAAATATTTGGAAAAAACCCGACATTTTCTGGCACAAACACCCAAAAACATGACAAAATCACCCGAAATTTGGGGCAGTTTTTCCTAGGAATTAATGCTCGATTTTGTATGGAGAATTTCAGGCTTTTTTACCATTTTTTTTTCGGGCGTAAGTTCATCGGGCGTAAATTCCGGGAGCCTCGTATAGTTTTGCTACGATTGAAATTAAGCAGCAATGAGTGCATTTCAACGCAAACTAATGGTACTCCTTCCAATCAATGGTTAGAGCCAGTGATGTGATTTGGTGGGATTTCGGGCTCATTTTGGGATATTTAGCCTATTTGAGAACGTGTGGGATTTCGGATGTTAGGTGGGATATTCTACTGTGTCATAATTTTTAAAAGTTTAAATTCTTTACAAAACTGGTTGGCATCACTTTTTTGTAATCTTTTAGAACTGTTCGTTCAATTGGTGTTTCATTGATTCTATACATCTTATATTCAACAAGCCCATAACTTGATTCTGATTAAATGCATCTGCCATTCGTCACTGGTCAAAAGCAGGAAAAAATTGTATATTTGATGAATGCAAAATAGTTTTAAGAGATATAGGAATATAAGAATATGTCAGAAAGTCCAAAAAGCTCAGCCCAATTAATAGAGTTTCAGCAATCTTTTTAACTTTTCCAGTAAAAAAATTACATCTCCGTCAGCTACAAGATGGCTTACTATGCAGCCTTGCATTGTAGTTTGTTAGAAAATTAGAGTGTTTTGCACAATTTTTTTTTTGTTTCAGAAAGAAAAAAAGCAAAGAGAAACCAACAAATATTAAAAAAGTCGTAAATAATAGTATATTTTTATTTTTGAAAGAATTTATTCGAACACTTTAATATATTTATTGCTTTATTTCAATCAAATGAACTACTAATACAAAAGCTTTATGAAGAGTCTAAGCAGATGATAATTATTTTAGAAAACATTATTTTAAATAAGGAAAATGTAAAAAAAATTCAGTTAGAACAGGAATTAACCAATGAAGGCATTGTAAATAATACAACTGAGTTAACGCCTATCCAAATGTGTTTTAAAAGCGAATTTTTGAAAGAAGCTGAAGAGAAGTTGTCCTCAGATAAAATTCTCAAAGTAAATACAACCTTTTTTTTTAATGACCAAATCGATTATTCTGTTTTAAATTTTTGGAAAACTATTTCAAGCAATAGATTCAGATTTCAATAAAAAAATTTTCTGATTATTATTTCTTTTCATAAACTGGATAAGAACGTTATTGGTATATATTTTGGGTGGCATTTTTGTGGTTTTTTTGTGTCATTTTGGTGGGATTAACAGGCTTAAATCGGGATGCGATCGGGATTTTTTACTAAATCAGAATCACGTCAATGGTTAGAGCGTATCATGATACTATTCTACAAAGTAGTAGTGATAGTTGGTTCCTCTTGCACGTACTGTCAAAATTAGTATAGATTAGAGAACGAAAAAAGTAAAAAAAAAAAATAGAAAGTAAAATATGCAGGCAAATGACAGTCAGTGTTAGACACTTGTGAGAAAATGGCCAGTTTTCACTCCTACCTTGTATGTATAATTGTATCATGGAGCTGATAAAGAGACTTTGTTTAAAGTAGTAAGGTTTGTTCTCTCATTCTGTGTTTGAGCTTTCTTCTGATTGTAATCAACATAGATTTCGCGCAATAGAGAGCATAATAAAATTTGTTGGTGTCGTAAAGTTTTGATAAGCACCTTATTATCACCTAGACATTTGTACGTTTTAAAATTTTGAAGTTAATTGGTCCTCACAACAGGCCTTGTTAAAATCGTATAAACACGTTTGTAACATAAATGAGGCTTAAATTTCAGGAAGTTTATTTTATTCAAATTTATTACAACAAACAAACTTTATAACTAATCTTTGACTAACAAAAGTTGAATTTGAAATGTTAAATATTGAATTTGACATTAAATACACGGTAAAAAACTCTGGACTAATTTTTAATCCAAATTTTGGTTTAAAGGAATTTTAAATCCAAAAATTACTATTTTTTAATCACTACTTTAGTTTAACTTATTTTAATCCGAAAAATTTCAAGTTTTGGACCAATGTAGGACTACGAATTATTTAGGTAGTATTTTCTTGAAAAAGTGTTTATGCTACCAAGATCTAAAACTAGTATTATAACGTAATTTCAGTTGAATATTATTGTTAATGTCGTAAAATATCCATTTTTTTCAATCAAATGAAACAAATTGATTCTTAAATGTATTATATTATATACGTTCCTAAGGCTTCGTATAGTCTACTCGTTCCTTAAGATGTGCATTATTGCTCACTGATTGTATTATTTATTTAATCCAAAACAAAAACCCTTAGTTTTGGCTAAGTCAAAACTGTAAAAAACCCTTAATGATCAGTAAATGTTGACTGGAAAAAAACGTACTTACCTCATTTAATGGATTTTTCAACATAGAAATGTACACCCATTATGTATATATATTATACGAATAATATAATGCTAATGCTGTATTTAAAACTTTTTATGTCGAGCAATGGTTTTCTCCAAAATTATTGGAGAACATACATATCTCATTTTTAAATTACAATAATATTTTAAGAACTATTGAAATATCTTGAAAAAATCAGTTCTGTATGTAAGATGCGCCGTTAGGGTGCCATAATCTTATTTTTTATTAAAACTATCAATCATAATACTCTTTATGATTGATTTAAGTACTTACTCCGAAATTGGTTTATATGCTGAATCATACTCTTTTACTTCAACTCCACTTACAAGCAACGCTGGTTTTATTTTGCGCGCAGATGCTGACGCAAGGTTGCATCGGAGAAAAATAAAAAAGTACTATTAAAATAATAAATGTTGCCACCAAAAATAAAAAACTGCATTAAAAAATAAAACGTGGTGCCACATTTATAAAAAAGTAACGGTTTTCTAACAAGGTATGACTTTAGAAAAAAAAAAATAAATTAATGTATTTATATTATATAATCGTATATTATTATGTAACTATATGGAATGACATTTTTACCATGCATATTCATTGAAATAAAAACTTTGTGTTGTCATTAATATATTAATATATTTATGTATAATATAAAAAATAAAATAAATAACTGGCCATTTCAGTTCTTGAAAGGACTTTGACCTAGCTTCTTATGATCAATTGTGTTGTGCGTGTTATTAAGTTTGTACACAATTGACCGAGAAAGGGACCTACATGTTTAACGCCGACTCCGAACGGCGATGAACGTAATGTTCTTATTCTCAAGAAGCTTTACATGGCATTTGATTACTCTCTGAGGTTTGCCATTGTCTGCAGAGAGGTGGCGGTCGTACAGAAAAAATTATTTTAATTCAAATAATTTTCTGTCGCTGCTGGGGTTCGAACCTGGGTCTCCAAAGTTCGTTGACATAGCGGCCACGCACTTTAACCAACTACGCCACGGTCGCCATGAAAGTCCATGATTGCATTTACCTGTCAGTAAAAAATATGTTTGGCAAGATATAATTTTCAACGGTCACATCCAGTGACAAAAAGAAAAGCAAAGTGATCCGTCTCAATTCCCCCATAATTTGAGTTACACAGGGGTAACGCGGTCAAGTTTTGCCTTTCAAGTTGCAATACACTTACACTTTTTCACTTACACACTTTCGAATTTGACTGCCAGCTTGATATAAAATTTTCCTTAATTTTTATTTAATTTGACTGTGGCAAAAACAAATATTATATATTTTAATGTTTTACTTTATTTAGATTTATTTGCTTTTGCATATTATTAACTTTCCACAATTAAAGCTTTCAAATAACAACGTTTACTAATTGTAAAAAAATGTTGCATCGTATGAGAAATTCTTATTATTTAATTAAAATTGCATGGCAACATCATTTCATTCTTTCACTCTGTTTTAATATTATTTGTAAACAAACTTATAACGAATACGATTCAAAGAGTAAAGTATGAGGAATACCAAATATAAAGGAAGTACGAAATAGTACGTACTTGGTACCATTAGATTTGTATGAAAATTTCATATAAACTGGATGGTACCAAGTACGTTCCATATTTCGTATTCCTTTATATTTGGTATTCCTCGTACTTTCCTCATTGAAATGGTATTCCTTGTGTATTTTCTGTATCCCATACGTAAACAATCTTGGAATAGCTATTGGAGTGCTGCCATATAAACTATAAAGAAAGTAAATCTAAAGATGTTTGGCAACACCAGGAACAAAATTCATAAGGGAAGGATAGAAAAAAAATTGTACTAGTACGAAAAGATTAGTACTTCGTATTTAAATAATAAAAAAGTATCCAAAATGGTACAAAAGTACGTACTTGTGCAACCTTGTGCTGACGCAACAATTACAAATTGTGAAAATTGAAATGTTTCTTAAAATAAAAGATCGGCAAGCTTTTAAATACATTAAAATCGGTGCTGTAAATACGGATGAGGTTACTTCCGATGAAATTATTTCTTCAAGTAAGTATTTTCATGTGGACAATGTGCATTGTAATCAGAAAAGAACTCAGTTGAATATTTGTTCCAGTTTTTTTGTGCTGTGTGTTCCTTCTTATAATTTTTTAACAAAGTTAATTTTGTAGTTGCATCAAAAATACACCTGGAAGACTCAGATGAAATAATCCTTAAGGATAGAGATGGTGCACAAATTGACCCTGATGATCTTCCGCAAATGCTGCATCAGTTCATAAGTTGCAGCTGCTTCTACATTGACATATATAGAAACGGTAAGTTCTGTTAATACCAAGCAACGGCCCAACAGCAGCCACAAAAGTCAACAAAACACAAATGTTTCGTCTTCTGCCTGCCTTCTGCACGAACCTGTTCGGCCAAAATGTCCTGTAAGTGCCCGCTCTTTGGTCTTTGTTCAGATTTTCTGATGCATTTTCTTTTTGGACTGCATTTGTACTACAGCACCATCTGGTGTCCAAGGTGGATCAAAGAAGATAGTGTTAAAAAACTTATCGTACCTAAAAACCACTATATACCAATTTTCATTCTAATCGAATGAGTGGTTTGGGAGTTTTAGGTCATTTTGCAAAAAATCTGGTGTTCAAGTTGTTTCAAAAAAGATAGCAGAAAAACACTCAACGTATATGAAAAGTACTATATACCAAATTTTATCCAAATCACATCAGCGGCTTGTGAGTTTTAAGCATTTTTGTAAAAAATTTGTACTACAGTGCCATCTGGTGTTCAAGATGGATAGAAATTGATAGCCCACAAACACGCACCGTACCAAAAAACTGCTACACTTAAATTTTCATGCTGATCGGATGTGTAGTTTAGGAGTCTTTTGCATAGTTATACACAAAAACTCCCTTTTTATATATATAGATACTTGTATAATGGGAAAGCATGTCTACTGTATTAAAATTTACTTTCTTTTGATTAGAAACTGCCGAATACTCTATGGAAAAGGATGTAACCCTTTTTGTTCCAGATCAATTAATTATAAATAGTCAGGTAATTACACCTTAGTCAATTTCCGTAACTATATTTGTTGAATACTTTATCTTTCAAGGGCTTGCAATCATATTTAGAAAGAGGTGACTTTAAAAACATATTATTAGAATACCAAGAAAAAGAAACCTTAACAGATTGTACTCGGCGATCGTTGATAAGGGAATCAGTAAACTTTTTAAGAAAGCACTGTGGTAATTATCCCAAGAAATGTGAGAAAATTGCGCTAGCGAAAGCTATTGTTACACTATTTCCTAGCTATAAAGTCAAAAATAGCAATATTGATGGAATTGTAAGTAACAAAATAATATATCTTTGCTTACAATATATTAAATTAATTCTTTAATACAAAAAGGATCTCTTCTACAATCCAACAAACAATACTGGATTATTAGTGTCTAAACTAAAAAATTATAATTGTAAAAGACGCAAGATCGAATGTACTCAAAAGAAAGAGGAAGATGCACTAATCATCGTTGAGAGTACAAGCGAAGACCTGTTAGAGGAAGATTTACAGTTTTTTAAACATTGTGTCGTTGCAGAACAACTTAACCTTGTCAAGCACCGGCTCTCCAAAACCATCAAAGCTAGAATTAAATTTTGTGCGACGCACACAAATGTGCTAAATACATTTCCTATATATCTATATGACCCTTCATTGGTATAACAAACAATTATCTTTCCGTTTCTTAAATTTAAACTTTTTTTTATAGATATCGTTTGATTTTGATCTGCGTTTTGGCGAGAAATCTCAAAATTTGACAAAAAACTGGCAAAAATATTCACAGTTTACAGAGGAAATATTAAGAGAAACTTCAGGATTAGAAGAAGCCTTCACTACAGGCAAAATTAACAGATTAACATTTTAAATCAAGTGACTTAAATGCTTTTTGCTTATAGATTGGAATTGTGAGATCAAAGCTTTTTTATGTTTATTGAAACTTCTTCCATCAACAGCATGTGGCAGTAAGGGAAAATCACAAAAAAGGATAAATTTTGTAAAATCTGTTGGAAAATTCGTACATTTCGAAAAGGTAATATTTCATAACAATATCTGAAGAAACCGTAACTCCCTTTTAACACTTTGCGACTGACGTGCCATGTCAGTCGCAGAGGGTTAAATGACTTGTTTCCGGTTACCTATAAATAACAAAAAAACTTAAAATATTCTCTTAATATGTTTTCTAAAACAGTCAAATACTCCAAAGGAAAAATATGACGTTAACGCCACACAACCCATATTAATTGCAGTAGGACCAAATAAACTTGCAATAAGTCAGTATTTTCTAATGATCGATGGAAAAATATTAAGTCTAGCTGTTTCTTCAAGTTTCATGGAAGCTTTCGATTTATACTTTAAATCATTTTATATATTTAGGCTGTGTGCGAATTGATCTAAATTGGTACCTAAATCTAAATTATTGGAAGTTTGTCGGTAATGCAGTGCTTGTCTAAAATTTAGAAAATTTTCGAGCTACCTAAATGAATCTAAATTGCAAGGTGCCACTAGTTCGTTTCTCCTTTTTTGTGGGAAAAATTGTGGGACTTTTCAACCAGGTAAAGGGGTTAAAAACATATTATATATGGATAAATCGTAATAAATAATATTAATAGACATATCATTTTTAGACATTTATTTGCATTGTTATTTTTAGGTGGTTTTCTGTCTTGTTTTTAGTGAGAATGCATTGCATATTTATAAAAATAATTTGTGTATTTTCTCTCAATCATGTGGCAACTTTACGCTGTTTCATATTTTTGACAGCTCGCAAAATATGAAAAAATAAAGCAAGGAAACAAGAAAATAAAGATTGTAATTATAAAAGTAAAATAAATTAAATAAAATGAAATAATTTAACTAAAGCTCAGCTATGGAAGTTGACAGGAAGCGCAGATATAATGAAAGGTGTAAGTATATTTTTCATCTGGTTGAATCGCAGAGTCTGCATTCTCAGAACATGCAGCGTTTGCATTCGCGGAACATTTGGCCTTTAAAAATGTAAGCTGTCTTATTTTAATTACTTATAGGGTCTGATCTTCAAACCGAGCGGTTTATAGACGCCAGAATGGAGCTGGACCATCTATTCACCAGTAAGGTGGTTAACATAAGAGATGCTTGGGAACGCGTTGGTGAAAAGTGTGGCGTTGGAGAAGACTGGATGCGATTAAGAAAAAAATGGTCTAACCTCACAGAAAAATACAAGCAGATCAAAGAACCGCCTACTGGATCCGGTACGGAGGGTCGTGAAATTGTAACAAGCTGGCCACACTTTGAGAAGCTTCACATCTATTGCTCTCAACGCCACAACTTCAAACCAATTTTGGTTATTAATAGTGAAAAAATAGTGGAAGACCAAGATGTCTCTCCGCCAGATGACATATCAGAGACAAGTTCAGATATGCGAGCTATGTTTTCAACTCCAACTTCATCCAGTAACGCAAGATTTCGTACTGATACTTTAAAAAAGCAAAAACCGAACGAAGCATTGCACACGTCTATTCTTAAAACGGACAAGGAAGTTCGAAAAGCAGCTAGAGGATTCAACAAGTTCTTATCTCTACACCAGTGTCGGCCAAAAAAATACATACACAGTTCTTTCAGTTTTGTAGTAGTGTGCGCCCAAGTGAGAGCAAAGAATCTCTCTTTGGCTTACACTGTGAAAATTTTACTGCGCAGGAGGCTTAAAAAAAATTTTTATTATTAATATTAAGCGGCATTCTAAATGAATGCAGGTACCTATATGAAAGTGAATTGAAATTAAATAAATTTCTTACTAGGTAAATAATGTGCAATATTATTTATTGTCTAGGGGCCGCGTTATTAATAATAACATTAATATTAATATTTTATTAATAATATCAATATGCATATATTTATTATTAATATCAATATTACATATTTATTTGGAAAGCAATCTTTTACTAATAACATTTTACCGACTCCTATATTGCATATTACTTCAAAATAAAAAAGCACTGGTAGCGCACCCTACTTTCTTCTGACAAATTAAGTTTTCGCTTCCCCAAAACAATTTTTAAAGAAAAAATATGCCAATTCCCACTTTTGGTTGAATATTTTTTTACGTGCAAGTATTTAAAATTACGTAATAAATTGCGCGCATAGAAGCGTGGTGTTAACTAATCAAAAGCGAAACATCGACTGAGCGCTCTTGCTACGAATAATCGGCAGCATCGGTGTAAAAGCACGACAGCCAGTTTTATGTCGGTGTAAAAATACGAAGTTTTACGAAGCACGCGTGCATAGGTGTCGGCCGACACTGCTCTACACCATGATGTAATTAATAAGGTGGTAGTGAATTTTTCACCACACACTCAATTTTGCTGAATCTGTCAAAAAATTGTGACATATAGAGAGGACCTGTTTGTAAGTGTTAAATCATTATTTGTTTTGCTTGCTTGCTTGTGGTAGTTCTAGCCAATATGTAATAAATTAAAATTATAAGTAGTTTTGTCGAATTTTCATCAAAATAATTAAAAAAACAGTGAAAAACTAGAGCCAAAACAAATATCACAAACTTTATTTTAATATGGTCTTGCTTAAAATATGCAAACAGCTGTTTTTGACAATTCCAGAGTTCATTTTTGTGAGAGAGGTTAAAAATTCACTACCACCTTGTTAATTACACCATGCTCTACACTTTAACATTGCTGCAGACTCATCGGATTCTGAATAAGAATTCAACATATTCAACACACCCTCTTCAAAAGTGACACAACTCGAAATTTTCAACTTTGACTTTTTAATATAAATCAATTCGTAATGCACATGCTTGAAAACGAAGTAGTTTTTTGACTCTCCTGAAAATTTAAAAATTTTGAGTTGTGTCACTTTTGAAGAGGGTGTGTTGAATATGTTGAATTCTTATTCTTATTCTTATTCTTATTTTTGTCGATGAATTAAAAATCATGTTTCTTCTTTTGTATCTCCAATATATTGTACCTTGGTTTATTTTTTAATTAAAAGTATTTAAATAAACACAATTAGCTATTTGCTTTAATTAGCTACACTGAAAAAATATGTCTTAAAATTGACAACAATTGTTATTACTTTGACGAATTTTGTGTTCAAAAATAGCTCGCAACAAATATCAAAGTAGTAGCAATTGTGTTTAAAATTTTTGAAAAACATATGAAAAAAAGGTAAATTAAGAACCCATCTTTTGAACACATTGTGTTCAATTTCAAGCTAATGTTTTTTTTAGTGTGCCATTAAAGTTGCTCTTGTTTGCTTAGAAGTTCAATTTAAATATAAGGTTCAATTATAAATGAAAGAATTGTCGTTTTTTTAAAATCATGGTATTTATTACATGCATGTTTTCCTTTATTTACATAAAGATGGAACTAGCAATTCTATCACGAAATGCAATGGCATCAGGATTTTCGTTTTCCAATTCATCAATATTGATTGGTTCGGGTGATTCATAAGTTTCATAAGGCCCCATATCGAACCCGTCATTAAGACAAATGTTATGCATTATGCATGCTACAGCAATTGCTTCCACACACCTCGTAATTTTTAAGCATAGAACTTTATTGAAAATGGAACGCCAACGTGTTTTTAACATTCCAAAAGCTGATTCGATGACACTTCGGGCCTTACTTTGAAGTTTGTTGAATTTTTTTTGCCGGGCGGTGAGTTGGGCAACTCTTTTATATGGCGTTAAGATAGCTATCGGGTTAGTTCGACATTTATAGCCGCTATCACCCAAAAGGTAGTAACCGGAAGGCGGAAAGATTGGGGTTTTAAGCAGATGGCTATTTTTTAAAACGCGCTCATCGTGGACAGACCCAGGATATCCACAACAAACGCTAAAAAACTCCATATTACTGGAACACACGGCTTGCAGTTGTATAGAAGTATATGCCTTGCGATTCATATACTGGTCTCTTAATCGCGTAGGTACAGCAATACGCACATGGGAACCATCAATGGCTCCTAAAGCACCATTGAATATTTCTGTTCTAGCTCGACGATTAAATTTAGCAATTATATCAGGGTATTGATCTAATCTTGGATATTTTACAACGCTCGGCATCAAATTTAAAAATCCTTTGAGACATTTGTGCACAATGTCCCGCACAGTGTATCTTGAAATGCTAAAAGATGCTCCAGTGACCCGATAGCTTGCGCCGCAACCAAGCCAATAAAGAAACACGGTTACATAAAAGAAATGCTTCCAACCTCTTTGAGTATTGAGAAAGCCTTCGGCATAATGCATGACTTCCTCTAAACCAGCAATCGTCAGGCGCAAATGTATTTTTATAACATTATTATTTTTTCGTAACACAGCTTGAAAAATTTTGGACGAATATCCATCAAGGCAATAAAGTCCTCGCTGAAAAAAGGTAGAGAAATATTTTGAATTGGGATTAAAAATTCATTAGTCAAACTTGGACAAATTGTACCTCTCGTCCTACACGTGTTCCTCGTCGCCTTAGCAATTCTCGTCGCTTTCGGTATAAATTAAAAAGACTTATTTTAAATCCAACCACAAGAAAAATATTTTCATTTATATTATTCATTTTTATCAAAGTAAACTATTAAAAAGCACGTACAACATGTCTGCTTATTTAGTTGTCAAATGTTGTTTTGCACAGTTTGGGTCAGCTGTTTTGCTAAATGTTTGCAGGGCTGGAAATTTCCAATGAAAAGAAAAGTCATTTCCTAAATTTTAGTCCAATTCGCACACAGCCTTAATATTGAGTTTGATGCAACGTTGGCGAACTTTTTAAAATTTTTTGCTATACAAATTTATAAAATTGAATCAAGTGTTAAGCAAACACCACGACAAATTGAAATCAATTCAAAATTTGAACATAAGTTTAATTCAATAGAATAAACAAATATTTTAAGTTATCTTTTTAACCTCCACTTTTTCAAAATGAAGTTCTTTTGTTTTATGTGCAACAAAATATTTGACACAATTTCGAATACTATTTTTCATTTAAAAAATGAGCACTTCTTATCGGAAGTACAAGGAGTAACTCTGAAATGTGTGGCTTCAAAGCAATGCAAAAATGAATATTGTACTTTTCGTGGATTAAGAAGGCATGCCTCAAGCTGCAAAAAGGGAGGTTTTCCAAATAACTCGTTAGATAATAATAATGAAAATAAGGACGACTTTGATGCTATTGAAAATTGTGAAGAATTTTTTGCCTATAACGTTTTTGAACCAGAAAACGAAAGAAATGATTTTCATAATACAAAATTTGATTTAATAGCTTTTAAAAATGCGTTATCTTATTCAGTAGCAACATTAGCAAATCAGCTTATGTCTTATGGAATTGCGGAAAGTAACATAAATAGAATTCTTGAAACATTCGGAGAAACTTGGAAAGATATTTTTAAAAAATTTCAGACATACGTTGAAAATATTCATATTGGCGTTAATAAAGAACATTTGCATGAAACATTCGATAGCTTTAATATGTGTTTTCAGAGCGAACTAAGCAATTACTCTTCAACATATAAAAGAAGAAAAATTTGCAAAAAGGATGAATATTTCGTCGAGCCCATACCAAAACCCTTAGGTAGCAGATGGGATACTAAGCAAAATAAGCAAAACAATTTTGCTACAAAGCATTTCGTACAATCTACATTTCAATATATTTCTATAATTGAAACTTTAAATAATCTCTTTAAAAATATTTACTTTAAAAATTTATATTTTAAGAAAAATCATAGTTGTGATAAACAAAAACTTGTAAGTTTTTGCTGTGCAGATAATATTAGCAAATCTATTTTTTTTCAAAAAAACTTGAATTCTTTGCAAATACAACTTTATTATGACGATTTTGAAGTTGTGAATCCATTAGGAAGTAAAACTGGAATACATAAAATCGGTGCAATATATTTTATGATTCGTAATTTGCCCCATGAGTACAATTCTAAATTAGAGAACATTCACTTGGTTGCACTTTTTTTTACGGAAGACTTGAAAAACGAAAATGTTGATTTCAATTTAGTATTGCAACCAATTATAAGAGATTTAAAAACACTTGAGAACATTGGCTTGGATGTCGATGGCGCAAATATAAAAGGCACGTTAGTATCTGTTGCTCATGATAATTTAGGGGCAAATATATGTTTTGGTTTTGTTGCATCTTTCAGAGCCACTTATTATTGTCGATTTTGCAAGATGGAAAGAGACGAAGCGAAATATGCTTTTGAAGAAAAATCTGATCTTTTGCGAACGCACTCAGAGTACGATAATATGTTCTCATCAAATAAGCAGAAGGTATTTACAGATTTCAGAGAGTCAAAAGGAGTTAAGAATTTTTGCGTTTTAAATGAACTGACTTATTATCATTCCGTTAGTGGCAGTAACGTAGATGTTATGCATGATATTCTTGAAGGAGCAATTCCTTTTATTTTAAAACATTTTCTAAAAGCTATTTGGCAACACAAATTGCTCTCTGAGGAAGACATAAATAATAGAATTAAGTCATTTAATTATGGTTTCCTTCAAAAAAAATCTTTGCCTCCACATACATCACTGGATAAAAGTGGATCATCAATTGGCTTAACAGCTTCGCAAAACCTTTGCTTGATTTTATATTTTCCTTTTATATTTTTCGACTTTCATGAAGTTTTACGGAATTTATGGGTAGGAATAACGTCCTTACTCCGAGTAATAACAATAACTATGTCTAACATTATTCCAAGAACATATGTAGTACAATTAAAATGCTATGTGGAAGATCATTTGAAGTGCATACTAAATCAGTATAAATTGAGCCTTACACCTAAGCATCATATGCTTACACATTACCCTTTAGTAATACAAAATCTAGGACCAGTGATTCATACTTGGTGTATGAGGTTTGAAAGTAAACATAGAGAACTTATCAAGCAAAGTTCAACAATAAATAATTTTATAAATATATGTAAAACATTGTCTTATAGACACCATGGCGCATAAATGGGAAAACATAACATTTGAAAAAAAAATGTCTTCTGGAAAGTTGAGGGAATTCAAAATAATTGAACTCGAAAAAAATATTAAATCATATTTTCAACCTTTTATTAATGAAAATACTGAATCAAAAATTTATGTTGCAAAATGGGTGGATTTTGAGTATGGGTATTATTATAGAAGTGATTTTATTATTTTACTGGAACCTGATAGAAGTGGTTTTCACAAATTTGGACTAATTAAAAATATATATTTATTTAAAGATGAACTTCATTTCCATTTGCAAATTTATGTTACTAAAAATTTCAACGAAATTTTAAATGCTTTTCGAATTTCTTTCCAAGGGACTGAGAATGTTGTTGCTTTTAAGACTGTAAAATACGAAAGATCTTACGAATATCAAATATTAAATGAAGAAGTATACGTAGTTGTGCCACATATTATAACAGAATAAATGTTAATTTATGTACAATAAATGTAATAGATTTAAGTTTGAAAATAATAAAATTAAATTCTAAATAAAAAGTGAATGTTTTATTTTAATAGCATCCTCAACTTAAATTTTAACTAAAAAATTTTTCAGTTTACAGTGTACTAAACTATTTCAAGATTAAGCTTTAGTCTTTTTGGATTAGAAAATGTTAAACTTTTATGGATTAAAAAGTAATCCTTTCTGGATTAGAAAATTTTAAACTTTTATTTGGATTAAAAATAATTCTTTTTTTGGTCGTGTCCTATATGTAATCCAAAATAGTTTAAAATTTAGTCCAAGATTTTTAACCGTGTACCTATATAATATAAATGAGATCATATTCTACGAAAATATTCCTTGTAAAATTCAATTTTATTTACTATGGATAAGATTTGTCTACAGCTAGCTTCTACGTTATGTATACAGAAAAATTACAATTTTTTAATTACTACATGTTAAAAGTCCCCAAAAGAGGGGTTCCCCTACCAGCCGACGCCCATACACTTATACATAACTATAAAATACCCTTCTTCGGCAAATTAAGTACATAAATAGTGGAAATAGTTTAATTTTATGAACGATTTAACGGTTTAGTTTTATACGAATATGCATAAATACTGGTCGCAGACGTACTCAAAAGATACAACAGACTAGAAAACAAGCTTATTATTCAAAGAACGTTTAAAGCCTGTCAACAGCTGACCCTAAAATTATGAATAATTAGCTTAACCTAACTGCGGCCACAAGATGAGCAACGCCACCGAATATACTGCATTTGTGGATAGGTAGGAGTTTTCGTCTGAAAATCCTCAGATTTCATCATTCTTTTTTTTTATTTTGGCTAACAGCTGCGTCAAAAAGGTGCGTCCGTGTCACTGAAAGACATCGCATGAATATGCAATGTGGGATAATTTATGGAAATTTCATATTAATCGAGGTAGAACATCGTCAAGCTCAAATATTTAGTGTAACCTTGGACCAAGAAAAACACTGTAAATAGCGATAAATATTTAACTCCGTCATCAGCAACAGCAACAGCAAGCATTCGACTTTATTAAAGTGATAGTGGAGTATTCCGGCGGTAACGGCAGCTCATTAGCTAAAGAATGTTTATTTGTCTCGAATTACTTTTTGGTTGTTAATAGGCGACTATTAATTAAAATTAACCTCCAATTGCTTTTATTTACCTGATAAAGGCAATATCCTTTTGAATTTCAAAGATACAGTTTTGTGATTAAAAACAATTGATTTAGCATTAACCGAGTCAAATAGCCAAGCCCAACAGCATTTTTATAATAGTGTTATCATGGTACTCGTATTAATCTGAAAGAGGATCTTATGATGACTTTTTTTGTTGAACAAATTCACAGTTATACCTATTTCACTTTTGCTTTTTATATGCGCTCACAATTTATATAGGAACTAGCTGATTATACCGGTTACGCACAGTGTTCAAAACAGTTGTGTATAAAAGATATTATTACCTGTATTTGAAATATATAGGAAGGAAATCAAATAAAACGAGCTACGATTAATAAAATTATTCCTTGATTGAGCAAATGCAGGATCTTCCAACAAAAAGTTTGGATATAGGTAGTGGAATTGGTAGTACAACCAATGAGTAACATGCTTGTTTTTTTTTTCTCTATTTCCAATCAACTAATATTTAAATATGTACATTGAATTTTACGACTTTATATTCCAACTGGTGGTAGGGAAGTTTATGAAGATAAGATCCAGGTCACTTCCTGGCCATATTTTGCCGTCATAAGGAAGAGTACGGCATCTAGCATGAAAATCAAAATCAGTTTGATTGTTTTTGAAGTGAAACTTCTTAGGCGGCGCTTCGAAATTTGAACGAGAATATTGAGGAGTGAAATTTCAAGGTCAATTTACTTCATTTCGTTACACGATAGAGAATAAAGATATGTTTTACAGTAGAGAGAATGAGATATACATTGTATAAAAGACTTAAAAAATATGCTTGTTACCGCTGAGGATCGAACCTGCGAACTCAAGACTACAAAGGCGGCGCTCTATCTAATCAGCTAAACTCTTCATACAAAAATTTGCTCTATATACCAATTAATGAAACTACTTTTGCTGTAGATGCCCAGCGGCAAAATAAAAAGCGTTCCTAGAAACAGCGCTTTTTATGTGTAGTTGTGATATGCTTTGAGGATGTGCTTTTCAGATTTTTATACACATTTTGTTCGCATCAAATACAGCGTGGTAATAGCAGAGCGGTAAGGCATTTGATAGCAATGCCAGTGCTCCGGGTTCAATCCCCGCATCTTTTAAAATTTTCTAGCTTTTTTTTGTTTTTTTTTAAAGAGCTTTTTAACTATTTGTTTGTAAAGAAGCGCTTTCATCCTAGGATATCCAATATCTATTCTATATTATTATTACGCAAGCGCTTTTTTTGTGATGACCATCAAATCCATACCGTAAATGCAATTTTTATAAAGAGGGTATCAATAGAAAGGTCTTGCTCTGTAGATGTGCAATAAGGTCTTACTTTTTCTTAAAAATTTTGTATTTAAATAAGAAAACCAAAACAATCTTTTACGAAGAAAGCCAGCTTTCTATTTAATGCCTAAAACTATGTGATCAATTTTTTCTCAAATTTTCAATTTCATACTATTGTATTATTAAAGCAGTTGAGCGAAGCGAAAAACGTACAAATATATTTTATATTGATACACTAGCCACAAAATAGCAAGTTCATGCAAAATCGCTATTCCAGGAGCCTTTACGTGCATCGCCGCCAGCTCATTTGAAGGAGAGCATACTTTGCACAGCTAATTCAAACATCCTATACCTCTTCTTAAGACATCTGTATTGGGTGATAGGGCCAATTCTACGCACGAAATGTCAGGTCGTGAAGATAGTAGCTTATCCAACAGAAATTTAGTATCGTTGAATTATAACTCGCTCAGGAGACGTGCTACGGTAAATTTTAGTTAACGACAGAATAGATGTGCTATTAAGCCTCACAACGAAGATATCGCGAGCGCATTTTGGCGTTTTAACGTCATACGGGTTTACTAGTAAATTTTAATATGAATTTGGTTTACTTAAAAACCGCTTCAGATGTGTGAAGCGCTATGGCAGAAGCGCTTGTTTAGTGCTTTTGAAGCGCTTCGATTACCGCTGGGTGGCAAAAGCCGCAAATTGTGTGCTGATTGCGTTTTATGTGTGGTAGACAGGGGGGTTGCCATGACTCGAGTAGAAGAGAGAAAGATTCAGCGAAGCAGAAGTGAATAAGAGAGTTGCCCTGAGCGCATTATGATTTTCACAAAGTAGACTCTCATACTAGGGCTGCCATGCCAATATTTTTTTAGAATACCAACGTTGGTATATCTCTAATTCAATATATTAATATAACCTCTATGAATTTTGCTCATATTACACATATTATATTTTTATTCATAATATTGCGATATAAAATTATATAAAAACCCAAGTTCATGAAGCATATGCTGTCGCCCATGATGCTAACTTGACACTGTGTGCAAGAAAAGTTGGAATAAGTTCTTTTAATAGATAACTAAACATATTGTAGTTATATAATTTTATATCGAAATATTATTAATAATAGAAAGTATAATTTGATATGAGTAATATTAATACGTACATATGTTGAATTAAAAATATATCAAGTTGTATTCTGTATTCACATCTATATGTAAATACGACGCAAATTGGTTATCAAATTAATTGCTTTTCGGCAATGATATCCATACCAATGAATATTAAATAAACAGAATATTTTTTTTATAAAAACTTTTTATTGTATTTCCTTTGCTTAAAAAGTTCTCTCTTTGCCTTTAAGGTTCGATTATGCAATCGCAAAGCAACACAACGTAACGTGACGCAGAGTTCTATCTTATGAAAAATAAGTGTAAGTGGTTAGTGAAATCGTAACGTAACCTAGCGCAGCGATGGGTTCTATTCCAAATAGAAATCTACGCCACGTTACGTTGCGTAGCTTTACGATTGCATAATCGAGCCTTTACACTAAAATGGTTCTTATTCTAGAATAGAAAGAGTGTATACAAAAAAGAAGTTTCACTTCTTTACTGTATACACGGTATACTGTATCTTTTTTTTCTTAATCATAGGTATTTCCACCATCTTGAAGACAGTTAAATAAAAATTGCGAATATTTTGCTGAATTGTCTAATATTTTAACCTTAAATGTCATAAAAAAAATAAAAAATAAATAACTGGCCATTTCAGCCCTTGAAAGGACTTTGACCTAGCTTCTTATGATCAATTGTATGTCATGTTCATAAGAATGTCATATCAAGCAAAAAACGCGTTATCTACATATAAACAGATATAAAAAAAAGGTATCTACAGGCAGTTACTGCGTTCTCCCTAATTGCGAATATAAATAGTCAAAAAAAGTAATGAAGCTGAGCACCAGGTCTCATCCAAAATCTATGGGCACAACTTTTAAGCGATCTTAGGCCGTTGTTATGCAGACGTTCATATGATCCCCGATCACGTCCTTTTTTAAGCTCTCTTTTCGTTTGATGAGCTCTGTGATGAAAGTATGTTATACATACGATCATTTGATCCCTGAACACTAGTACAGTTTTTGCTACTTTCAATACTTTATGCAAAAAAGTATCACGAGTATGAGTATGGTGAGTGTTGCTATTAAGCAGATTTCATTACTGCTTTCATGCATTTCGTACTAAAAGTGTAAAACTTTCAATACTAAAAGACAAATGTTATGAATAATTTCACAGCGCAACACTGTTTTGATCTCGTGATTACATATTAGGTCTGTTCCCGTACTTGCAAGTTTGTGAAAACTTTCGAAAACTTGCACAAGTTTTTACTAAACTGCGTTCCCGTACACCAAAAACTTGCAAAAGAGAGCGATAATGAGAGAGTAAAACATTTCCCCTCCTTGCGAAAAGTTGCAAGTTTCTGCTACACAAATTTCGTGTAGTAAAAACTTGCAAGTTGTCATGTGTTCACAGAAATGTCAAAATGTGCGCTAGAATAAAAAAAAAAATTGGCCGACAAGTGCATCAAGTAAAAATTTCCGCTAAAAATGGAAAATAAAGACAAATATTCAAGTTAATTGTACGCCAGGCGCATATAGCATATATATTTAATCAATTATTACAGCTAATTTATCAGACATTGTCGAAATCTTCAAACATTTTTTTTCGTTTAATTAGCCAAGTGTTTGTCCAACACATGATACAATTACAAGGTAGGTTCATATTGGAGAGCAGGGTGCGTTAGTTGTCAAAATCAGCTGATAGCTTTTAGTTTTTCTTTGTTGTTGTTGTTGCTTTTGTCGTTTGACGTTTCTGGCTTCTACAGCTTTGTTGTTGCAAAATTTCACAATTGAGCAGCCATTTTAAAATGAGCTTACCTTGTAATTGTATCATGGTCCAACATATGTTTGATCAAAAGTTGCAAGTTTTTACTAAAAAGCGTTCCCGTACTTTTTAGCATTTTTATTGCTCAGAGACAATTTTTCTGCTTACTCTCTTGATTTTTGCAACTTGCAAGTTTTTGCTACAAAAGTACGGGAACAGACCTATTATTTTCGAATCATTTGGTGACCATTCTGGGCAAAATAAATTCCCTCGCTCACTCTCTCAAATTTCTCTTTTACATTGAAACAACAACAATGCGTGCCCGTGATGTGATCGTGAGCGTCTGTATAACAACGGCCTTAGGAAACTTTAAAGATCTTCGAAAATTAATTTCAGAAGTGTTGCAGTCCGAAACAATGCTAAATGTATTCAATTCTGCTGCCAAAAATGGAACATTACCCAACGAAATCGTAATCGAAAATATCAACGACCTTCAAGTCTTTACAGAGGATGGAGTTGTGCTTTACCCGGAAATCACCAAAGGACAACAAAATTTCAATCGTTTCAAACACATCGGAATCGAAAAAACAATAGATAAGAAGCTTTTTACTATTTAAAAAGTACAGTTGATGTATATATGTAGATACGGCTTTTTGAACTGTTTGTTATAATTTAAATTTATAGAACAATCAAAAAAGCAGCAACTAGAGTGTTTGCTCCACAGCATTTTTGATTTTTAATGATATCAGATTTTTCGTAACATTGAAAACAAACTGGATTTAACTGTCCTGAAGAACCAAATATTTATAACCATCTAAAACCTAGTCAGTTAATTTTAAATAAATTATTGTAAGTCGTTTATCTCAGAAAATTAAAAAATAGATGCCGCACTCTACCTTATGTACAGTACTAGATTTAGGCCTAGGCCTGTGAGGATCGGGCCTAGGGCGGCAACCTTTTAGGAGCGGCAATATTTTGAAGGTTGGAATATTTTGAGAAAAACAAAATTTAGGAACGGAATCAATTTTGTTGGAGCAGATTCGACAGGGCGGCAAAATATTTTCGTAGCTAGTTTATAAAGAAACTCAAAATAAATAAAATAAATAAATAAGCTAGTTTAAATATGTAAGCTAAAAAAAATTGAAGAGTGTTTACAATCATGTTCCAATACTTTTAAAAAAACCACAAATATTATTATTCAATTGTAATAGCAAGAGGTTTGATTCTTTATTTATATTAATTGTTAGATATGTTCCCTAAGGACAAAGTAAAATAACAATAATTAAAATATTTAATAGGAACTTGGTCGGTCTACTCAGCAATTTTCTGAAAAGAATACTGAAGAAACTTATTCTAGTTCTACATTTTAAAGCAATAACCAAACTGACAACCTTTTTGCTAATACAATGTAAGCAATTCACCAATTGGCAGCCAAACCGAAAGTTGTTATAAATTTAGCAAGGATCCATACTTATGGAAAGTGGATGAAGGAATGCGAGATTTTATAGCAGTAAACGGAATATCACAAAATGACGATGTGAATGTAACTCAATCAAGAAATGTTTATAACGACAAAACAAGATATTTTCAAAACCTTCAAGTACAAAATTATTATCTAAGTATCCGAATGATTTAGAAGACACACTCCGTAAGGAATTTGTTAATTTAAAAAGTTTTCTTCTAATATTATTGCAATAAGAGGAACAAGATATAAGTTCTGCATTAGTAATAAATAATATTTTGCATTTTCGTGATCTTTGCGATATACATATATCGAAATGTAGAAATATTATTGAAGATTTATTTAAGTATTCCTGCTACAAAAAATTCAGGAGAACGCTTATTTTCAAAATGAAAATGAATTGAAAACTATTTACGGAGAACTATGAATGAGTAGCGATTAAATGCACTGACGTTATTATATATTGAAGCAGATTAAGTACAAGAACTAAGTTATGAGGACGTTATAAATGATTTCGAAAGAGCAAAAGCAAGAAAAAACACTTTGTTGCAAACAAATATTGAACTCAATATTTTTTATTTTGTAAAAATCACTTTGTAATTACAAAGTTAAAAATTGAAAATAAAATTTTTATAGTTTTGTTCTATTGTAAGAAAAAATTTAAATCTAAGAAGCGGCGAGCCTAGGGCGGCAGAATGTCTTAATCCGCCACTGCTTATGTATTTATCATTCCATTTTGAATAATTGCAGGCTTGACTAAATTCATGAAACACTTGAAATCTAAGGTAAATTCCAAATTACAACTTAAAAAGGGCTTAGCAACCGAGAGAGCCGAACATTTAAAACGGGGTGGATCCACTTCTATAAGTGTAGAGGAAACTCCTCTATTGGCCGTCGTTATCGAGCAGACATTCACCCTTGAAAACGGTTTTGACAGCAGCCACACTTTGTTTGAAATGGTGGAAGGCTCTGAAGTAAGTAAACAGTATCATATTCCTCTGACACGGTTAATGTGTCTTTTTTAATTTAGGAGACAGAAGTTGCTTGTAGCCCAAGCCTAACTTTTACGTCAACATCAAGTGTTAGTTCCGCCCAAGCTTCAACTGCAATATAGAAACCAAGAAGAAATAGCGAGCTTACGAGAAATCGACAAGATGTTAATGAGCTCTTAGTTGGAGTCAACGATTGAAAAAGTAGGGTTAAGACAGAGTATTATAAAAAAATATTCTTCTGTCTACATTAAACCAATAATGATTCTTAGCTTATAACTGTACTGTATTGAACAGACTTCTTAGACTAATCACTGTAGGAATTAAAAAGCTGCACAGAAATAGAACAACTAGTTGTTGTAACGCGTGCTGCTAAAGAGCAATACAAAGAGATGAGGAGGGAAGAGAAGCGCATTTTCAGACGAAAGAAAAGAGAAGCGGAAATGCGTGAAAATTGAGATGGATGGTGACAGGAATGAGGTCCGAAAATTTTTCGAAAAAATAAGACGCCTGGCCGATGGTTTCAAGACCGGAGCCTCTTCCTGCAAGGATGAAAATGGGAATCTAGTGACAGATATCCAGAGTACACTGATGATGTGGAGGGAACACTTCTCTAGGCTTCTGAATGGTGACAACGACAACAATCCCGCCAATAGAGATGATATCCCGGAAACCCCAATTGTGGACGACAGCGTTGAAGTTCCGCTGCCCGACCATAGTGAAGTCTTGAAAGCTATAGCTCGGCTTAAAAACAACAAACCGCACGAGCCGATGGCTTACCTGCTGAGCTCTTCAAGAAGGGAGGCGAAGCTCTATTTAAATGCATTCATGAGCTTCTATGCAGAATATGGTCGGAAGAATGCATTCCAAACGATTGAAACCTCAGTGTGCTCTGCCCAATCCACAAGAAAGGCGATCCCACAATTTGCGCCAACTACCGTGGGATAAGTCTTAATATGGCACATAAGGTCCTGTCGAGCGCACTATTCTCCAGATTAGCGAAAGAGTAGAGTCGAATGAGTCTTGCAGTGAACGCAGATAAGACGAAATACCTAGTGTCAACAAATAAACAGTCCCAGCGTCTTGGAAACCACGTCACTGTTGACAACATCTCCTTCGAGGTTGTTATGGATTTCGTCTACCTGGGATCCATCATTAACTCTTTCAACGATATCAGTATTGAGATAAATCGAAGGATAACTCTTGCCAACAGGTGTTACTTTGGGCTGAGTAGGCAATTGAGAAGCAGAGCCCTCTCTTGACGAACAAAACTCACGCTCTATAAGTCACTAATCATGCCCGTCCTATTATATGCAGCACAAACCTGGACGTTGAGCAGTTCTGATAAAAAGACTTTGGGAGCCTTCGAGAGAAAGATCCTTCGTAAGATCTTCGGTCCAATCTGCGTCAATAGCGAGTACCGATTTCGATGGAACCACGAGCTGTATGAGCTGTACGCTGACTTCGACATAGTTAAGTGCATTAAAATCGAGCGGCTCCGCTGGCTAGGTCATGTTGAGCGAATGGAAAACGACGCTCCAGCGAAAAAAAAATATTTAATTCGGTGCCCGGTGGTGGTCAACGCAGAATAGAACGCCCTCATCTTCGTTGGAAGGATCAGGTGATGGATAACCTGACCACGCTTGGTGTTTCCAACAGGCGCCAGCAAGCGCAAAACAGAAATGCTGGAGCAATTTCTTATACGAGGCCAAAACCGACCTATGGTTGTAAGCGCCATATAATTAAGTAAGAAAGAAATAGAACAACAATGAGTGTTTCTGTGGGTCTCGAATTTGAGACGCACAGATAGAGGTGTTGGACGTTATGGCCCCAAATCATGGGGCCAAATTTTGCGGATCACGGTAGTGGTGTCCACCGTTTCAAACCAATAAAAAATAAAAAAATGGAATAAGCATAGGTTCCTACATGTATTTCAAAATTGTTTCTTTGAACATTAAGTTCCTATGAGATCTTATCTTAAATAAAAAAAGAAATAAATAACTGGCCATTTCAGCCCTTGAAAGGACTTTTTCATAGCTTCTTATGATCAATTGTGTTGTGCGTGTTATTAAGTTTGTACACAATTGACCGAGAAATGGACCTACAGGCTTAACGCCGACTCCGAACGGCGATGAACGGAATGTTCTTATTCTCAAGAAGCTTTACATGGCATTTTGATTACTCTCTGAGGTTTGCCATTGTCTGCAGAGAGGTGGCGGCCGTACAGAAAAATTATTTTAATTCAAATAATTTTCTGTCGCTGCTGGGGTTCGAACCAGAGAACTGCAATGAGTATCCGATAGAAATCGGATACTCGAATCATACTCGAGTTACTTGTTGTTCTCTACCCCATCCGTACTCAATAAAATATGTACAATACTTATACTCATTCCACTCATTAGCATATTTTCGGGTATAAGTACATACTTATACCCGAGCGCGGCGTGACCCGAAGCACTCAGACTCGAATTCAATGAGTGCGTCGAGTTAGAGTCTTAAAAAGGCGCTATATCCGAGTATTTTCGGGTATATTTTGAGTGTACTCTGAGTACTGCTTTTTCTCTGCCAACGTCTCTAAGCGACAATAAGTAAAAGCTAACGCTCGCATATTTTGTTTGAGTTTTATGCTGCAAATTTGTTGTTGATATTTTATTTCGTTGTTAGTGTTAGTGTTTCGTTGTTAATGGTTTCGTTAGATAAAAACAAAAAACAACACATATCACTGCATAAACAAAAAGAAAAACCAACACAAGACGAACACGTGTTTTTCTGTTTCTAACTAAGTGCTCAGGAAAAAGAAGCACAAAGCAAATATAAAAAAACTCATCATTCTCACTGCTACGCTCTACTGCGCTCTGCTTTATATCAGTGGCAGAATGACCCGAGTGATTTGAGTATTTGCGTCGAACCCGAGTGTTTGGGTAAGTAGAATAAGTATCAACAAGACGACAACAACCATAAGTATTAATGAACCGAAAAACCCGAAATTTACCCGATCCGACTCGTAATTTAGGATACTCATATTCATTTGAGCCGCCGCATTGCAGCTTCGTATAAGTGAGTATGAGTCGGGTTGCGTGCGATATGGATTGAGTAGGTTTTTGTACTTATTTTTTCGGATATACTTAGAGTCACAAAAAAGCTACCCGTTGCAGATCACTGGTTCGAACCTGGAGACCCAGGTCACATATCGGCCACGCACTTTAACCAACTACGCCACGGACGCCACAATCTTATCTTATTAATATAATAATAATAATACATATAAGAAGTTAAAAACTTCCATTCCATTTTTAATAAATGACGGTAATAGTTAGATCTGTTCGTCATTGAAGAAGAATTCCGTACTTCTGTTAGGATGTGTGGTATGTCTGCATCAGGAGGTGGAACTGGTCGATCACGTAGCCAATTGTGAAGGACTGATACTGCAAATATAAAAACAATCCCAGTTTTGAGTTTTAAATAAAAATATTGTTATAATAGACAAATCAATATATTTATTTTTTTACTTGTTCCCAAAACTGGAATTTTTATTAAAGTAGCCTAGTAACGTATTTCAGATTCATATTGTGGATTATTCAATGGTGTCAGCAAATTTGTACAATAATAACCCGAGTGTCCAAGCAACATACAATTCCCGAATTCCCCATTTTCACAGCGTATTTTTAACTGTGAGAAGTTAAAAATGATTTGGTCATGATTGCTGCTTAGCCACCTGAGATTTAAGGAAGTGATATAAAAATTTAAAATACATATGTATATACATATATATACTCATCAAATAGGACCTCGCTACTATATCCACAATTTTCATTTTGGCATCGCCGACTATTTGGGTATTAATGGAAAAGTAAACCTTTCTAATTCTAAATAGCTCTCAATTTGTACCACCAGAATATTTGGACCACTAGACTGGTCTCTGACTGAACCTCGTAAGTCAAAAAATAGAGTTTTGCAAAAGAAGCAAAATAACTGATTTTTTTTCCTTAGGGAGAAATATAATTTGTAATCAAATTACTATTTACAAATTACAAATTACAAGTACAGATTACAAATTATATTTCTCGCTAAGGAAAAAATCAGTTATTTTGCTTCTTTTGCAAAACTCTATTTTTTTACTTACGAGGTTCAGTCAGAGACCAGTCGATATGTTGTTATTTGTTGTATTGATTTCTGTAGCTTTATAATTTTTTCATTAATAACACCAATTAGATTTGGCATCCTTGCAATATTAGAAACCTGAAAATTTTTACACTAAACAAAACATGTTTTAAAATTGAACACAATGTATTCATTTTTCATTCAAACACACTTGTGTTAGCCTGGAGCAGTTTAAGCACAGTTGTTATCAATTTTATTTCAGTTCGCTTTTTATTTTTCATATGTTAGCTACTGTTGTTTCGTACTGCTCAACTTTTTCAATATATATTGCTCGCAAATCTATATATTCTCGGTTTTGTATAAAGTTTGTGTTCTCGTTGTCAAGTTTGTTGTGTTGGTGAGTTTTGTGCGGTTTTTGCAATTTGCAAAAAATTAAAAAAATTGCTTGAAGAATTCGATCTTATGGACATTTTTTGATGAATCGTGTGATAATTATGTATAAAATGAACTATAAATTTTGTTTTAAGAGTGAATACAATTAAGTTTTGTAGTTTGCAGTATGCATTTACTACTTATACATGTGTAAGTAGTGTATATGGCAAAAATGCATTTCTCTTTATTGAGTATCAAACATCCAAACATACATGCAGGCGTACATTACATTTTAAATATATGTAAAAAATATATTTGTCAAAAATAAACAAACATACGGCTAGAATGAAATTGAACTATATTTCAATACTAACTTTGATAAGAACTTTGATAAGAAAATTAATTTCTTCACTCTTTACGCTGCACAGTGGACTGTTTGGCCTATTTAGAAGGATTTAAATCTGTAACTCGAGTTTGAGTGTAGGGAATGAATTGAAATTGGGGATCAAGGCTATTGAGTGGCATATCTTCCTTACGTGTAAATTTCATACAGATAGACCGTATGGTACCAAAGTTACAAAAATTTGTATGGGAAAATTTGCCTTTTCGCTTCCCTACATCACAATTTTCTAAATTAATATTTAGAAAAATTTAATTAGGAGTGTTTAATGACATAACTCCTAAACAAAGAAGTTCACAGAAACGATAGACCACTTTTTATAAACGCCAATGTATGCTCATACATATCTTAGTACACCAAAAAAGGTTATTTTTGGCATATTTCAGCTGAAATTTCATCCTTCCTAGTATGTCCTAGTATTTACTTTTGACAAATTCTTAAAGTTTATTATATTAATATAATCAGTCCAATCGCAAACAAAACATTCCTTGGAATTTTTCCCTTCCTCCGAAATTTGGAATCGTTAAGCATGCTCGAAAAATTTCGGAAGAAATCTTTTTATCGTTAATGTCATTCCGATGGAAAAAACTAGTTATTTTTCTCTGTGAATTCCATCAAAAAATTGTGCAGGAAAAAAATCAATATTTCCAAATGTAAGTTAAATTTGTAAAAAAAAATTTTAAACAAAATTTTATTACAATGTTTATGTGCTGTTTTAGGTCGCAAACAACTTATAGTCGACAAATCCAAGTTTTTATGGAAATGATGACCCCGGACGTTACCAACGGTTTTACGTTACGAAGTGAATAGTTTATGGAAGCAGCTTTCAGATGCGCTGGATTGTGCTGGGCACCCCATAAAATCCGTGTTTGAGTGGAAAAAAGTATAAATTTCAATTTTACACGTATTAAATAAATAGTAATCATGGTCGGTTGTAGGTGTGGGCCGATAAAAAAAAAATATCTAAAAGAAATCCGCAAAATTTAGGCTATGGGATGTGGCCCCTACAAGGCGTATAACTTCTGTGCAACAAAAGAAGCCATCTAACGGATTTGCTGATTTCAACAATCCGTTCAAGGCAGTGCAGAGGCAAGCAAGTTCGGTTTGCCTGCCTGCCAAAGTGGTGGCGAAAAAGCTCCTTGTGGCACAGCGGAACAATTGCCCACGCTGACGCAAGCGCGACGGAAGACCTCTGCACTGACCTAATAGTGGAAAACTGCTTTGACGACAGCATAGACATGGGCTTAAACGAATACCCCAGGCCGAATGTTAGCCGTAAACATTTTTTGTAAATTTTTTTGTAAAATAAGCCGTGTGACATTTTTAATAAATTATTTAAATTCTTACGTCTTATAACTGTCAATATGAATTTCGAAAGCTTAATTTATCTCCGAACTTGGCAGCACCTTTTTCGAATGGAAACATTTTTCCATGGAAATTCACGGTAGAGGAATTCTCTTCGGGGGAAGAGAAATATTTCTATGGAAAAATATTTCCCCCGAAAACCCCGATTGGGCTGAATATTTTAAACAATTTTAGGTTTGGCAACTTTTGGCAACTTTCCCCTCAAGGGGTTTTCGGCTGCAACACCTTGGTTTATGTAGTTTTATGTATTTTGGTGTGCATTAATACAGCTATTCCGGTATACTTTATTATTTTCGTGTAATGGAAATAAGTTTATATGAAAATATAGATTCTTTTCAATCAACCCCTCCTTCCCCCCCTGTATTTTGTCACGCACTTCTATCAAAATAGCTGAACATTTGTTTATAAATCTGTGACAATAATTATTTGATTATTATTTAATTCTTACAAAAATGTTATTTTACTAAAAATTACTAAGGGCAAAAAATAAGTAACACTAATAACAAAAGCAGGTATATATCGACTCATAACCGCCAAAATATCTTAAGCGCCAAAAAGAAAATTTTACAGGAGAAGGTTTTTTTTAATTATCTTTGCTATTAATTTTATCTTTTATCTCTTATCTCTTTGCTATTAATTTTATTTTAATAATTTTATCTCTTATATTGATTAATTTCTTTTAGAGAATTTCATCTTAAGCGACACTTTGCTGTCATGAAAAATGTAAACAAACATGTAGTGTGTACTTAAGCTAAAATTGCTTTTGGTTTAAATTCATAATCTAATTTCGTACACCTATGAAATTTTGACAGACGATGTAAACCATCGCAAATTATCGATTTTCATCAAAAAACATAAATCGGATATTATGTCGCTTAAGATATTTTGGCGGTTATGAGTCGATATGATGTTAGTGTAAATGCAAGTGTTATTATTCTGTTGTTGCTTTTTCTAATAGGAATGCATTGAGCAGAATGAGGTTATTGCACTTTACACATGTGGACAATTTTGGAAATTAACGGTTGGCTTAATTGTTGTTGTTGTTTAAGTAATTTCGCTTGCTTAACAACACAATTAATGTATGAATATTTCTTCTGTTGGAGTTAAAGAGTAAAGTCTTCTTTTTTAAGTGAAATGGAAGGTAAAGAAGTGGTTTTATCTCAAAATGAGTTTTATGAAGTGTGTTCTAATGTGACAAAAAGCAAAAGAATGGATAAATTGATAAAGCATACTTCCAACAAATTTAATATTTGTGTGAATGATTTTGAGATGGTGAACAAGTTAAGAAATGGAGTTTATGGTTATCTCCAAAGTTTTAACGACAAATTTTATAAATTTGGTAATCGTCAAGACAAGGTATGACTTATAGTTGATGTAATTATTTTTAATTTTTGGATCAACTTCAATCTATGTTTGTTACAGGTTCCTAAGAAATTGTGGAAATTGGTTTGAAATGGGTGATATTACTATAAGCTTAGAGGATGATGATGATAATATTCTGGACGAGCAACCAACCTGTTCCAAAAGAGGGAGACCAGAAAAATCATTTGAAAGCTGCGGTGAGCGAACAAAATATTTGAAAGTGCAAGAGCTGCTGGAATCATATACTCCCGAAGAATTAACCTACGCTGCTCAAATGTCTCACGGCGCACATGGTAATCGGTTAATAGCAGATGTCATTAAAACGATTTCTGAATACCCTGAAGAAGCAAAGAGATTCAAGGAATATCTACAGGAACAGGAGAAGCAACGAATGTTATCAGCTGAAGAAGCGCTTGCTACTTATAAAGATAATAAAATGACAAAAAGGATTTATAGAAATCTACGTAAGGTGGCAATTGACGTTGGCGATTTCTTGTACCCTTCTCTTTATTCTCTTAATAACGCAAAAAAGCTTTGTTTTCCTGATGAAAATTGAATCAATGTTAATAAGAATAGTGCCTCAGTGAATGTACAAGCCATTGTAGATCTTACGATCATGAGGTTGCTGTATTCGCAAGCATCAGAGCTACTTTAACATTTCTTTGCAAGTGGGGTGGTGATGGATGGTAGTGGTGATGGATGGGGTAGTTATTGATATCTTCCGATCCCTTAATAAATTCTTATCGGAAAATTCCTTCAACAAAGCATAAACCTACATATGTCTTCTGATATGCTTAAATTTCTTATCGTACATCCAAATTCTGCAGAGGAAAACGATTCTTTCCATTCTGATTCAGATAGTGCGTAACATTGTGATTATTTCTTTATGTTTGTATATCAAAATAAATCTATCTTGAATTTGTATTAAAGTATTTCATGAACTGAGTTTTTATTTTATATTGCTTTAATAGGAAAATAGGAAACTAACATCGAAATTAACTAAGTTACATAAGTATTAATAAGTAGAAATTTAAAATTAAGTTGAAAGTGCTTATGTTAAAGTGAAGAATTGCAGTAAAGTAAACAAAAGTGATATGATTTTTGAAGTAAATTTAACGAAGGATCATAATTTTCAATAAAAAATGCAGGTACACAAAGTGTTTTTATTTTAAATTCACTTTAAACTTAAAAATAATATATTTTATTTCAAAATATTCTGGTTTCACCACCAAATACTTCTAATCCTTAAAAAGTTTCGTTGGAATAGCATTTTTAGTGAAACAACTTCCGGAAAACACAAAATTAGCCCATAACTCCCCAGGGGGTCAAATAGATCCCCACTTCCCATACATTTTTTTGTTGTTTTTTCATACCCTACCGCTTAAAATCATAAAATAATTTTTTTTTCTGTCTAACTTGTATTTTACAGGAGAAGGTTTTTTTTAATTATCTTTGCTATTAATTTTATCTTTTATCTCTTATCTCTTTGCTATTAATTTTATTTTAATAATTTTATCTCTTATATTGATTAATTTCTTTTAGAGAATTTCATCTTAAGCGACACTTTGCTGTCATGAAAAATGTAAACAAACATGTAGTGTGTACTTAAGCTAAAATTGCTTTTGGTTTAAATTCATAATCTAATTTCGTACACCTATGAAATTTTGACAGACGATGTAAACCATCGCAAATTATCGATTTTCATCAAAAAACATAAATCGGATATTATGTCGCTTAAGATATTTTGGCGGTTATGAGTTTCCACTGTGCGCTGTGTCTACACAAGACATTTATTTATTTATTTATTTATTTATTTATTTATTTATTTATTAATTTATTGCAATCCTAATGCTACAATATTTTGAATAATCTTAACATTTAAAGCATCAGTCACTAAAATTAATTTGACATTTGTTACAATAACTTTTTAATTCATATTAGTTCTCAATTTTTTTCAATTTTAAGCCACTTGTCGATCGTGACGCAGGTGAGCTTAACAATTGCATGACAATAAATGCCATTTGTTTCGTTATTTGACGTTTCCTTTGAAAGTAAAAAAAAATAAACAGAAAAATGCAACCAATACTATGTCTGCTTGTGAAAGTGAAAAAACAACAGACAAAAATACAAAAACGCGATAATATATAAAAAAAGGGTTTTGCACTCAAAATTTGTTTCTTCACTGCTCAACGATTTGCAAGTGCCGATTTGCAACAATTTTTATTATTGATTTAATTTCCTCAAGGATCTTTTACTTCAAATCATTTCGCCGATAAGCGCAGGACTTCATATTCCATCAAACCTCACGCTCGCCTTACAGAGCTATTATGTAAAAAATTTCTATTTTTTTGTTTATGCTGCCGCTAAAAAAAGCAAAAAATTGACGCTGCACTTGCTGGTGCTGCTGGTGGTGGTACTACGAGGTCTTTAGCAGCAAAAAATTGCCGCTGTACTTGCTGATGCACCGGGAGATCTTTGGCCAGCGAATGAAGCAGAAAATTTTCGCTGCCAGCTAAAAAAAGCAAAAAATTGGCGCTGCACAAAAAAAGGCAATTGAACTGTGCTGCACTTGCTTATTGTCCGGGAAATCGTTGACCAGCGAAAAAAGCCAGTTTTTGTACATGAGTCTATTGTTTTTTCACTTTCACAAACAAACGCTAAGTTTTTACATTTTTCAAAAGTAAACGCCAAAAATTGTCAGCCCATATCAAAATCGTTGTTAGTTCAAGTGTCTGCCTGATTGTTGAGACAATTGACATGGTGAAATTATAAAAGGTGTTATCATCCCATGACATTTTTCCATATGTTTTTTGACATGCTGCCTTATTTTGACAGTGTTAATAGTTTCATATAAAAAATGTTTTAAGGTTGCAGGTTTGATTCCGTAAAGTACTCGAAATAAGTACTTTTTTATTTTTGGTAAGAATACTAATTGGAAATATATGAAGATACACAAGTCAAAGGTTTTAATTTTATGCCTATGTTTTATGTCGCGCTTTTATTGTTATTTAAAAGTTAAAAATTCAAGTATTTTTACGTTCTGAACTATAAATTAAATTCCCATTAGTATGATGATATTTCATTTTTTTTATGTACTATAAAATGTAAATACTATTTTGAATAGTGGTAACCCTTTTTTTTTTTTGATAAAAGAAAATTGTGCGGGATTTAATTTTGTCTGTATTCTTTTCGCAAAAATGCCTAAATCTAGCTGTTATTTGTGCAAAAATACGTGGAAAGAGGAAAAATATAGTTTATTTCATGTCTCATGCCTCAAGATATTGAAAGAAGAAGTTTTTGGAACATGGCTTGTGGGCAAGTTCTGCCGGCATCAGCAAAGTTGTGTGAGCTATATTTCGACGCAAATGATTTCAGAGCCGGTTCAAAGAGAATCAGACTTGATATAAACGCTGTTCCAATGGTCGTAAGTTTTCCAAGCCAATATGAAGATTGTAAGTCATGGAAGGATTCCGCCAGTCAAACAGAGTAAGCGCATGTGCTATCACATTGTGAAAGGTATGAATACTTAAAAATATGAAAAAATTTCAGACCGGATATCATTTATAAAAATTGTGATATCGAAATTGTACGATTGACAAATACTATAAAGGAACTCAAGGCCGAAAATGCTTGCCTCCAAGCACAAGTTGAAGAACTTAGTACTTTTACTTGCAGTTCACCAAATTTTTACGCAAGGTCAATTAAACGAAATTAATAAGTCCTAATCAGCGTATTTTATGGAAATGGGAAGATATACATTGCTTCTGCCACAACGTCTCTATGATGAATAAAGCTGGATTTGTAGTTGTTGCTATGGTTTCCCACATGGGTTCCACTAACCAAGCAGTGTGGAAGCAACTTGGAATTTAAAGAGGTATATAATTATATATATAATGCTGTTAATTTTCATTTTGTTGTATACAAATTCATTTGATTAGAAAATCCCTACTTTGAAAATCCATTTGTCAAAGATGGCAGAATTTACGTGTTGGCTGATGTGCCTCATTTATTAAAATTAATAAGGAACCATTTCCTAGATACTGGGTTAGTTTTTCATAATGAACTAATCACGCCTGTAACAATCAAGCAGGCAATGAATTATACATCCTCTTCCGATGTGTCCATCACATATAAGTTGACTGAAGAGCATCTCAACGTAAAAGGTAATACACAAGGACTCTAACACATTACGTCGGTTTCCGTACGCACTTTAAGTAACTTGAAGGTGTTTCTTTCCACATTTTTCAAGCTCGGGAGTGAAGAAAAACAACATGCTTAATGTCACTATCTCGAACTCGAAACCAACTTCAAATTTACATTAAAACACAACTGTTGTTATTGATTTGTATTAATATAATTATTGATAAGTCCTGGGCGGCAAAAAGTGAAGCTTGCAGCTCAGCTCTTTTCAAATTCTACCACCAACGCAATAAGAAGGTGCTATTCAATGGGATATAATATGTATTGTCCCTCCGAAACAGCAGATTTCCTTCAATTAGTAAATTCGGTTTACTTTATTCGGTTCGATTTACTTAATTCTAAGCTTAAAATGGAAAATTGTCCAAGCAAACGCCCATTTGGTTTGCATTTGCAAGAACAATTCAAAATACTGCAAGAAATGGATAATGCAAAAAACAAGTTTGCAACCATTTCAAAAGGGTGTGCTTTTGACCAAGAAGTCTCTTGCTGGTTTATATAATTATGTTAATGAAAAGTACGGCATTCAGTATGTTATTACGTACAGATTAAATCAAGACATTCTTGAACATTTTTTCGGTGCTATGCGGAGCAAAGGCGGATTATTCGATCATCCAAGTCCTATGCAATTAAAATACAGATTGCGAAAATATTTACTGGGTATATTAATTTATTTTATGGAATTATTTTTAGAATTATGTCTATAGTCACAAGCAATAACTACCTAATTAAAGAAAGAACTGAGTTATCGACGAAGTGTTCAGCGCATATAGTTCCATACCCAAACAAAATTGGGAGATTATAGCGTGATCTCAGCAAAAATTATCACACAAAAACCAGAGAACCTATCATAGAACTTATATGGAGATGGGAAGCTTTAAAGCAAGATTCTTATGTTGTTATTGGTTTTGACCGCAGATGTCACTAATATTCACATGTATTAGCAAATAGACACTTACGTGTTTTTTTATTTTTAAAAAGCCAAAAACACAGAAATCATTTCAACAAAAACTAATGTTGAGTGCATGAGACGGAATGGCTGTCGCTCTCAAGCTTAGATTTGCAGCATACTATTTCAGAAGAAGCAAACGTATCTTATGAAAATTATTTCGATGTAATAGATACAATCAAGGAGTTTGATTTTTTACATGAAGATGCGTTAGAGTATGTTGAAGGTCATATAATGGAAACATTAATTTATAATGGACTTGGGTTGACCAAGTGTCGCGTGGTTCTCTTCTTAAACCTAATACACTCTTCATGGAGAAAATCAAAATTCTCGAAAGTATTTTTCAAAATTATAACCAGAATACAATTAACAGCCATCAAAACATATGTTCTACTCTGATGAATTTAAGTTTAGAGGTTGATATACCTGACACTATAAAAAAATTATTTTTTAAGTGCAGAATGCATTTTAGAATTAAGTATTTAAATAATAAAATTAAAGAAAAACAAAAAATATTTCACAATATAAGAAAATGCACAAAATTATTAAGTAAATATTTCATTATATTATTTATAACGTTTTTAAATTTTGTTGTTTTTTTACAATATTTTTGGGTAAAGAAGTTGAAGGATTATAATAAAAATGGAAAAAAAAAATAGCTACAAATTATAATAGTAGCAAGTTACAAAATGCACTAGTATCAAAAAAAGTACACAAATATGCAATCCTACACTGATTCAAAATTAGATGTCAAAATAATTAGATGAGAACACCTTTTATTATTTCACCATGACAATTGAGCTGCCGACTGAGAAAATGTGAGTGTGTCCAATAAACCACAGAGCGGACTCAGAAATTATTATTAGGACATTAACTAGAAATTAGTTAGTAAAAAATGTGTGAGTGTATTGGAATTGTTATAACAAATTGTCCCGTATGGTCCTTAGGTTACACTTTATTTAATTTATTTCACAGCAGTTTTTTTGTTTTTATTTTGTTTGTTTCGTTTCGCTTTCTTTTTTTTCGACTTTATTCTTAAAGTGTGTTAATATTTTTACTTTTGTATTTTCTTTCGTCTATTCTTAATTTAGACGCTTCAATGATTAATTTAAAAATATTGCAAAAAAATGCATCTTGAATGCAAATTTTTTGAAAAAAGCAATTCCGAATCTTGGAAATATGAATTAACCCATATTAACGAAAGGCACGTCTTTGAACCCCATGCAAATTTGCTTTTGTTACTAAAATAATTTTGTCCATCTAGCTATTTCTAGTCAAAATACTATGATGATATAATGATGGGCATATTCTTAATATTTTTTTTCAAATTGATTTGATTGTTTTAGAGTCTTAAAAAGGCATTGGATGGTACTGCGGGCCGGACTGTTTCCGAATTTTATGAAGAAAATTAAAAACTAAATGATTCAATGCGAATGAAATTAATCAATAGGTACTATATTGGATCATGTTTTTGATAAAAACATTCTTTTAACAAGTGCGGATTTTAGAAACATAAACGCTCGAATCGCAAATCTATTCCCACAAGAGGAACAATATCTGGTAAGCTATATTTATGATGTCTTACCTTGCGGTTCCACTGCGCGAACAAATAAACATTTTTCGCTTAATTTTATCCATTTTAACAGGATTTCTACTACATACCACGCAAACAAAATCAATCAGCCTGTGGAAAACTCTATTCTAAATATTTCAATTTAAAATATGGACAGAAAGTGGGATGTGTTTCGGAAAAGCCATTACAATCTTGCTCCACCGATTAAGAGGATACTGGTGAATTCGACGCTTCTATCCTATTAATTTGTTTACCACACGTCCCGGCAACTTTATACCATAAATAATGGAAAACCCTATTTTGTGTATAGGAGCTTTTAGATGTATACAAGGAGATGTAAGATTGTTTAATTGAAATTTTAAACAAAAATATGGAATTAATATTTAATAAAACACTAAATAAATAAAAACCATTAGTTTATCATATTACAAACAATAATATTTGTTTGTTTGTTTGTACTTTATGCGCTGCTATACCATTCAGATATGAAAAAACTTTGTCAACCAATTGCCTGTACTTGCGCGAAGGCTATAGGCATAGTTATTCTACTAGATCTCAAACAAAAAACTCCTTAACCGATACTTTGATGAAGAACTAAATAGCGAAACAATTATGAACGGAATTATAGATTTATCAAAACAAAAACTAATCATCCAGAGTGTTGTCTTTGCGACTGCCCCTTAACTGTTCACAACAACATAAATTTCAAACATAATTCGAGAAACTAGCTACCTGACTGATTGATTTATAATCAAAAATGCATTAAAACCATTTGTTCTTACTTTGACGAAATCTGTAATCAAAAATATTTTAAACACATTTACTATTACTTTGACGAAATTTGTTGCAAGCTATTTTTTAAACACAAAATTCGCCAAATAAATAACAATTGTCGTCTATTTTAAAACATTTTTCTTTTAGTGTAGTAGCGATTTCTTCAGGAGAAGAAGTTAAAGAAATTTCGGTGCTCGCGAGAAAAGCAAATGCTTTTGAAACGTCCAGTACGAGGGTTACTATTTATATTTCGAGAATAGCAAATAATAACAAATATTTTTAAATGAAAATGGCTTTATTGTTTTTCAAAATATTCCCCTTGATGATCAATATACTTTTGCATTCGTTCAAACCATTTGTCATAGCAGTTTTTCCATTCCTCTTGAGACACCTTCAAAACATGGTTTTTGAACGCTTCAACTGCTTCTGCGGCGCTCGTAAATCGTTAACCACGCACTTTACCTTTGATATTCGGGAACAAGAAGAAGGGTGCCAAATCAGGACTGTATGAAGGATGACTCATAAATTCGACGTTTTGATTGCTCAAAAATGCACATGTTTGACGAGATGTGTGAGAGCTCGCATTGTCATGATGGAGAATGATTCGTCTTTGGCGGTTGGTTTTGCGAATTCCTCCGAAGACTTCCGGCAAACAAATGGTCGTGTAACATTGACTGTCCTACGTTGCTCAAGCGGAACAGTGACCACATGATCCATTCGGTGGAAGAAACAGGCGACCATTTGCTTCGCAGTGCTTCGTGCGCGAACAACTTTTGTTGGATTTGCGTCGTCTTGGAATACCGACAAGGACGATTGCTGTTTTGTTTCCGGCTCATACGCATATATCCATGATTCGTCATCTGTCACTAGTTTATACAAGTCTTTTGAAGCACCACGATTGAACTTTTTAATCATTTCCTTATACCAAGCGACCCGAGACTTTTTTTTTAGTGATTGATAAATTATGGGGTATCCAACGAAGAGCAACGTTTTTTTACATGAAAGTGTTCATGCAAAATCGAATGTATTGAAGTGGAACTAATGTGCAAGGATGCCTTTATCTCACGACATGTCACATGACGATCTTGCATTATTAGTTCACGTACTTTATTTTTTTATTTTATTTTATTTATTTATTTCAGTCAATGAACATTAATTCTTACTGACTACGATACAATTTAATTATGATTATTCTTTTAAATTAACAAATTACATTTCGTAACAAATTTTTAAAAGATTACTTAGAAATAGAAAAATCAATATCATTTGATACTGATAGAGTGCCTAAATAAAATGCCTAAATAAAACATGTTTGAATGACGTAAGATTCTACCAGGAACATTGAAATTAATTAACTCTAAGAGATAAGGACAATCTATTGAGTTAACAATGACATCATAAATAAATAACAGGGAAAATAAAGTTCTTCTTTTTTGCAACGATTCGATGTGTAAAAGTTTACATCTCCGTCAACACAAAAGATATAATCTTCTGAATTGGGTACGTGTACCAATGCAAGGTCCCGCAGATAGGACGACATGGTACATCACCCTGATGGCACTTGACAACTCCATACAGATATGGTAAGCAACGACCTTCTTTTATTCCAATTTTTTAAGATAAATTGCCCTCATTTTTTGACATAGCTTTTTGTATATGTTCCGTATAAGACCCCGATCTGCAGAAAAATCTTCAATAGGCTCCTGCAGCCACACATTTGAGAACCCATTCTTCCATTTTCTCACGATATAAAGATGTCTCCATCAAAGTTATTATCCTCCCTTTATCTGCTTGTACTACACTATAACCAGGATTTTTCATCAGGAATGTTTTCGTGGTTGAAAATAAATATTTCAAAACTCGCTCCTTATGGGTGAGAGATTCTCTTGAGGAATAAAAATCCTCCAATTCTGAGTAATGGGTTGACATCAACTCACGAAAACAGGATTCTGGATTTATAGTTTCGGTGTGTCCCATCATGACGTCAAATAAATATTGCATAACATCAGCATAATCAATTATCGTAGCAGAATGAGGCGGCACAAACTTGGGACCCCAACTCAACAAGATTTGCACAGCCATCGGTATCTGAGAATCTTTTTTCAATAAACTTTTGAAACCACCTTCCACCATATTTGGCATAGTTAAATACTCCTCAACTGGTAACTCTTTTCTGTTATTAAAAACACCAAGCATACGACGATCTTGATTAAAGATTGACTGAAAATATTAAAACAAAAACAAAACAAAAATAATATAAAAAAAGACTGAAAAACAAAATAAAACAAGATATATCCCTACACAAGTCGATCAGTGAAAATAAAAAAAAGGAAATATACCCCCACACTAATTGAACAATATAAAAATAAAATAACAACAAAAGATATCTCACCTTATTGGGGATCTGCTCCATTATAAGTTTTTTTAATATTTTTTAGAATTTGGTTTTTTCCAATGTGTATGAAGATACCTCTCCAAAAAAATCTTTATCAGAAAAAATTCGTTTTTTCCTTCAACTCACTAGCTTATATTTTTTTACACAATAGATTTGTTTTCACTCAAAATCAAAAGTTTTTCTTTTTTCTTCCGAAAAGTTTATTTCACTTAACACAAAGATTGTCTTCAAATAAACTCTGTACTTTGTAATTAGTTAAAAAATGAGAACTTATTTTCCACAATATTACATAGAGCTCACAACTAACACGTCTGTTTCCAAGAAATTTATGAACGTTTGTCAACAAAAAACTCAAAATCTATATGACTGTTAATAAAATAATGACAAAATACGACACGAAGACCCACTCTAAAAGGAAAGCAATATTATTAAAGGTAAATCAAAAATTTATTATATAAAATAATAGAAAATAATTGATTAAGGTATAATAATAGAAATTAAACAGCAAGAAAGATAGATGAAAAAATAGAGAAATAAAATTGACAGAATAAAAAATAGACAAAATTTATGTAACGTATAGAGTTGATAAAGTAGACAAATATAGACGAAATAAAATATATAGAAAAATGGAGTGAATAGATTAGACAGAAAGAAACGGAATAAAAATTTAATAAAATTTAAAAAAATTTTAAAAAAAAAGGATAAAAATAAATAGAAAAAATTAAGAGAATAAAATAGATCAAAAGAAAAAGAAACAGAAAAAATTGATTAAAAAACGATTAAAGTTAACAAAATAAATATACAACAGAGAGAATACAAATAGTAAAAACCTTAAAAAGAACAAAATTAGATAAAAATAGACAAAATAAATAAAAACAGATTGCACAATAAGGGTAATATTTATAAAACAAAATAAAGTGGAAAGACTAGAACAGACTAAATCAATTAATTTATATATACAAAATCCAAAATAAAATAGGATACATAGAAAAAAGAATGATACTTTATATAAGTTGATTAGGAAAATAAATAGTATGAACAGGAAAATATGTATGAAATAAGAAAAAACTGAATAAAAGGGATTGATAAAAAAATTAGATGAAAAATAAAATAGGAGGCAAAATAATAAATAAATAGAATATGTAATAACTTCACCATATATACAAAAAAACCAAAAATATATCCCTACCCAAAATATCTACCACATATACAAAAAAACAAATAAACCTCACCAAAAAATACCAACCCTTCCAAAAAAATACACAAAAATTCTTTTCTACTAATATATATTTATTCTCCTATTTTTCTATTTTTTTCCCCTAAAACACTTTTAACTATTTACTTCTATCTTGTTAACCCAAAGGGATTTTTAAGGGAAACTCTTTCTTCTTTTTTTTTCACTTTCCAATTGTAAAAAATTTTCATTTTATGACGAGAATGTGTAATGATTGTGTGTGTGAATGCGTATAATGACATTTTTTTGTTTGTTCATAGCTTTATGTGCAAAGAAAAATGCTCATGTAGATGTATATTCATGAATGTTTTTTCTTCCTTTCGATCAGCAATAGCTTGTTTCGAATGCATAGCATTCAGTTTTTAGAGGTTTTGATAGAATATTTTTATCTATTATTAAAAATCCTTCTGATGAGCTTACCTGGCAGTAAGCGAAAAAACGTTTTCAAGGAATGCCCACGCGCCTTCACGGCTTTTTTAGCAATAGGTATTTTTTCCACTTACTTTTTCAATAAAAATATCTTCTCTCAAAAAATCCTCCTTTTTCTCCTTTATTTTGCTTTTTTCTTTTCAGATTCCCTCATTTTTATTGTTAAGCTCCCACTTAACAATGAAATCCCACCCCAATTCCTATTTTTTCCCACCCAACCTTTTTAAATAGTTGAGCTAGGTATTAAAAATACAAAATATTGGTAGTTGAAAGCCAAAAAATGTTGTTGTTTTTTGGTCAACAACTATGGATGTTTAAAAATTTTTTATTTATTTTTTAATCAATTATAGTCTCTTCTAGATTTTCAAATATACACGATTGTTAGTAAAAATATTAACAGTCGGAAATGTTTTGGCCTTGAAACTGAGAGCATTTTTGTTTGAACTTAAGCAAGGAATATCTTAAGTATATTAAGAGACTATTTCTTAAATTTTATAAGAAAAGACTGAGATTTAGAATAGAAAGAAAAAGAGGACAGCAGCTAGGCTTAAAATGAGAAGATATTTATTGTTCTTATTTTAAGTTTTAAATAATACTTTGAGAGGATAAATTATTATTTTTATCCTCATTTTTTTGAATTTAGTTAGGTGACTACTAACCTTGACATGACTTAGTGGCCTTTTCGAAAATTTAACTCGTCTTTAGCTCCCTTTGGCAAAGCGCTTGGACACTTTGTTGAAAGTTTTCGATGTTGTTTCTAACAAAGGTTATAAACAGAGTGTCGAAACACTTTGCCATCCACATATCAATGAACTTTTACAGATTTGCATTTCGAGGTACTAATTTTAAACCATGAAGTATAATGTGTAATCAAATACTGAGCCACATACGCTGTGCCTCAGAGCCTACGTGGACATTTTATTGAGACACACCGTATGTGCCTCATGGCAGTTAACGTGTTAACTAAGCTCTTATAGATGGAAATGGAAATACTTGTATTGTATGTTTAGGGGGGAGTGGTCCCATACCGATCGGTGGTACCATAGCGACCCCCCCATGTTTCTCAGCAATGGCGCTGACGGCATAATTGCCAGCAGCGGCAGTGGAACGCTATCATGACGCAGACAATTTGGTCGGACAGCCATCATTACTTGTTATTTTGTTCCAAATTTTTCGCGTTCTATTGTTTTTTGACCACAGTTGGCAAATGTGAAATTAATTTTCGTGCTGCATGGAAGTTGAGTTAAAAGTGTTTATTTGTTTGCAGAAAAAGCGAGAGATAAGTTATTTTGATTGGTTGTCTTTGGATCAGAGCACGTTATTAAAATTAGACCGCCTCTATTGCCATAAGTGAATGGCGAGCCGATATGTGAAAAAAGTCGGGGTGGTCCGAAACCGACCCCCATTTTTTTTTTTTTTGCATCGTAATTGTTTTTTGAGTGTAACTGAAGGCCAAAACGTGATAAGAAGTGATTTTTATTTATTTCTGACGGTAATCGCACATGTTTTACTAGAAATGGGACGAACATTTAAACGAAAAACCACAAAAAGAGATCCTGCGATTTTGCGTCGAGCAGTTGCTGCAATGAAATTGGGAAAGGTGTTCATTTTTATTTTCTAAAAAACAGTCTTAAAAGGTATTTGAATAAATGCACAATTAATTTATGTTCATTAAACATTTTAGTGTTTCACTAAAAAATTACAATTGGAATTCGACATTTATTTTTTTTCACGATTTGCTGCAAAAAGATTAGGGGTCGGTTTCGGGCCATGTGGAGGTCGGTCTCGGACCACCATTTTTAAGAACGTCAAAAACGTTAACTTTTACTTTTGCCTCGGTATCTCCCACTTAACGACACTCACAAACCTCACTAACCGGCGTGAAATATAGAAAAATTGTCCCTCTACAGAGTACAACTTTGAACTCAGAAAAAAAAAAATTATTTTTGATAACTTTATGGCCTTTACCATTTGGGCGGTCGGTATGGGACCACTCTCCCCTAATAATAATAACCCAGCAGTTATTTTGGAGTCAATTGAAAAAGTTAATTTCTAGCGCAGTTCGAAGTAGCTCTAAAAATGTACAAAAGGCGTTCAGTGTAGAACAGTTCACTTTGCTTTTGTTTTTTTTTAAAATTTGTCAAAGAAAAAATAACAAAAAAAAAAAATAAAAAAATGAATAAATAAAAATGTTTATATGTAGATATTTATAAACAAATTTACTCTCTGAGGTTTGCCATTGTCTGCAGACAGGTGGCGGCCGTACAGAAAAATTATTTTAATTTAAATAATTTTCTGTCGCTGCTGGGGTTCGAACCCGGGTCTCCAGGTTCGTTGACATAGCGGCCACGCCACGGAAGCCACATTAAATGTTTACGCTTTTAAAATATTCACTTTACAACTAGTAAGAAAATAACCACTTTCAGGCTACTGCGAAAGCAACCAGTTTAAAAATGTTCCTAATGCAACTAGTTCAAATATGGGGAAAAATTAGTGTTTATGGGGACAATTGCCTTGTCCTATGACGTCAACCCGCAAAAAGCGTCAGTTCGTTCAATGTTAAAGAGTATTGTAGTGGAACTGGTACTAGTCTTATTTGGAACTAGTTCAGAACTATTTCAAAGTTGGTCCACTTTTCTGCTGGGAAATAATAAAATAATAAAAAAAACCAAAAAAAAAAAAATAAATATGCTAGCAAATCCAATACTCACTCTCGTTAAGCTCATTTTTACTTGATACTACGTTGAGTTCAACTCAAGTTAAACAAGGTTCAAGCTACTCATTGAACCATTGAACCAGAGTTTTGCGCAAGGTGAGAGTTTTGCGAACGTTTTCGGATAGAATTTTAATTTTTGATTTTTTCTATTGTCGCTTAAAAGCGCTTTCTATAGAAGACTAAATTCGTGAATACTTTTCCCATAAATAAAAACTTGTACTTCTTTTACGAAATTCATAAAAAACTTATTTTGATACAAAAAATAATAAGGTCACTTCGTTATTTTGCGTATATCGTAAATCGCATTCTTCGTATATGAAGTTGACATGAACAAACTTTTATGAACTTTCGTAGTTTTTTGAAAAACATAAATTGATTGCATTCTTTATGATAGAGCGTTCAGATAGCATAAGATTTTATTTCTTCTGATCGCCAATTAATGATGCTCTTTATCCTTAAAAATTAAATATTATTATTATTATGACGAATTCTGTCATTATTGTTTTTTTTTTATATAATCTTGAATGCTATGTCCAAACATATTGCCGTCAGAAAAGCATGCTAAATAGTGCTTGGACAGCAACCCGGCAGGTAACAGGATATTAATACTAATAAAGTGGAATACGTGACAAGTTACGAATGAAGAGCTGTGATCGAATGGTAAGTCCATCACTCAAGAGACTAGTTCAGTGGGAAACTTATGCCCAAGACGAGAACAGCATCAGGATAGAGCAGACTGACAAAAGTCTAAGTGAGCTGTCCTCGTCAGGGAGCTTTTCTGGCAGGGGTTTGGGAAATCGAAAAAGGCCCTTAAATTTTTAAATATGTATATTGTTTGAAAATGCATTAATTGATAAATTTTTTAAATCAAATTTTTTATTTATTTTATTTGACAAATAAAACAAATTTACGTAAAGTTATTTACGACATAAGCATCGAATATGTTGCGTAAAGCTTAAAAATTTTCGTATCTCAATGTTCATATAAAATAGTTTTGACGTTTCGTAATTTTATAAGAAATACGAGCTTAAGAAGCACCTACAAAGTGACATGAAGCACTTTAATAATTTTTTTATCATTTTAGTAGGTAAAAATTCTTCGTAAATGAACATTTTTGTTCATAAATAAGTTCAGAAATGAATAATAAATGTTTCTTTTTGGAATTCTTAAATGAGTTATAAAATAATAATTTTTTTATCATATCAGTAGAAGCCATTTTTAATATACATACTCGTACAAACTATTTTTTGTTCATTTTGAAATAATAAAAATTATGCAATAATAAAATTTGTATTTCAAAAAGATTCATTTTCAAGTCAATTCTGAACAAAAAAGGTTTGCTTTCGAAAGACAATTTAGTCCGGCGACTCATACAAAAAGGATTCATTTCCGAGTGCCGAAAAAGAATTTTTCTATTTTTAATTTTTTAACTCATTTCCGAAGAAAAAAACGGTTCGTTTCTGAGAGGCATTTTCGTACGGCGATTGATTCAAAATGGATTCATTTCCGAGTGCTGAAAATAACTTTTCTGTGGTTCGTTTTTTAACTCATTTCCAAACAAAAAAGTACATTTTATGGTTCTTCTTTAAACTTATTTCCGAACAAAATAAGGTTCATTTTTGAGAGGCATTTTATTACGACGAATGATACAAAAACGGTTCATTTATGAGTGCCGAAAATAAACGGTTCATAAATGAATTCGAAAACGGTATGTTTGGTTCACTGGGTAGCACCGAAAAACTGGCCCTTAGTGTCTAATGAATCTAATACCCAGCAAACATAATGACTCTTAAAAGAGTCTTTTAAGAATCATATAAATGAGCTTTTATCGTCATAATGCGCTCAAAAAAGACTCTTTTATGAGTACATTTTCGTAGGTTTCGGGCCTCAAAATATGATTCATAATAATGACTGCTTTATGTCTCATATAAGACTCAAAATGTAAACTCTTTTAAGACTCATATTTAATACTCTTTTAAGACTCATAATAAAGACTCTTTAATTAGTGTTCATAATAAATTAGTGTTTTTGGACTCAAAATTAAGACTCATTTAAGACTCATATTTAATACTCTTTTAAGAGTCATAATAAAGACTCTTTAAAGACTCATAATAAAAACTCTTTTATAACTCATATAAATGAGTCCTTTTGGACTCAAAATTAAGACTATTTTAAGACTCATTTTAAATACTTTTTTAACATTCATAATAAAGACTTTAAATGAATACTTTTTAGAACTCATATAAATGTCTTTTGGACTCAAAATTAAGACACTGAGGACTCTTTCAGAACTCATAGAAGTAATTACGATCCGTTTAGGCTGAAATATATTTTTACATTCAAATTTATTTAAAATATTTAATAGTTGAAAAATAAAAAAAAAATGACAACAATATCGTTTTTTAAACATTTCAAATAAAAAGTAATAGTAGAAAAATTTAAAGTCATTTTACAATCATATAAAAGACTTCTTTATGAGTGGAAATTTTGGAGATTGGTATGAGTAGGCGTGTTTGAAAACATCAAATTTTTTCTGCTCTGCGTGAAATTTTTTAAAAAAATATTAAAAATTTTTAATTTAAACAATCTGCGTGATATTTCAATTTTATATATATTGCCAAAGTCTTCCATGACCTCCAAGTTTATTTAATCATGGATATGCATGAACTAATACAAACCGAGCACAACGTTCACGAAAAAAAAGGCCCGGATAAGTGCGATGTCGCACAGGACACGGAAATTCTGAGCATTCACTCTTTTAATGGCTCACAGGAAATATTCCAAAAAATGGATTACGACAACATGGCATCAAGCGCACATTCAGCTGAAATGAATATTCACTCTTTACAAACCGACAAGGATTTCCGAGAAGCAACTCACAAACGCGTAAAGCGTCATATTAACGGCCAAGAGAAACGTTTCGACGTGGGTTCATTCGGCAGCAAAGCATCTGTAAGCCACAACAGTGGATCAATCTACCACAGCAATACTGAAAACAGGTTTTCTATACTTAGTGATATAAGCATTGAAAAAAATTCTATAAATGTCAATAAGAATCCTAGCGAAGTTCATTCAGGTAAAATCGAAAAAAGTCAAATTAAAGCTAAAGATTCATTTTGTCCTCCTACACAGAACCAAAAACGTACTTAATAACAAAGAAAAAGTTCTTTGTCCCAATGTATTATACATTAAAATTGGTCCAAAGTACGAGTTCCTTGATTCAATGAATATTTGTTCTTACGTTATTTCTTTGATATGTTATGAAGAAAAATGATTAATTAATGACACATACAACTGTTACAATAAGTTAGTCTGTCCTTAGAAATTTTAAAACAATATCAAGATATATTTTAAAAAATCATTTTCTTATTGAGATAAAATTCTCTAATGGTTTTTTAGATATTACAACACAAGAACTGGAACAACATTTTAATGAACACGAACAATGAACTGTTCCTTAAAATTAAGAACAACGATTCATTGAACCAAAGAATTCGTTCTTTGGGGCAATGAATAGTTCTTAAAAATCAATGAATTTCACTTTATGAACGAGATTCTTTGATTTTAAGAACAATATTTGGTTCAGTGTATAATTCTTTATAACATTAATATTAAAGACCTGGTAGACCAGTTAAAGGCCAAATCTCCACAAATATGTTTTAAAATTGTAAACAAATCTAATTCTAAAAGCAAATTATACTTTAAAGATCTGTCAGCTCATGTTGAAATGATGACACTGTTGCGGGAGAAAGGCATCGAATCATACTCTTTTACGCCCTCGGCACTAAGACAAGTGAATTTAGTTCTGCGTGGAATTTATTACCAAACATCTCCTGATGATATAAAATCTGCTGTAGATCTGGAAATTCCAGGTGTTGTAGATAAAATCACTAAATTTACCACATCAAATTCACTTAAAAACAACTACGACACAGGTCTTTTTCTTGTCTCACTTCTCCCTAGGAAAAAATTGGGAGATGTAATGAGGGTTCGATACATTTTAAATCAGGTTGTTTCCTGGGAGGCTCCAAAATATCATAATAAAGAAATTCAATGCAAACGCTGTCAGTTCTGGGGGCATAGTGCAAAGAACTGTAACAAACCATACACTTGTGTTAAATGCGATCAACCACACGATCCTGGCTGTTGTCTTTTAAAGAAACATGAAAACTCTTCTCCGTTTTGCGCTAACTGTCAACAGTCTGGCCATCCGGCAAATTTTCGAGGCTGCCCGGCTTACAAAATTTATCTCAAAAAAAAAAAAAATTGTTAAACTTAGCAAAAGAAAAGAAACTTAATGCTATGAAAGCAGTTCACTCGGTTTTAAATCATTCTAGTTTAGTTACTCCAAATAAATCATATGCTAGTAATTTTCACGACAGCTCATCTCGAGTTAATAGACCTTTTATAGATGACTTTCTTAAAATTGCTATCTACTTTAATACTCCCGAACCAATTACTCTAGAATAAAAAATAAAATCATTCCTTCAGAACTTTAAAACTCTTCCTAAAGAACAAGCTAAAGCAGAATATTTCAAACTTTTGGAGGAAGTTCGCAATAGATATGGTCCGTAATACCATAAATTTTCTTACATTTAACATCAGGTCGTTTTTAGAAACAAGTCGTAAGATCGAACTTTTAAAAATTCTTTGTAGCAATGATATTGATTTTGCATTTATACAAGAGTTACATTTTCATAAAAATAAAAAAGTGTTTTTAGAGGATTATAATTTTATTTCTGATAATTCAGCTCTTGGTGTTGGTATTGCCATAAAAAAAATATACAAATATTCAACAGTATTTATCCCAGACTTAGAGTTTTCACATTTATTCGTTCAAGTAAATTTATCGTTTAATGGAAACATACAAAAGTTTTTACTTGGCTCTTTATATTTTCCTTGTAATTTTTCATCTTCAAAATTATTTAATGGTCTTGTTAAGATTAAGGATTTCGCAAAAAATTTTGATGGATCTTTTCTAGGTGGGGATTTAAATTCTAAAAACCATTCTTGGGGTGATGCAATTGAGAATTGTAATGGAAAATATTTATACGATTGGCTTCAAGCTTATTCGCATGAGTTCGTTCGGATCTCTGATTCAAAACCGACTTATCCTAACGGAAACTCATTCCCTGATCATTTTCTTATAAGCACCAATTTAATTAATTTGAACAATCCAAATTTTCAGATAAACACACTTCCCACGTTTTCAGACCATTTTCCCTTAAAATTGAAATTGGTACTCAATGATTTTGAGTATCTTTTGAGTCCACCACGGTTTCTTACTTCTTTTAAAAATACTAATTGGACGGACTTCCAGTCAGACTTAGATTCTGCTTTGATTCCTTTATTACCTCCTTGTGGTCGTAACTTAAATAATACTGAATTAGACTTGCACATAGAAAAATTCTCACAAACAGTGAAAGATATTACAGCTTCACACGGGGAAGTTTCGAAACTAAAATATAAAAAATTCATAATCCCAGAGAGCGTCAAAAGACTTTTTAAAATTAAATATATTTGGCAGAAAAATCTTAAAAAAATTTATCATCGTAATTTCAACAGAATTTCTCCAGAATATTCTGAACTCTCTGCTCAAATTCAACTACTTAAAACTATCATTAAAGAACAAGTCGAAATTTTCCAATCCAAAGAGTTCGAAAACAATTTAAAAAAAAATTAAACCCGGTCCTTTAGCTTACAAAGAAATTAATAAGTTAATTGGAAGTAACAAAAGTAAGTGCTGTAATAAAGTCCTAGTAAACAATGAATTTTTGACGGAAGACAGGGAAAAGGTAGATGCCTTTAAAGATTATTTATCTGATGTCTACAAAGAAACCATTCCTTTGAATGAAGATATCTCTAATATGTATTCAACAATAAATTCAAATTTTTCGTTATATCCGGCTTGTTTATATAACTTTTCCTCCCATTTTTCTTCACTGCATAACTCAAATAGAACTAATTTTACTAACCCCAATGAACTTCAGGAAACATCGTTGTTACTGAAATCGAAAAAATCATTTGGCCCTGACAAAATTTCTAACTTTATTATTGAAAAATTCTCTTCAGTTGCATTTCAATTTCTTTCCATAATTTTCAACAATTGTATTAATAACGGATACTTTCCAATCTCTTGGAAAATTGCGAAGATACTTCCCTTACAAAAAAAGAAAGGAAATTATAATTTGAATAACTTTAGACCAATTTCTCTTCTCTCCAATTTAGGAAAACTTTTTGAGCATGTTATTTATTTAAAATTAAGTTTAAATATAAATTGCAACTATATTCCTAATAATCAATTTGGATTTAAACGTGCTCATTCAACAAATCATGCTCTTCTTAAATTTCATAACGACATAATTTGCAATTTAAGAGAAAGAAAATGTACTGTAGCAGTATCCCTTGACATTGAAAAAGCATTTGACAATGCATTTCATGATGGAATCATATAGAAATTAATTAGTATCGGTTTTGACCCTTTCATCATAAGGTTGCTTCGTAGTTTTTTAAGTGATAGGAAGTTTTTTTTTGAAATAAATGATATCTGTTCAACAATGGGTCACGTTAAAAGTGGAGTTCCCCAAGGCTCGATTTTAGCTCCCCATTTATACAACATATTTATCCACGGTTTCCCTCATCATGCTAATAACTCCAAAAGCATATTATATGCAGATGATTCCCTAGTCTATGCTCATGCCGAGTCTCCATTTGAAGCATTAAGTATGGTTTCTAATCATCTTCGTCTAATAAATTGTTATTACAAAAAATGGGGAATTAAAATATATATAGCAAAATCCGAAGCTATTTGTCTCAGAAATGCATCAGGGAAATGTGCCCACTTTGTTGTACTAGAAAGTAAATTATTGAGAATAATTTTGGATGGGGTTGAAATACCATTTAAAAACAGTATCAAATATCTCGGTGTTACTTTTAATAAATTAGTCAAATTCAATGAACATGCTCGTTTAATTATAAAAAAAGTTAACAGAATAAAAATGCATTTCTCAAAATTGCTTCGTAATAAATTCTTAAGTCAAAAAACAAAACTTCTTATCAGTATGCGCTCGGTCTTTATCTATGCTTTTCCTATTTGGTTTTCCATATCCCCAACAGTGGCAAAAGAATTAGAAATTGCTGAGAGAAAAATATTAAGACTTTGTGTTGATCGTTATTACGAATCTCAATCAAAAAGATATTCTAATCTTTTCATTTATAGGGCAGCCTTAATCCAACCTCTTTGCTGGTATTCTATTTCTTTACTTAAAAAATTTGTCTTAAATTTACAATTCCATGAAAACAGCCTTATTACTGATATTTATAATTATCAAAATTCCTTTAACTGATCTACCAGTGTCTACCTCTCACCCATTACCAAAGTTGTATATAATTCTGATTTTTGGCCATTGGGTGTTCGTTTGAGACCATTTGTGGATAATTCAAAAACCTGCTAGAACCGTCGGCTCAGAGACTGCATTAAATGCTCTGATTCCGACAATAAATAAATTCGCTGTTTACTATCAGAATGTTGGAGGCATGCGCACTAAATCATCCACGTTTAATGCTGCTGTATCGGATAGCTCGTTCGATGTCATCGCCTTGACTGAAACCTGGCTGCATAAGGACATATTTTCATCTGAGTTCTTTGATAGTCGGTATGTAGTTTTTCGCCGTGATCGTTGTCCCATTTCCACTGGCTTTGATCGTGGTGGTGGTACATTAATAGCCGTTCGCTCATCACATTCTTGCCAAGAAGTTCCATTGCTGCAAACCACAGGGATCGTAGAGCAGTTATGTGTTAAAGTTGATATTCCAGTGCCATCGGATTGGGGCACAAGCTCCAAATTAATAAGTTTTTATATTTTCTGCTCATATATACCGCCTAATTCTACTAATGATATTTACTCATTGCATTTCTTTAACATATTTAAGATTGTTGAGCGCTTTAAAGATAATGAGTATCCATTATTATTGGGTGATTTCAATCTAAGCAAAGTTAACTGGACCTATTCTGACAATTTTCCAGCTTTAACTTCAAATATAACAGCAAATGGGCCTGAAGTAGAATTCTTAGATTCAATTCTATCTATTGGGTTGTATCAAATTAATTCTGTTCGAAATGCCTAAAGATATTAGTAAGTTATTTGCTTCCTTTTTTCAATCAAACTATGTTTGTGATAATACATCTTCCAATCATGGACGTATTGCACCCGATGTGATACCAATAACCGACCTTGGCTCCATCACCTTTTCGGAGTATGACGTCTTTGACGCTTTAGTAAGTCTTGATGTTAAAAAGAATTGTGGGTCGGATAATATTCCTCCCATATTTCTTAAAAACTGTGCTTTTGCCATGTGTAAGCCGTTGACTCATATTTTCAATATGTCACTCCGTGAAGGAAAATTTTTAGATGTCTGGAAGATATCGGCAATTACTCCAATCTTTAAATCCGGATCAAGGCAAGATATTGCAAATTATCGACCGATAGCTAAACTACCACTTATTCCAAAAATTTTTGAATCGCTGGTAAAAAACAAAATTTATAACTCCATTAAAAACAGATTGTCTGAGAAGCAGCACGGATTTGTGTCTGGTAAATCTACCTCTACTAATCTTACCCTTTTTACACACTTTCTGTCCAATAATATGGAAAAAGGTCATCAAATAGATGTTATATTCACGGATTTCGCGAAGGCTTTCGATAGAGTTCAACACTCTGTTTTGATTAATAAACTAAGTAACCTCGGATTTCATTCCTCGTTACTACTGTGGTTAGAGAGCTACCTTGTTGGTCGTCAGCAGTATGTTCAGATTGGTAAAAATGCGTCTAAATACATTGAAAATTATTCAGGGGTACCCCAAGGTAGCCACCTAGGTCCCCTGTTGTTTGTTCTGTTCATCAACGATCTTCCGAATTATTTTAGCTTTTCAGAGTGTCTGATGTATGCTGATGATAAGATCTTTAGATGTGTGGACTCTCACGAAGACTTTCTATTGCTTCAACGTGACATGGATAGTCTCCAATTTTGGTGCAAGACCAATAAATTGCTTCTAAATGTGTCTAAATGTAATGTTATGTCTTTTTCTATGAAGAACCAACTTTTCGAAGGGTCATATGCTATTAATTCGGTATTACTCGAGAGAGTCGAATTGAAGAAAGATTTGGGGGTTTTATTTGAGCGTAAGTTAAGCTTTGCCAAACATGTTGATGCTATTATATATAAAGCGAATGCGATGATGGGATTTCTATCGCGCAATACTAGGGAGTTCTCTGATCCTTATACCGTGAGGACCATTTTCTTTTCAATTGTCAGATCGGTTTTAGAATACAACTGTGTTGTCTGGGACCCTCAATATTCTATAAATATTAAAAGAATTGAAAATATTCAAAGGCGATTCACTAGGTTAGCAATTCGCAAGCTCCACTGGGATTTTATGCCTTCCTATGAAGCGCGATGTGCTCTTCTTGGACTTAAATCTTTGGAGTTCCGGCGAAAGTACTTTCTCGCCTTATTTGCCCGGGATGTAGTGATGAATCACATTGATTGTGCTCCACTTCTAGCTCTTTTCAAATTGTATGCACCTGAAAGAAATTTTAGGCAAAGGCAATTGTTCTATATACCATACAAAAGGACAAATTATGGCAGATGCGACCCAGTTTACAATGTGACTAAGACGTTCAACACTATCTGCAACTCGATTGAGATCACCCAAAATAGGGTAGCATTTAAGAACGAAGTCATGTTGAATTAATTTTATGTACTTACGTTTAATTTATGTACTTATTGTAACTGTATAACAATAATTGTTAATAGTTGATTAAATAAATAAATAAATTTACTTGAAAAAATAAATTTACTTGAAAATTTACATTGGTATTCTAAATGAAGACATTTCCGCAGAATCTGACTTTTCGCTCATACCTGAATTCTACAAAAGGATAGTTGCATGCTCTCGCAGACGCTAATAAAAAATTTTGTTTGACAGTCATTCTTATGTAAAATTTGCGATGTAAGCCTAAATTTTGATTTTCTCCATGTTTAGTTTTAAGTGTATTTTTAGGTTAGTTTAAGTTTAACTAGATAATACATCTAACGTAATGATTTATGTGCCGAGAGCAAGCGCAATTTTGTAAACAATAAATATTTAGATACATTTTCTTCTCCCTCATGTAAAACTAAGCAAGTTGCATTTAATCTTTAATCTTTTTAGAATAATACTTTATAGTTCTAAGTTCTTTCATTTTTAAGATATCTTTAAGCTTTGTAAAAATCCAGAAAAAGCCTCAATAAATTGAATTGAATTGAATTGACTTCTTTATGAGTCTGTTTATTGCGTACTCATAAAACACGCATAAAAAATACTGTTTTTAGAGTCTGTTTTCTGAGCAATCATTTTACAATCATATCAGAGAGTCTTTTTATTGCGTACTCATAAAACACGCATAAAAAATACCCTTTTTAGAGTCTTATTTCTGAGCAATCATTTTACAATCATATAAAAGACTTACTTATGAGTCTTTTTATTGCGTACTCATAAAACACGCATAAGAAATACTATTTTTTGAGTCTTATTTTTGAACAATCATTTTAGAATCATATCAAAGACTCCTCTATGAGTCTTTTTATTGCGTACTCATAAAACACGCACAAAAAATACTCTTTTTAGAGTCTGATTTCTGAGCAATCATTTTACAATCATATAAAAGACTTCTTTATGAGTCTTTTTATTGCGTACTCATAAAACACGCATAAGAAATATTCTTTTTAGAGTAATTTTTTTGAGGCACTCAGAAAATGTTTGCAGGGTAGTTATTGATTTTTTTTTTTCTTTTTTAGTATAATTTTATTCCGCTTCGAGGACATATTTTACATTCAGCTCTAGTGTTTCATATCAAAATAATTATTTTTTTAAAATATAATTCCTTGAGGCTAAATTGATTCAACTAGAATGAGAAATTCCTCATATATTTTTCTCATTTAAGTCAAAAATATTCTAAAAATTCCAAATATTGCAAGTTGAAGTTAAAATTAACCACAAAGAAATAAATGCCTTTTTGCACCCACGTCATTATGTGCCACTTAAGCTATTTTGTATCGGATTCTTAATCCTCTTTAATGTGCGTTTGTGTCAAAAGCAGTCATTCCCAAGAGCGATTATAACCAACGCGTGTACCAGCTTGAGTCTAGGCACAACAAGGGCTGAAAAGGACACGTGAACTCGTTAATCCCTATTAGTAATTGTTCAATCAACAGATTAGAAGAACAAACAGCAGAGAGTGTTTGCAGTTGGTCATTTAGGTGCAATTTTGTTGTGGGTGTAGTGCATGGCAAAAGGATTAAATTTGACCCTTTCTATTATGTTGATCCATTCAAAGAACTTACTACTTAAGAAATAATTACCGGATATCGTGTGATCGGATAATCGCGTCGGCGGGGTATGAGCGGGTGTGTGATGGTGAGATGAGGAATCCATGCCAGGTGTTGGCAGTCCGGAATATAAGGAACTAAAATCCTCAGGCGTGCTGCTGCACTTTCGCTGGTGGTTAAGCGACGTTTTATCAAGTGATGCACGCGAGTCTTGCACCGATGACGCTAGACCCAACAGGCGATTTTCATGGCTAGATGTGATGCCCATCAGGCGATTATCTTGAAAGGACATGAATTTCGTATCCTGATTCGCGCTTCCATGCTGCAAATTGCCATGTGATATGGCATGATCTTCAAGTAGGCCCTGCTGCAGACCTAGAAGGCCACCCACCAGATTTGGACGCAACTCGTCCATGCTTAGCTTCCCTTGGCCACAGGCGCCGGCGGAAAAATTCAGCTGACGGCTAAATATTGCTGGAAATATATTGAATTGCTGCGAGTCGGCGCTCGATTGCGGACTTAAGCCAAGGCTATGTGTAGCAACGGGAGCCAAGGCAGAGCCGACGGATGTGTTGACGGTATGAGTGTTGTTGCCGGATGAAGTGGGCCCGTTGCCAACAACGGCCAAGGAAGATGCTGAACCCGAACCAGGAGCACTACCAGCGCTTCCAGTAGCACTACCGTTGCTGGTCGTATGTCCGATCGAGGTGGGCGTATGCAGCTGGTGCTGAGATGTTGGCACTGGTGGCGGCGGTTGCTGCTGCAGCGATTGACTCTGTGCCTGTAGGTGATGCGAGTGCAAGGCAGCCGAGTGATGATGATGATGATGGGCAAGGTGTTGTTGATGGCTGTTGGAATTGCCGACGACTCCACCACCGGTTACAGGGCCGCCGGCACAACTATGTTGTTTGAAATCCAATTTGTGGCCGGCGTAGAATCGTGAGTCGATATACGTTTTGAAAAGTTCAATTGTACTATCAATCGGAATGCCTGGCCGATATGCGTAACGGTCAAAAACACACGCCTCAATTACAGACCAAAGACTACAGCAGCGGGGTTTTTTTACAGTCTATTGACCTTAAAAATTCTTTTATTAAGGATCCGCGTTCACTTAATTGACACTCGATAAGCCTTTAACTACTGTTAAATGAAAACACAAGGTCACCGTTAATCTAGTTAATAGCTAATAAACGTCGGAAGTTACGCGTAACTTTAAATGGTAATCATCACCGGTAACTATTTAATTTGCACTTGAAAAAGTGTCTTCACTGCATTCACAAACATAACTTTGGTTCGTGTTCGCCGCTTTCGCTTGTCCGCTTTACAAATGCGGGTAACACAATTAATTAATTTCAATTTCAATAAATTAAAAAAATTAACTTGCTGTGCGCTGTCGGTAGAGTGCGTTGACGCGACGACGTCCGAGCCGAGAACAACGAAGCAACCGGATAGAAAACTGGAACACACTGACGTTAACTGCTAAGCTGACGAAGGACCGAACTTTTAATCGCGTCAAAGTGATGCCAAAACTCAGGCGAGAACCACGACTGCCACGAAGCTTAGCTGCGCTGGACGCCTTGCAATAGACACCGATTTCTAATGTTTACAAATAATGAAAATTCGATTTCCGCATCTTCTTGGGTAATAATAATAATGAAATTTCGTATATTTAACTCTATCGCAATCTGCTGCTGCGGCTGCACTGCTCCGCCTGTCGTATGCAAAGGTTCGCGGTTATGTGGGGGCGAGCAGGATGGATGAGCAGGACACCAATACAAACACAAGCACAGGGTGCCGCAAGTGCGCTCGTTGATTGATTGTTGTAGCAAAAAAAAAAAAAACAACAAACAACAAGCATAAAATATACAACAAAACTCAAAGGCAGCCGTGCTGAATTTAAATTGGCAACGCCGTATGCTGTGCGCTAGGCTACGGAAACGTTTTCGGTACGTACTCGGTACGTATTCGCGGCCGATCAAAGTTAAAATGATTTACTATTTCGAGCAGCATACAAAATTATAACGAAATTAAGGATCATGTGCTGCTGCTCTGCTGCTGTCGCTGCCAGTGAGCGACGCATTGACGGTCGCGTCACATCAGGACATCCACTTTGACGCCTTTCGACTGGGTGTGGGTTGGTGGTTGCTGTCAAAGCAGTTGGGGTGGTGGCAGGGCTAGACGTAACGAATGGCATGATGATGATGTTGGTGTTGCTGCCGTCGCCGCTGTCGTTGGTGGCATTGATGGTGGTTGGAGGCAAGACCACGAATCGTTTGTCGTACTAATAATGTGGAAAATAATGAAACTTCATCGCCGAAGGACACGAAAACAAGCTGACAAACTCGTGCTTGCAACTAGACTGTGAAAAAGCACTCATCGACAAGGACAGCAATCATTTAAGGCTTATTGCTATTCATTGCGTTGTGCATTCACGTATTGTTGTCTCTTTTTAACTGGTTTAATTTGTTTAGCGGCAGTTGAAGATTTGAGTTTTTTGTTTTCTTGTTGGTTGGTCCAATAAGGGATGATGACGACAGCAATGTTGAAGATAGGACAAGGGCAGCAGCGGGCGCAGTTTGTGCTGCTTACTGCTACGTGCGGTTATGTTGCCAACATTGTCGGATGCTTCTCACTCCTGGTTGCAAAACGAAACAACAGTTATTCTATTAGCTGTTTGAGAGTAAAGCAGTAAAAAAGTAAAACCAACAACAACAAGATGTCTGACATACTTCCTTTGATTTGTTGTTTGCAGCTTGATGCAGACTTGATGATCAACTCATTAAATGAGTCCAAGGAGATTGTGTTTTCTTTTTTGTTTTTTTTTTCAAACAGTGAAAGTATTGTCAAGAAAAATGCAAAACACACACATACTCACACAATATGCCATTTAATATTAGTTTTCTTCAGGTGTAGGTGTTGCAAAAGTTTCTCGGTGTAAATCACAGAATTTAAATTTTGCACAGTACTTTTTTACGTTGGCACTGGACTGTTTTAGAAGCGCTGGAGTAGCGCTTAGTTGTTATGTAAGACATAGAAAATAGCCTGATTTTATTAAAACATGCATCCAGTCAGGTCCGTCTCTAACCTATAGGAGATCCTGGGCACTTTAGGATAATGGGGCCCCTATGACTATGGCAGAGGACTATTTAAACAAATAGTTCTTTTAATTAGAAACTAAATAAATTAAGCAAATTTCTATATTTAGTCAACTGTTGTATTTATTTCTTTACAATAACTTTCATACAAAATTAATTGGTAATTATAAAATAATCCGAAAAAGGAACGCTTTTAGTATTCTCTATATGAAGATTAGTGCTTATAAATCTACTTTGCTCGCACTCTTCAAGCGTTGAGATAAGCAAAATCGTCAACCACGTTTTCAAAGTACAGGGTGGGCCATCTTTCTTTTTTTCTTTTTAAATCATGGGTTATTTAGACACTGACAGCTATTTCCCGCTCTAAATCTTGACATAAAGTCAGTATCATACCTCCGCGGAAAGAAATAAGTCGCTTTACGCTTGAACAACGTTGGATAATAGTGGAAACTTATTTCCAAACTGAGTGCTGTGTTGTCCAAACAGTGCATTATTTGAAAAGAAGATTTGGCCGAAATGAAGCACCCACCGCGCCTACAGCCCATGCCACACAGCCCATGCCACACAACCTATGCCACAATCGATCTATTGCGCACCAAATTCCCAAATCGTGCTATCAGTCGTTTTGGCGATGTCAACTGGCCGCCTAGGAGCTTCGATTTGTCCCCTTTGGACTTTTTTTTGTGGGAAACCGTGAAGGTACGATGTTATGCCAACAATCCCGAAACGATTCAAGCACTTAAAGCCAATATCATTCAAGCAATCCGTGAGCTACAGCCCGAAACCATCAACAAGGTCTTGAAAAATTGGAGTGACAGAATGCACTACTGCGAAGCCAGCCGAGGTAAACGTACTTAAATGACGTTGTATTCCATAATTAATGGGAATGTTTTCTCTTACTAATAAAGCTATAATACATGGAAAAAGTTTAATTTTGTACATTTTTTTGGATTTAAAAAAAAAATTATTTGGCCCACCCTGTACTAAGTATAATTGTGAAAACCGTATTCAAATTTTGCAACGGGTGCTAAAGTTTATCGGACTCAGACAAAAATTGACACACACTCAAATTGTGTTTTAAATATATATATAGTGTACAAAAGAAGTTTAAAAGGATTTTTTTTTCAAAGTATTGTCCATCGCTAGCCACTACTTTTTCCCATCTTTCTGGCAATTTTCGGATACCATCTTGAAAAACGATGCGTATTGTGATGCGATTCACGAATTGATACAATTTTTAACATGCGTCATCGACACGTCAAAAGTAGTCGGAATAGGCAATATCTGGGCTATACGGCGGGTGGGGTAGGACTTCCCATTTCAGCGTCTCAATGTATGTTTTGACCGCCTGCAGAACATGTGGCCGAGAGTTGGCATGTTGCAAAATTACCTTGTCGTGCCTTTGCCTATGTTCTGCCCGTTTTTGTTTCAATGCTCGGCTCAAACACATTAATTGAGTTCGGTAGAGTTGCCCTGTGATGGTTTCACCCGGTTGTAGCAGCTTATAGTACACCCCGCCCAATTGGTCCCACCAAATACAGAGCATGACCTTGCCACTGTCAATATTCGACTTTGGCGTCGACTTTGGCGTATGGCCGGGCCAAATGATTTTTTGCGCTTGGAGTTATCGTAATGAACCCATTTTTCATCACCAATTACAATACGATGCAGAAATTCCTTTCTTTTTTGCCGTTGCAGCAGCTGTTCACAAGTGAAAAAACAGCGTTCGATGTCTCTCGGCGTCAATTTATACGACACCCAATCTCCTTCCTTTTGGATCATTCTCATGGCTTTTAAGAGAACAGATATGGCTTGTTGAGTTACTCCACATTTATTTCTAGTGCTTGGCACAAGTTTTCATCCAATATAGCCTTCAATTCGGCATCCTCAAAATTTCTGGCCATACTTTGTGCTCTTTGTCATCGGTATTAAAATTACAACTTCTAAAACGTCTATTCTGACACATGGTATCAATAAAAATGATCACTCAAAAATATTCCTTGTGATATAGCTGATATATATATATGTGCTTGGAGCTGATGTGATATATAGCTCCAAGAAAGTATCACGCGGAAGTTGAAGTCAATTTGCCTGCCTACTTGAATTACGGAGAGCCTTCTTGTGGGCCCGTTATCCTTCCCTCGTAGAACAAACTAATAATTTTTTGGTTTTAATTGACTATAAATTTTACTCCTTAATCGTTTTCAAAAAAATATGAAGCAATGACACCACCAGACCATAATACACACCAACCAGTCACTTTTTGTGGATGTAATAGCTTCTCTACAATCACTTGGGAATTTTCAGAACCTCATAGACGGAAATTTTGCTTATTCACGTATCCATCTAGCGCGAAATGGGCCTCATCGCTGAAGAAAATTTGCTTCGAAAAATCAGTATTTAACAAAAATCAACAACTAAGCAATTTTAACTCGTTGTTCGGTAGTAAAACGTTCCATACTGTGAATTGACAAGCCTTTAGTTACACAAAAACGTGTTTATGTCAAACATTTGACAGCTACCAAATTCCAGGGCTGCACTTTCCGAAATTCGAAATGATTAACTCTTTATAATATTTAGTTTTAACAATCTAGATGTTGTCATAAGAACACGTAGAAAAACTTGTCATAGCTCATTTTCAATTGTGTGTAACCGGGGTAACGATATCTTATTTACTTTTCACGCTGGAGGAAAATGTGTCGTTATTTCGTTCAGTACTTTGAGAAGTATTTTATCAACAAGACAACAAGACTCATCCAAGTTATTCATTTTTAATAATTGTATTTAGCTCCAATCTTTTCCCAAAATAGTGATATATTTCGTTTTAAGGCTTTGTTTCTGAAAGGTAAGGAAATTTCCAATATATGTGTGTTTCGTGTACATTGTGTTATTCCGAGTTGTGACTGTTTTGATGAAATATTAAGCGAGAATTATTGTTTTCATAATTTGATATAAGACGTCCTTGCAGAAAAGATTTATAGTTTCATTTGAAATATAATTTATTACGTCGCTATAACAAACAACATGTTGACAATCAAATCAAATCAATTTTGTAATATGCGACAATGTGACGTTCTTGCTGAATATATTGAGAAATTTTTTGAATATGAGGATAATACTTCAAAATAACACCATCTTCTTAAGCTTAAAATTATGAGTTCCTCAATGAAAAATAGTTTATAAGCATACACAAAATATATTTTTTCCATCATATTTCAGAGATGTCGGATCACCATTGTATAACTAAGCCCTATAGCCATTCTTCTTCCTCATCATCATCATCATGCAGTTCAAAATTTATAAAGGACTGCGATGATTCCATAATGGACGAAACTTATATTCCAGAAACTCCTAGCAATGATGTCACCGACAGCGATGAAGGTATTACCAAGACAAGCAACGTGAAAAATAATGTAAATGTTGAGGGCTCCACAACAGCAGTTTTTCAAGATTCTACAGAGTTTACTTTTGGGAGCCAGGATCCGCTTGCTGATGTCCCGAAGTCGAATGAACAATTTATAGCTAAGTCGAATCAGCCTACTTTGTTATATGGTGAAGCATTTGTTCCGATTTTAGCGAGTCCCACTAGTTAAGGTTATAAAAGGCGTAAAAATCCTCAGGACTGGAAAAGGAACATAGTCAAACATAAACGAAATAGCGGGAAAGCATATAAATCTCACTCAATGAATAAAAAAGCAAGGCAGATAAAAGCTTCATGTTCCAAAATTTGCAAATATAAATGTTCAACGAACTTCAATGAAAATGAAAGAACACATCTTTTTAGTTCGTTCTGGGAGCTAGGAGATATTGAACGACAAAGGCAATTTATCGCAAACTGCATGGAAATAATTGAGCCTAGATATCGTTACATTCGCATTGGAGGAACTAGACTTCCACGTCTAAGTAATAACACATATTATTTCCGAAAAGATAAAGAGCGAGTAAGGGTTTGTAAATTGTTTTTTAAAAACACTCTAGACATAAATAATCGCCCAATTCAGACAGTATTGGAAAAAATGCATAAAGTAGCTAATCATGTCTTAGAGCCAGATCAAAGAGGAAAACATTGCAAGCACAAAGAAATGGATCCACAAATAAGACATGGAATAAAGAAATTTATTGACTCAATTCCTAAAATAGAAAGCCGTTACACACGTGCGAAAACATCTAAGCTTTATATTGAAGGAAGTAAATCAATTGCAAGCATTCATGCTGATTATGTTGATATATGCAAAAAGAAAAATGAGTCATTTGCTAAGTATTTATTTTTTTATAGAGTTTCCACTCAAGAATTTAACATTTCATTTTTTATTCCTAAAAAAGATTTGTGTGAATATGCTCAGTTAAAAATACTATGAACGATGAAGAAACATTTAGTTTAAAAGAAAAGTATGACCTTCATCAGCTTGAAAAAGTTTATCCAGAGAGGAAAAGAAAAAAGATAAGGAGAATGTCGTCTGAACACTTTTGTGGCAGTGTATGGTCTTCTAGCCGTTATGCAATTACCGAAAGGTGACATTTCGGCATTCTACTACAAGTCAAAATTAAATGTTTATAACTTCACCATATACGACTTGAAAACAAAAAAATGTGACAGCTTTGTTTGGGATGAAGCTAATGGACACCGTGGAGTAAATGAACTCGGTACGTGCGTACTACAATACCTTATGACCTTATCTAAAACTGATGATACTGAAGTGATTTTTTATTTCGATAATTGTGCTGGGCAACAGAAAAATAAGTTTGGCTTTATATATATGTGCCGTACGACAGTTAGGAATAAAGTCAATCACACACAAATATTTCATTAAATGTCATACTCAAAATGAAGGTGATTCGATTCATTCCTTAATAGAGAGGACTGTTAAAAGAATGCTCAAAAGTGGTCCCATATATACATACTACAGAGAGTTTTGTATCAATCATCCGCTCAGCGAAAAAAAGGGGAGATCTTTTTCAGGTTCATGAGCTATGCTTTGAGGACTTTTACGACTTAAAGACACTGGCAATTGAAATCGGGCCGTTAACTATGTCCGCTTGCAAGCTTTCAGATGTAAAAGTCATAGAAATAAGCCGAGAATCTCCAAACTCAATATTTTTTAAAACCTCTTACACTGCCGAGGATTATGAGAAGGCAATAATTATAAAAAACAAGCGTAAAAATATAGCGACTTTAAAAAGTGCTTTCCATATAAAGCCTGAACTGCCACAACGCAAAAGGGAAGATTTCAGGATCTATTAAAAAAACTAATACCTTCTTTTTACAAATATTTTTATGAAAATCACGTAATACCACACTCGCTGTAATTTAGTAACAAATTTTATATAATGTAACATTTTTTAAATTTCTGCATTTGTGTAATGAATTCATTTTATGTCTTCGAATATATAATAGCATTTGCAACTGTATTGATTTGATTTTAAATAAAAATATTAAATAAAATAAAATAAATTCGTTGTTCTCTTATAAATCCTTTTTTTCGGGATTCCACACATTTCTATGCATAATTAGAAAATAATTTAAAAAATGAGATATTTTTTCAGCAATAATGTCATATTTGTGCGTATAATACCTTTGGCAAGGCTTTTTTGCAGCAAGAACGTCATAATTTAGAACAATGATAGGTTTTAACTTGGTACGGGGCTATCAGTCCTTATTGGTAAAGGGTTCTCCTGTTTTATTATAATATATATTGTCATAAGCTTGTAATGTCAGCAAGTTCAGCAAATATATTCAATCCTGCAGAGTTGTAAGCTGTTAAATACCTAAAATACGTTTACTAAAAAATCGATTTTTTTGAGTTATATAACGTTATTAAAGAAAACGAGCGATATGAACGCCTCTGTTAACGATGATGACTTAACATTTAAAAGTAAATGCTTAAAATATATTTCAATATACTACAGATCTTGGTTCCTTGACTTTATCTGGTGAAGAGGTTTATCGTGAACTAATTAGCTTGGATGTGAAGAAGAAATGCGGCCCTGATAATATTCCACCTATATTTTTAAAGTCTTGTGCAATGGCACTTGTGCAACCTCTTACTATTATTTTTAATCAGTCGTTACAAAAGGGAACATTTTTAGATATATGGAAATTATCCGAGATAACTCCAATTTTGAAATCAGGATCGAGGCAAAATATTGCAAACTATCGACCTATATCCAAATTGCCACTCATTCCTAAATTATTCGAGTCCCTGGTTAAAAGAAAAATTTATGCTTGTATTAAAGGCGATATATCTGAAAGCCAACATGGTTTTGTTTCTGGTAAATCTACTTAAACAAATCTTACTCTGTGTACTACTTCATAGCAACAGAAATGGAAGGAGGCCAACAAATTGATGTGATTTTTACAGATTTTGCGAAAGCATTTGATAGAGTCCAGCACTCAGTTTTAATAAATAAACTTAGCAAATTGAGGTTTCATTCCTCCTTGCTTAGTTGGATAGAAAATTATCTATATGGTCGCAGACAAGCGGTTAGGATAGGAAATAAGCTGTCGAGATATATTGATAATTTTTCTGGTGTACCGCAAGGTAGTCACCTTGGCCCGCTTTTGTTTGTTCTGTTTATTAACGATCTACCGAACTTGATTAAGTTTTCGAAATGCCTAATTAATGTACGCTGATGATGTAAAAATATATAAGACTGTAAACGCTTTAATCGACTGTCAACTTATTCAACAAGACTTACACGGCTTGCAAAAGTGGTGTGATATTAATAAGTTATACTTTAATGTGGTTAAATGTAATGTTATGTCATTCACCATGAAACAACAGTGAAGTGAAGGTAATTATGTTTTAAATACAGAAAGCCTGTTAAGAGTAGATTTCAAACTTACCTTCTGTAAACAATACGATGCTGTTATTTCTAAAGCTAATGCAATGATGGGTTTCATTATGCGTAACACAAAGGAGTTCTCAGATCCATTTACTCTGAAGTCTATTTTCTTCTCTTTGGTTATATCAAGCTTGGAGTATTGTTGTGTGGTTTGGGACCCAAGATATGCAGTGCATTGAATCTAGAATTGAAAATATACAAAGACGTTTTACTCGGATGACGATTAGAAAACTTCGCTGGGAATTTATGCCAACTTACGAATCTCGTTGTGCACTTTTAGGATTAAGAACCTTAGAGTTTAGACGGAAGTATTTTCTGGCTATGTTTGCGCGTGATATAGTAATGAATCACTTAGATTGTGCACCATTGCTTGCTTTATTTAATATATATCCGCCTGAAAGGAATTTTAGGCAAAGAAATTTTTTTCAAATTCCCTATCGTCGGACAAACTATGGTAGACAGGATCCAGTTTATAATATGAATGCTTCTTTTAATACTATTTGTATATATATTGATATAACCCAAACTAGGGTTTCTTTTAAGAATTGTATTATGCTAAGCCATTTTTAAACATTATCTTATTATAACTTTGTTAGATAACTTTTAAGTAACTGTTAAACAATACTGTTTATAGTTGAATAAATAAATAAATAAATATCACTTGTCTTATATTAATATCTTTTTTGCTATTAATTAGAAAAATTGCAGTCTGTACTATGAAATTCACCTTCGGCTAAATTGCCGCTGCGCGCCCTCTCGTATAACTTCTCAGAGTGCGCCCTCCGAAGGTTCATTTGGTCTGCCTGAAATAATTGATGAAATGAAACTACGTCCCTGGCGGTGTGCAGCATAACGCTCAAAAGACTGCAGGCAAAACAACGCCACTGAAACAGTTTACGAAGCACTGCACGCTATAATAGATTAAAATTTTACATTTCGTACTGTACCTTCTCTATCGCCATCTCTTTCTTACACACACAATGCCCTCCATCACATTCAATAACCAATGAAATTGATGCTTGGTCGTATACATCGCTGGATTTTGTCATGGCTGGCAACTCGACTGCGCAATGAATTAGGCTTCGTTAAATGAGACACAATCTGTGTAAGAGTGAAAAACGAGACAGAAATCCTTAAAACAATAAAACAAACATTTCAACATTTCCATGGGTGGGATATTGAAACCATTTTTTATTTTTATTTGTCGATGCAAGTGGGGTTCCAGAGTCCGGACATTTTAGTTGAAATGAGTTCGGAGATTCATCGCTTCTATCTGAGGCATTTTTGAATTTCATTCGCATCTGTATTTTTATGGAACATTTTTAAGTAAAACAAACAAATGAGTTGACAAGAACGAAACAAAACAAATTTTAAACAGAAAAAAATGTTGCCATGCGAACGAATGATATGCGATATCCATGCACAACTCGACAAACAAACAAACGGACAGCATCTAGAATGTACATTCATTCAGATATATATATATATATATGAGTATAGGTACATTACCATGCTACACACCCCCAATCCAACCCATCATGTAATGATGGACAGTGATATAGAACACTCCGGATAAATCTTTTAATAGAGAGGGATTTTTTTTTTATCAACTTAAAAATGAAAAAAAGTATTTATTCTGGATTAAATTTTTAATTTTTATGTTCTGTTTATTTTGCAAATTTGTTTGAGTTGTACAGATAGAAAAAGTCCCTTGAACTTTTTTCTAACATATGATAAATGAAGTATTTATTCTATTTCATGCCTCATCTTTTGAGAAATTTCATTTCCCGAATTAAAGTCAGATTATTATGAGCACTAGTTAAACGAAATTGATACAACTGGCTCTTAAAATGAAATATGCTACATTTAGGGGCAGTGGATAGAATCTTTATAGTGATGCTATCCAATTGAAAACAGAGCAAACAATTTGATTAACATGTAGTTGAGAGAACTTTAATATTTATTCCGAAAATGAAAATTAATTAAAGCAGAATACAATTGACAACAGGTAGATAATATTTTTGTGGAACCTCTTTACACATAATATTCTGAATGAAATGATTAATTTTCTGATTTTCTGAATTAATTTACAAAGTGAAGGAGAGACTTTTTAGGAGGAATTTGTTATTTTTCTGAAAGAAAGGTGAAAGGTTTATTGATATTTGTTTTTGATGTTGTCAAAATCGATATCTAGAGGCGCATTTGCAAAAGTTGTATGGTTAGCTTCACAAAAAGTGTTCACAATTCAAACTCAAATTTCCATAGGATGCAATAGAAAGGTTTGAACAAAACAAGGCTTGTGGGAAATAAAATGCTTATAACGGGTGTTTTGTTTTTTTAGAGGCTTAAAATTTCCGATAGGGATAACTGTCAAACTAGCTGGCATACTAATGAAGTGTCTTTTACTTTTTTCAGTATACTCTGGCAAATCACCATGCAAAGACTTACACTAGAACAACGTTTACAAATTGTGGAAATTTATTTTCAAAATTAGCGCCCTGTTCGCCAAACTTATAGAGCACTTCATCAAGATTACAGCGTACTTAATCGTCCATCAGAGCAGCTAATACGCAATTCTATGATCGATTCATGACCACATTTACTCTTTTGGATAATATTCATCCAAATCGCGCCAGTACCGTGCATACAGAAGAAGCCATCGCCGCTGTAGACATGAGTGTGACAAAGGACCCGAATTTATCGATTCGACGCCGTTCTGAGCAACTCGGTCTCTGCCCGTCCTCTTCTTGGAAAATTTCCTTCCTCTATTTGGAGGAAAGATTTTGGCCTACATCCATATAAGATCCAACTGGTGCAAGAATTAAAGCCAGCGGACCATCGATTGCGTCTTGTGTTCGGTGAATGGGCTCAGAATCAATTGAAAGTTGAACCAGATTTTTATCGTCAAATCATCTTCAGCGATGAGGCTCATTTCTGGCTTAACGGGCATGTAAACAATTAGAATTGTCGTTTTTGGAGTACGATTCTAATGAGACTCTTGAGACTCCATTACATCCAGACAAAAATCACTGTTTGGTGCGTTTAACATGCCGAAGGCGTTATCGGCCTTTAAATCTGAAACCGGTGCCAACATTACCGTGAATGGCGAACGCTACAGGCAAATGATTCGTGCATTTTTTTTTTATTTCTCATGTTATTGCAAATCGGCGAAACATGCCATACAGCGCGTGAAACCATCACTTTGTTGAGCCAAACGTTTGCTGACCGAATCATCTCAAGAAATGGATCTGTGGATAAGCCACCTCTCATGTGTGATTTGAAACCATTCGACTACTTTTTGTGGGGGTACGTCAAATCTCTGGTCTATGCTGATAAACTAGCAACTATTGATAATTTAGAAGGCAATATTCGACGCACTAATGATGAAGTAAGACCGGCTATGCTCGAAAAAGTGATACAAAATTGGACCGACAGGATGGCGTTCATAACCCGCAGTCGCGGAGGCCATATGCCAGACATTATTTTTAAACATTAAATGCCATGAAATTTGTGAGCAAATCAAGTCAACATTTTGGTCGTTCCAATGAATTTTATGTGTTTTATTTTTTAAAAACAATTCTATTCCTCTAAAAAACACCCGATATTATTAATGTTACTATACATAGAGTTGATGGGTTTTTCTCCAAAAGTATTCCAGAACCTCTCTGCAAGGCCAGATTCTGAATCCTGGAAGTAATATAAGCACGTGATGCGAAGAGAGGTTCCGGAATATATTAAGAAAATGTATGGAACCAAAAACCCATCTAATATACAGTGGCGTATCTACATATGGGCTGAAAGGAATATATTCCGGGACACGGAGTATTTTTTTTTTGTGAAATGACATTTTGTAACACAAATCTCTCGTTTTGGATACATTTACAAATAAAAGTTTTTCCACGAATTTTGTGTAAAGCATTACCCCTTCATAATATAACTTTATAATCTTTATAGGTCAGTTCAATGAAAAAAATATCTCCTATTTATCTCGTATGGCATCAGGACACAAATTCTAAGGCATTAGGACTTTTCCGTTTTTTCATGAATAATTTCATATTAAGCCGTCACACAAAAAAAAAAAAGAGTTTGAGTGCGAGAAGGTAAGCCCACATATTCCCATGTATTTTGACCCGCTGAACACGAATCTGGCATCCATTTTGACCAGTTGGCTCTTGGTTTTCTTCAAAATTGTAATAATTAATATAATTATTGAATTGTAATTATTTAACGGATGTGTGGTAGACTTTTTTTGGAATGAGCTTTATATAAACTATCCTACAAAGAGGACTTTATTCTTGCGCGATTTACTGTTGTTTAGTCTTCCTGGCTAAAAGTGACATTCTTCTGACGATCATACAAATTTGTGTCTATGTAATTCGGCTCACCTAAAACATAATGACTATATCAAGAAGAGTAGTAGGATTTGTTGCATTGTTTGGATGTCTTATTGGCAGGGACCGTAACTGTTATGACTTTTTTAAAAAAGTCAATAAATAACAGTTAAAATTTGACTTATATTTTTTCGGTCAAAAAAAACAGTTAAAATATGACTTTTGTTTTTCCGGTCAAAAATATAAGTTAAAATATGACTTTTATTTTTCCGGTCAAAAATAACAGTAAAAATTTGACATTTATTTTTTTGGTCAAAAATATAAGTTAAAATTTGACTTTTATTTTTTCGGTCAAAAATAACAGTTAAAATTTTACTTATATTTTTTCGGTCAAAATAACAGTTAAAATATGACTTTTATTTTTTAGTTTTAAATTTTATTATTATTTTATTTTTTTCTATTAAAAATTAAGGTACACAAATTGACAGTGACATCCTATATTAATTACTTGCTTACCCGGCACACGTTGTTTTGCAGCCTAAATTTATTTGTCGTGCTCTTTTTGGATTTTCGCGATTTTTCGCTTGTTTGAAAATGATATTTATTAATATTTAATTACACGGTGTAACAGTGAAAATAAACTCGGCTCGAGACATAGTAGAGGTTGTAGGTCTGGTTAAACATAAGATAACTGCATACTTAGTTTTTTTAATATGACCTCAAAATCGGGATTTGTGATCAAAAAACCAATTTTTAGTAGGTGCATGTATAGTTTGTTATGTAACTCCGTTATATCTAGCTCAATTTTAAAAAATTTAAACATTGATAAAAAGAAGAAAAATATAACTTTAATATAATATACAGACCGTTTTTTTAAAAAAAGAATTGACAAAGTTACCGGTAAAATCATTTGAAGATTTCTCATTTTTTTAAATTTTTTCAACTTCAACAACGTTTTGTTCACAAATTTTGTTTTGTGGTACACTAAGGGAAATAATGCATATTAACATTATCCACGCCTGAGTATCAATTTTATTTAAATATTTACGTGGATAAATCAAATATTTTCCCTACAACTCGTTTTTTTCCCGTATTTGAATTTTATTTATACCACAAACGTACACACATATTCCATACAAGCAAGCAGCAACAGCATCGCACACTTACACACATACTCCGACAAGCAGCAACAGCATCGCACTCTGTTTCTGCAGTTTATTTTTTGCATTTGCAGTTCTTATAGTTCTCATAGTTCTCATTTAGTTATTGTTTCAGGAGTAATATATTATGCATGTTTGGCAAAGAAATTAAATTATGTAGGGTGGAGTGACAACTCGGTATTTTCAGGAATATCTTGGACCGATTGTCATTTACCTGCATAATTTGCTTCTGCCTAAACAATTTTGTACATTCCTTTTTCTGGCACTAATATTGCACCAACTGTCAAACATAGTATAAATTAGAGAACGAAAAAAGTGAAGCGATAATAAATTATACAGGCAATGGCATTTGATGAACGCAATATGAAGAAAATAATACCATAAAACCATTAATAACATATTAAATTTAAATATGTTTTTTTTAATTTCAATATTTGTATTCAAATTTTCTTTAAATGCGATAGTTTATTTTCAAATAGTAAATATTTGAAAAATATTTTAAAAAAATTCGTGCATAATTTTAATATATTTTTTATTAATTCTGTTTAAATATTTATATATTTAATTTAATTAAAAAAGTATTCAAATAAATTTTAAATATTTACGTAGTCGATTTATTCAAATGCGTTATTGGTGCAAAAATGACTCGCTTTTTGGATAAATTTAATATTTTTTTCCCTTAGTGTACTATTAGTTTTAGCATGATTCTGAAAGCCTGTTAAATTTTGCGTACAATAAGCTATCGTTTACTTCCATTGGCTGAAATACAAATGCACTATCGAATTTTTAGTATTCGTAATAAAATACAAAAAAAATTTTTTTTTTTTTTATAAATGTTTATTTGACCTTTTTCGTTTATATATATTATCATCGGTTTCACGTTTTAGGGACCAGCAGTAGTCTGCCAGCATGTTTATGGAATTTTTTCCCTGAAAGCTGGTTTCTATAGCTTCCATCTCCTGGTGGAACCTTTCTCCTTGTTCATCACTAAACTGCCCAAGGCCTTCGGGAAAAAGTTTATATGGGAGTGCAAAAAATGTATTTTAATTGACATATTGCAGCCCATTTCTTCGTTGGCACTTAAAAATTAATTTACAACATCTAAGTAATTTCGACTCTTCTTGCTGCCGAGGAAATAAATGCATAACGAAATAAAACTGTTCCAAGCTCTTTTTTCAACTAGATTTAATTTAGAAATGAAATCAGTGTCCAAGAAAATTTTTTGAATTTGTGGGCCCACAAATAAACCTTAGAATACCCGAAATGAATAAAGTTTATTTTCTTGACAAACTTTTTCATATAACCTAATTTTAAATGAAGAGGCGCTACGATTACATTTTCAGGTCGCACCAGTGGAGTATTCAAAACATTTTTTTTGACAACTTGAAATGAAGCACGCAGTGGCCATTCCTTTTGCTTATATTTATTAGTCGCAGGACTATCCCATTCGCAAATAATGCAAGGATACTTGGTATATCCACCTTGCATTCCAAACAGTATTGTTAGAGCCTTTAAGTCGGCGACTATTTGCCATTTAAACGTGTTGTAATTTATAAAACGAAGTATTTTTTTCATTGTCGAATGTTTCTTTCATGTTCGTTGCATTAGCTAAATGAACCGATGGTAACTCATTTTTGTTGTGTAATAGCACAGCTTTCAAACCTACATATATCAGAAGTTTTTAAAGTTTTTAAATAAATCATGCTCTTGCAAGATCCCTCAATAAACAAACGCCATTCATTCGGAGCGTGTTTGTGGTTAAAAACTGCAAACTGTTCCGTCACATCCGGGCAATACACTAGCTTTATGCTAATATATATAAACGAAAAAGGTAAAAAAAATCATTTTTTTGTACTTTATTACGAATACTAAAAATTCGATAGTGCTTTTGTATTTCAGCCAATTGAAGTAAACGATAGCTTATTGTACGCAAAATTTAACAGGCTTTCAGAATCATGCTAAAACTAATAGTGCCACAAAACAAAATTTGTGAACAAAACTTTGTTAAAGTTGAAAAAATTAAATAAAAATGAGAAATTTTCAAATGATTTTACCTGTAACTTTGTCAATTCTTTTTTTAAAAAACTGGTGTGTATATTATATTAAAGGTATATTTTTTTTCTTTTTATCAATGTTTAAATTTTTAAAATTGAGCTAGATATAACGGAGTTACATAACAAACTATACATGCACCTACCAAAAATCGGTTTTTTGACCACAAATCCTGATTTTGAGGGTATATTCAAAAAACTAAGTATGCAGTTATCTTATGTTCAACCAGGCACACAACCTCTCCTATGTCTCGAGGCGAATTTTTTGATTTTTTTTCATTTTGTAACACCGTGTTATTATACTGTGCAACACAACTTTCTCAACAAAACGATGAAAGTTCCTTTTCTTCACTTGAAGACGAAAACTAGATGGGGAAAAAATTTTCGGCGTCCTTGTTTATAGTTATTAGTTATAAATAGTATATAATAGTATATATTTGGCTCACCCTGTATAAGTATTTTACATATTTCATTGAGCAAGGATAGGGTATAGAACAGCAAGTAACTCGGGTATCCGATTTCTGTCCGTTACTCATTTCAGTTCTCTGATGTTCTCTGATGATCATTTCAGTTCACAACAGTGACAGGGAACGCAAGGTGCAGTGATAAGCCAGACAAAGGCAGATAAGAGTAGAGTGAATAGAATTTATACTTTTGTTATATTTTTCACCTTTTAACCGAAAAAATAAAAATAAAATATTAACTTATATTTTTGACCGAAAACCACGTAATAATAATAATAATTGTGGCGTCCGTGGCGTAGTTGGTTAAAGTGCGTGGCCGCTATGTCAAAGAACTTTGGAAACCCAGGTTCGAATCCCAGCAGCGACAGAAAATTATTTGAATTAAAATAATTTTTCTGTACGGCCGCCACCTCTCTGCAGACAATGGCAAACCTCAGAGAGTAATCAAAATGCCATGTAAAGCTTCTTGAGAACGAGAACTTTCCGTTCATCGCCGTTCGGAGTCGGCGTTAAGCATGTAGGTCCGGTTCTCGGTCAATTGTGTACAAACTTAATAACACGCACAACACAATTGATCATTAGTAGCTAGGTCAAAGTCCTTTCAAGGGCTGAAATGGCCAGTTATTTATTTTTTTTTTTTTAATAATAATAATAAACTGGCCATTACAGCCCTTGAAAGGACTTTGACCGAACTTCTTATGATCAAATTGTGTTGTGCGTATTTTTAAATGTTTGGACACAATGATCGAGACTGGACCTACTTGTTTTATGCCGACTCTGAGCGGATAATGTGCATGTTCTCAAGAAGCTACACATGGCATTATTTCTACTCTCTGAGGTTTGCCATTGTCTGCAGAGAGGTGATGGTCGAACAGAAAAATTAAAGCAATTGAAGAACTTTCTGTGGCAGGTGGGAATTGAACCATTGTTTTCTGTTGCCACACTCTCTACCCACTGCGCCACGGCCAGCGTAGGTGGCAACCTTAAAATGAACACACCATTAATGTCAGATCGATCTGTCAATGAATAATAAGTACTTTTAAAAGAAATAACTTTTGGTATCTATTGTTATAAAAATGGATAAAGAAGAATTTCGTGCATTGTTTAAGCATTACTTTAGTGCAACAAAAGTGCAAAAGAAACAAAAGAAAAAATAAAAAAATAAATAACTGGCCATTTCAGCCCGTGAAAGGACTTTGACCTAGATTTCTTATAATCAATTGTGTTGTTGCGTGTTATTAAGTTTGTACACAATCGACCGACAACCGGACCTACATGTTTAACGCCGACTCCGAACGGCGATGAACGGAATGTTCTCGTTCTCAAGGAGCTTTACATGGCATTTTGATTACTCTCTGAGGTTTGCCATTGTCTGCAGAGAGGTGGTGGCCGTACAGAAAAATAATTTTAATTCAAATAATTTTCTGTCGCTGCTGGGGTTCGAACCTGGATCTCCAGGTTCGTTGACATAGTGGCCACACACTTTAACCAACTACGCCACGGACGCCACAAAAGTAAAGCTTGATAAATATTATGGTGAATCTGTTCCGTCGTATTCAACCGTAAAATTTTGGATTGCAGAGTTCAAAACAGGTCAAATCAGCACAAAAGATAAACACGCCGGGGAAGCACCAAAAACAGTGACCACTGTAGAATGTATAGGAAAAATCTACGATATCGTATAAGATAATCCGAGAATGAAAGTGCCTGAGATAGCTTCAACCGTAGGTATATCAGGTGAGTCGGTGATTTCAATTTTACATGAACATTTGGGTATGAGAAAGCTGACTGCAAGATGGGTGCCGCGTTCTTTTACAATCAATTAACAACATGAACGTGTTCGCACTTCCCTACAATGTTTGGACATATTTAAACAAAATCCGACTGGTTTTTGCGTAAAATAGATGAAACATGGATCAACCACTATACACCAGAATTGAAAGAGTGGGTAGGTCCTAGTGGAAGTGCACTAAAGCGAGCGTAAACTCAACAAACGTCCGGAAAGGTGTTGGCGTCTGTTTTTTTGGGATTCAAGTGGTATTTTGTTCATCGACTATTCGAGAAAAGGAAAAACAATCAGAATGGACTATTATTACAAATTATTGGACCGATTGAAGAACGACATCGCAAAAAAACGGCCCTATTTATAAAAAAAAAACAAAATCATCTTTTTGCAAGATCCTCACAAATCCACTGAAACCTTGGCTTCGAAATTCTTCCTTATGCCCCATATTCTCCAGATTTGGCCCCCAACGACTATTATCTATTCAAAAATATACAAACTTAAAAAATATGGCTCCAGAGAGTGAGATTTATAACGAATGAACAGCTCGAATTGGAAACTGAAACGTATTTCGGAGATCTTGAGAAATCTTATTATTCAAAGGACATCGCAATGTTAGAAAATCGTTGAAATAAGTTTATTGAGCTGAAAGGGGACTATGTGGAAGAATAAATAATAATTTTGGCAAAAACCGTGTGTTTTCTTTGTATGGTGGGCAACAGCATCTTAACCGCCTAGTAATAAAATGCTTAAACTTCCTTCACTGAATAAGCAAGCAACCGAATATGCTGCTTCTTCAATTGTTTGCAAACCAGAATGCAGATGTTTCGGAGCCAATCGCCAAACAGTCGGTTTGACACTTTCATTTGGTTTTTGTGTAGCGCCACCATGAAATGACTCTAGTAAGTTATCTCTAGAGTGAACATCAGGCTATAATAGTGTCGGATGTATTTCAAGCATTGTTCCAAGAGCGTTCTTCAATACGGTCCCGTTATCGATAAACTGTGTACAATCAATTAATATCAGACACCACATAATTCGATCATATGAAGCTCAGTAAAAGGCCTTGCAACTGCTGTACTGACCAATTTATTTTTTTTTTTTTGTTTTTTTTTTTAAACAAGGCTTAGTTCCCATCATATCTTCGTCCCTGGGCCACAGATAGAGAATGTGCCGTTTCTTAAGGGAAATTCTAAAATAAAATACAGAAGTAACGATATAAAAGTAATGTGCCAAGTGAACTCATCGGCAAACATTCTCATTTGGATGGTCAGTTGAAATAAAGTGGGTTTTTTAATTCGCTGTAACCAAATGACACATGTTTTGGTTTTATTTCAAAGTTTGCGACATGAACTTTTAATTTGAAAATGATGTCCTTTAGATCACCATCTCGGCTGTGCTTGGTCACGACATTAAAAAAGAAATTTGGATTATTTTCGAACGGTTATTTGAAATATAAAATTCCAATGTTTGGAGACGTTGTTCAGTCGTATATCTTTGTATGATGAAATTTCAATGTTTACTGAATGAAATAAAAAAAAAAAAAAATAAAAAATGGCAACGATCTGTCACACAGACTTCAGATATCCCAAATAGAAAAAACTGCATCGGATTAAAAAACACCCTTTAGATTGAGGAAGATCCATCAGAAGCAATTTTTTATTTTCTTAATTTTAATAATTTGTTGAACCTCTCTTATTAACCTCGCGCACAAATTATTCGCCATTTGTGCGCGATGGACAAAGAGAATCTCTAGCGTCATTGCCAACCAGTATCAACACTATTTTGAGATGCATTAAAATCCCGTGTATCATTATGAATACCTATGTTTGTGTGAGTGTAGATTTTACTGGTCGCAAAAAACACATAGATACTAAATGTAAACACCATCAAAGATGCAAAAAGAAACGAGTCGAAGGAAAGTGAAGGATTGAGCACACACATCAAAGTGCTTTTTAAAACTCCTTTTTTTTTTTTTGTTTTGCAATTTTAAAAAGAAGCTTTTAGCGGTATATAATGGAAAGTTAAAAGGCCACATCAATGAGTTTTTTTTTCTCTCTGCTTTTGCCTTGAATTTTTTTCCACTTGCTGCCACCGATTTATGAACATTATACTTTAATAGACGTTGCTTCTTTGTGAGATGGTGGCAATATTATTGTTAAGCTTATTCCATGTATGAACACTAGGAGAAAAGCTTTGTTCTAACTCTGTTGTGAATTTTTCTTCCACAATGTTTTAACACTTTGGTTGCCTCTTGATAATACTCGTATGTGTGTGAAATGAAAATATCTATCGGCATAAGTAAGCAACATTTATCCACAAGCCAGGTTCGTTGCATGAACTTCGTTTATATCTTTCATGAATTTCTTCGTCTATTCGTCAATGTATTGACATGAATACATTTTTCATATCTGCCTTGATTTTCAGTAGTGCTCGCATTTCTACTGTAGGTTCGTTAGTTCGCCACCCTATTTTGAGTCGGCAAGATAATCAAATGAAAAGGAAATTATTCCTTTGAAAGATAAATTCTTTTTTAACTGTCAGTAAGCTGATAACTAATTACATACAATTACATTCTATTATTCTTTTTAAATAGTTTAGTTTTCCAAGAGATAAATAACACTTAAAAAATTGGGTGTTTCAATTAAAAATATTCATGGAGATACTAAAATGATTAAATGACATCATTTGGCGTCCGTGGCGTAGTTGGTTAAAGTGCGTGGCCTCTATGTCAACGAACCTGGAGACCCGGGTTCGAACCCCAGCAGTGACAGAAAATTATTTGAATTAAAATAATTTGTAAAGGAATTGCAATCGTAAACCTCACAGAGTAATCAAAATGCCATGTAAAGCTTCTTGAGAACAAGAACATTCCGTTCATCGCCGTTCGGAGTCGGCGTTAAACCTGTAGGTCCGGTTCTCGGTCAATTGTGTACAAACTTAATAACACGCACAACACAATTGATCATAAGAAGCTAGGTCAAAGTCCTTTCAAGAGCTGAAATTGGCCAGTTATTTATTTTTTATTTACTTTTACTGAAATGATAAGATTATATGACCAACTAAGACGACTTTAATTTGAAGTTTGTCTTATTTGATCAAGTTTTACAGATCTTCTAGGCCTACGATTGAAAGAATTTTTATTTTATTACAAGTTATAAAGAGTTATGATTTTCGGGTTTCGGAAAGTGCAGCCCTGGCATTTGGCAGTTCTCAAAATCCCCAAGTGGTTATGGTGAAGCCATTGCATCCGCAAAAAGTGACTACCTGGTGTGCATTATGGTCTGATAGTCTCATTGGTTCATATATTTTGAAAACAAGGAGCAACTGCTACAGTGAATTCCGAGCACTATGGCCATTTGTTAACCGACTTATTTTGGCCTGAAATTGAAGATATGGATCTGGAGGATATGTGGTTTCAACAAGATGGCACCACGAGCCACACAACAGCAGCAATTAGGGCTTTGTTGCAACAAAAATTTCCAGTACGTCTTAATTCGAGATTTGACGATTTCAACTGACCTCCAAAATCGTGGGATTTGACGCCTCTGAACTTTTTTTTTTGTGGCGCTACACTTAAGATCGTATTTACGTGAATACACCTCAAACTCTAGAGCAGTTAAAAACCAACGTTCGTCAAGCCTTAGCCGAGCTAGCGCCCGAGTTGAAATTTGAAATTTAAAATCATGGGCATCATTTATAAAAATGAAATAAAATTCTTTATATATTTTTAAATTATAAAGTATGAAAATAAAATGAAAGAGTATAGTTTTAGCAGCATATAAACGCATTAATAAAAAATAAGTAATCAATAAATGAAATCAAATAAAATAAAATAAATCCATTTTTTAATTTTCAGTTTTATATTTAATTTTTATATAATTTATACTTTTTATTTTGACTTTTGACACTTTTTTATTTTTAAATTTTATTTTATTGCTTTATTTTAACACTTCCATTTTTATTTAATTTTCTTTTAATTTTTACAAAATGGTGTGTTTTAATTTATTATTTATGTTTTATTTGAACTGTTTAATTTTTGAACAAATTTTTCGTTATTAGCTGCGTTTTTTCCAGCCCGTGATCTAATTGGATTTAACTTTAATGAAAAAGACGACTTGAATCATATTTTGTATAATGCTATTAAACAATAGATGGCGCTTCTATTGTACTGTGTAGGGTTTATAATTCTCTCTTTTCATCTTATTCGTATGATTCCAGATTTTATAGATATAGCCATCTCTTTTGTATTCATCTTTATTTGTATCCAAATTCTCAATAGTGTTCAATTGGTTTTCGACTTTGTTGTTTTCACTTTTTGTAAAAACGTTACTTATTGAAAATTGATTTGAAATTTTTATAAAAATGAACGCAGAATTTATTGAAATCGTGCAAGAACTCGTAAACAGTGCTCAAGAATGTGAAAAACATGAAAAAATGACAACGTTCTTGGAAACCACAGTGCGTTACAGCAGTGAGGATTTTAAAAAACATTTCAGGCTGCATAGGACTACGGCAAACAGTTTAATAGGTAAATTTTTATATGCGAAAATCATAAATATGTAACGAGAGTTTTCTATTTCCAGAACTGTATGCTCAGTCTAATGAGTTTAAAAGCAAATTTTTAAACAAGGGTGGATGCAACAAAATTACTGCAGACAAGGAAATTTAGGTATCTGTCAAATACCGAGCCGTATCGGACTGTTGGGAATTTATTTGGGATTTCCAAGCACGCAGCATGGTGTATTGTTACACGAGTAACTAAATGGATAGTTTCCATAGGCCACAACTATGTGAAGTGGCCCTTAAACTTGCTCAGTATGGCGGTTTCCTTTGAAGCTAGATGTGGAATACCAGGAGTCGTTGGCGCTATCGATTGCACAGACGTTCACATAAAAGCTCCCACCGCAAATAAAGAAAATCATTTGAACCCAAATAGATTTTACAGCATTAACCTGCAAGCAGTCGTTGGTGCAGATAAACGTTTCATAGATTTATTTTGCGGTGAGCCAGGATCAATGCATGACAGCAGAATGTTTCGGCGATCTTCACTTTACCATAGAATGTATACAAATGGATTAAGCTTTAATCAAGGTTACTTTATTCTAGGTGATTCTGCTTATCCTTGCTTAGATTGGCTTCTAACCCAATACAAAGATAACGGCCATTTAACTCAAAGGCAAAGACATTTCAATTACATGCATTCTAAGACTAGAATAGCGATGGAACATGCATTTGGGTTGTTGAAAACTCGGTTTAGACGTTTGCAATTTTTTATGGAGCAGCAAAATACAGGGTTTTCCAATAAGAGGTGTTCTATTGGTATTCAATGAAAAATGCCATTTTTTGAGATAAATGATCGGATGTTTATTTCATAATAATGAGGAAGGTATGCCGTTAATAATCAAAAACAACATCAGGCAAATGGACACCACGGCCACGCTTACAGAACAATATCATTTTCATGAAATTTTCCATAACCAAATCGCAAAGTGGCTGCCCCATGTCCTCGATAGCCTCACGAATTCCATCTTTGAGGTTTTCAATCGATGCTGGGCTGTTGGCGTGGACCTTATCTTTCACGTGGCCCCAAAGGAAGAAGTCGCAAGGTGTTAAATCACAAGATCTCGGTGGCCAATTGAGATCACCTCTTCGAGAGATAACACGGTCTGGAAAATTTTCCCGTAAAATATCAATGGTTTCGTTGCTTGTGTGGCACGTAGCGCAAGATTTTCACCATTTTTGTAGTGAATTTAAATAATTTCAATGCGTTGTTGAAGCGTGTATCGTTCCATTTTTAGTAATGGCGTAGTTTCTACTTGTCAAATGTCAAAGAATAAAAGCTTTAAAGTGAGCGATTCACAATAGCGGGCAATTCACAATAACACCTCTTATTGGAAAACCCTGTATAAACTCAATCGTGAATATTATCATGGCAGGCTGCATTCTTTACAATATTTGTATCTTGCATCAGGACGAAATTCCAGAAGAAAACGTGACACCGAGTCCTGATGATTTTGGTAACAACCTAGTGGAATGGTCGTTTGATTATTCCAGGCGCGATCGATTATTTCAAGAACTTATCGATAAAAATTTATTGTAAAATAGAATTTAAAAATAAGAAATATAAATCTATAAAGTATACAAAACCGCTTTTTTTTTAACTGTTAGTAAAAATTTCCATGTTTTTATTTAACATTTTTATTCTTTGTTTCCTGTAGTATTTGTTTTAACACATGATTTTTAACGTAGAATACGTTATACGGGAGTGTTAATCTGGAGCACAAAATTTTGAGAAAATGTTTGTCACTTTCATTATAAGTTTTTAATACTTTATGCATGCATTGAAGAAAATTCAAGTATGGTCGTAACATATTTAATATGTCTTCTTTTGATTTGTATTTAAATAATCATATTGCTACATATAATTTTGTTGATTCTATAAGTAAATCAAAATTTAACTCCTTCAAATTTTGTATTAATTTTCATATGATTTGTATTTTATGTATTATAACATCATGTGTAAGAGCAGTACGATTATCTGTGTGTTCATCACAGAACCAGTGTGAGAAAGAGAAGTATAATGACCAAGTAGCGAACGACAACCATGATAAATACAACCATGATTTTTGTTTGTCTTTTCTTTTAATATCAAAGACATGCTCCATATGCGCCCTTTGCAGCATTTTTTTATGCGGCGGCCATTGTAAATCCATAGGAATTCTTGATTTTTGTAGAGATTTTCTATAGTTCAGACACAAACCTTACAATCAAAAAGCCTAGTATGCTGTAGAAACGAAAATTTCTTGGCATATAATTCTACACCCGAAATATTAGTGTAGAGTCAAAAATGTTTGTGTGGAGAAAAAAGCAACTACAGTACGACCTAGCTCAATGCAACTAATAGAAATTCGGCCAGTCGACGTAGTTGATGTTGAAGAAACGCAATTAAATTCTAAACATAAAGCTTTATGGCTCTGAATCCTAGATATTGTGGTTTTATGTATTAAGATATGCACTTTGTTTCCTTAAATATTGTTTTAAGAGATTTTTCGTACATTAAAAATGTATTTTACAAGAAAAGAAGAACTCAAAGTAAATAATATAAAAGTTTATGGAAGTGTACGCAAATGGAAGTTGCGATAATTGTGCATTTTTTTTTAAGTTGCGTTTGCTGAGTCAACAATGTACATATTTGAGTATTGCGATTATCGAGAGTTGCGTAAAGCGAGGTCGAACTGTTTTCTTATTGAAATGTCAAAATTATGGTGCCAATTAAATGCCCGGACATATAATCGACAGCGAAATTTTGACATTTCAACTCTCCACATGGTTGTTGTACTTGCTAGCATTGAACAAATTTTTCACCTCTACAGCGAACTAAGTAGCGAAAAAAAATTCCGCTGCCTTTTCGCTGACAAAAACTCAATGCATTCCATATGGAAAGTTTCTTTCCGCTTCTACAGCATACTGGGCTTAAGCAGAAAATGAAAAAATGTTTATGAATAACAATGTAAGCAAGGTTGCATAGAAGCTGCGTAAAGCCTTAAACAGTGCGTAACTAAACAAGCGTTTAAAGGTTGTTTAAGGAAATCTATTGAATAAGGCTGTTAATGACTAACGTATTCTACGTCTGACCTAAGCGCCCGTGCTATTTAACACAGGCTTGAGTTTTTTTTTTTTTCATTTTCTGCGTTTGTTTTCAAAGTTTTTTCCGGGTGTTGTTTCAAAATATTTAATTTATCCTGAAAATATTTTTCATTGGACATGCTAGCTTTCTTAGGGCGGGCTACTTCGTCGTCCGGCTCTGCTATATTTGGCGCACTTATCGAAGTAGACTGAAGGACACAGATTTGTTGGCCCGATAGAGCGAGCGAATGGGTATTTTTCATAATTGGACGATCTCCGAAAATTTCTTCCATTTGCTCTTCGAATGGTAGTAGTGTGCGCTCCGCACCGGTGTTCCTTTCTTCATCTCTGTCTTGTTTGAAGGTCCGCAATAGGTTTTTAATCTTTACTGCAAGAATCTCTTCAGTCGTTGGTTGCGTCTTAAACATAAGTAAAATATGTCCGTTTTGAAGTACATATAATTGCAAAAAGTCTTACCAAGACGTTCCTGCTCACCAAATATTCCATGACATGTCCTATTGAAGTTTTCTTTCTGATTGGATGTTGAAACTCTGCCTTACGCATTCTATAAGCATCCAACAGAGCAAGCGTTTCGTCGCGTGTCCATTAACGACGTCGCTGTAAAGGAGAAAATTAAATCAAAACAAATGTAAAATAGATTAATTACATAACTTACGTGCTTTTCGTTTCCATTTTGCTGTATTCACTTGTCATATTTTGACATTTGTCAACCGAATAGTGCTGCCAATAAGGTTGATCAGTGCCATCTGGTAGAAAATAGGGAAACTAAAGTATGTATACTGAACACATCTATTTTGGATTTAAGAAATGATCCAGGTTTCTTTTTGGATCATTTGTTGTTTGTGTTTTCAATGCAAATCAAGATATATGTAGATCTAGATTTTAGGCCGGAAAATACGCAGCTATGGTGTTTTATTTTAAACTTATTTTTAATGTTGTTTGTTATATAAATTCGCTTTTAGTTTCTTTATAAAACAATATTAAAAATACACTCTTATTTTCAATTTTATCTGTTTTTATTTTATTTTGCTAACTTTTAATTTTTCCACACTTTAATTTTTTACAAATATTTTTTTGCCTTTTTTTTTAATAACAAAATATTTAAAATAAAATTCAGTCCAAAAATTTATACCGAACTTAATGGATCTTAAGGTCATAATTTAAAAATATTTTTTTCTTGTACGTTGTAGTGAAATTGATTTATAGTTTATTGGCAATTACAAGCAAGGTATTTTGAATTTATTTAAATATTGTTATTGCATATTTTAGTAGAAACAAGCAAATACAGCAGCAACAATACAATCTAGTTCTAGCTGGCGATTGTTCTGCGTGGCAACTAGACCAATAAAAATATTTATTATGAAATAAATTTTATTTATTATATAGGTTCAGAAGGGATGGATTTATATATTTAGATAGATAGATATAACGCATGGTCCAATAAGTCGCGAGACTAACTACTAGGTGGCACCTCTAACGAAATATCGATATAATATTTCGATAGTTCCAACCTTCAAACAATACGTGTACAAATTTCATGACAATCTAACGTTTAGTTCAGAATTTGCAGTGATTTAAGTGACGCTACTGTTGATATTTTCATAATGGGTTCAAAGCAAATCCGTGTGTTGATTTATCACTGTTCTTTTATGAAAAAAAATACCGTCCAAGCTGAACAATGGCTCCGAAAGTGTTATTCGGACTCTGCTCCGTCAAAAGCAACCATTTACCGATGATATGCTGAGTTTAAACTTGATCTTACAGACGCAAATGATGCTGAACGTTCAGGACACCCAAATGAGGCAGTTGTTCCACAAAACATAAAAAAAGTGCATAAAAATGGTATTGACCGACCGTAAAGTGAAGGTGTGCGAGCTAGCTGAGGCTCTGAAGATATCGAAAGGCAGCGTGGAAACAATATTACAAAAACATTTGTCGATGAGAAGGCACCCATTTGCTTTCCAAATGGGTGCCGCGTTTTCTCACACCGGACCAAAAATAACAACGTGTCGATGATTCGGAGAGCTGTTTGGCACTGTTTACAAAGAATAAACATGCATTTTTGCGTCGGTATGTGACAATGGATGAAACATGTATCCACCATTACACACCGGAATCAAAACGGTCGTCAGCTGAGTGGAGAGCAATCGATGAAAGCAGGCCAAAGCGACCAAAAACACAACAGTCGCCTGGAAAGGTTATGGCATCTGTATTTTGGGATGCGCATGGAATTTTGTTCATCGACTATCTCGAAAAGGGAAAACAATCAACAGCGATTACTACATAGCGTTTTTGAAGTGTTTGAAGTATGAAATCGCGAAAAATCAGCCCCATTTGAAGCAGAAAAAAATTATTTTTCACCACAAAAAAAAATTCAGTCACAAATCGATGAAAAGGATTTCGAAAATCCACGAATTGGGCTTCGAATTGCTTCCTCATCCACCGTATTCGCCAGATTTGGCCCCCAGCGACTACTGGCTCTTTGCTGACCTCAAGAAAATGCTTGCCGGCAAGAGATTTGGCTCCAATGAAGACCCCAACGAGAGAAGAAGAAATCGTTCTATAAAACCGGTATTGAAAAGTTAGAAAAGCGGTGGAATGAATGTATTGTTCTTGAAGGAACCTATGTTGATGAATAAAGAAGAATATTTGCAAAAAAAGTTTTCTTATTACTTAGCCTCGGGCAACGCCGTAGATATGGGGGGGAGAGTTCTGAGGGTTCAAACCCCCCCCCCCCCCCCCCCTTAGCAATCCAAAATATTTTTCTATATTACATAAAGACGGAAATATTCCAAAATATTTTATTTTGCCATACTATGTGTGAAGATAAATTGCAAATTCTGTATTATTAACTGCTTATTTTTGTTAGCACACATTAAGCTAAATAAAGGGTGGTTAAATTTTAAGGACCGATGTTGATTTTGAATAAAACACAAATTATTTAAGAAATTATTGTCATTTCTTTTTATTATGATAATATTGGTATGGTTCAATTATGTATGGAACAAAACATCGGCCAAATGGCCGCCGTGACCTCGGCGGCACACCTCCATCCGATGGTCCAAATGTTCGATGACGGTGAGGCATAAGTGAGGTTCTATGCCGTTAATGTGCCGAATTATCTCATCCTTTAGCTCTTGAAATGTTGTTGGCTTATCGACATACACCTTTTCTTTCAAATAACCCCAAATAAAGAAGTCCAACGGTGTCAAATCACATGATCTTGGCGGCCAATTGACATCGCCACCTCGCACAGTGTGACGAGCCCATATAGCGAGTGGACAAAAATAGAAGGAGTTATCCTAGAATCATAGAACTTTGTGAAAATAAGTTTTACGATAAAAGAATTATTTTCACAATATTTAAATTGAATGAATGGCACGCCTACCTCCCATATAATCGAAATCGGTAATATGAAATAGTTCCCCAAACTGTTATCCTAGATCAATAAAATTTGGTACACATAGTTCGTTTAGAGTTATAAACAGCTGGTGTGAAAATTAACTAAATCGGTTCCCAAATATGACCATCTCCCTTATAAGTGAAATCGGTAATTAGGCATATTTACACAAAAAGCTACCCCAGATCATTTAAATTTACTACACATAGTTATTTTGTAGCTATAAATAGCTGGTGTGAAAATTTATATAAAATTGCTTATTTTCGACAAAACATGCTTCAAAAAAGTGGGCGTAAAGTCTTTGTTATTGAGTTTCGGCAAACCAAGTTTTGGGAACATATTTAAGAAGTGTTTTAATGCTTTTTTTATTTTATTGTATTTTGAAATTTGTGAAAAAGTTGTAATTTTTTCATACAAAATTGCTCATTTTCGCTAAAACATGCTCCAGAAAAGTAGGCGTAAGGTCGTTATTATTGAATTTCGGCAAACCAAATTTTGGTAACGTGTGGAGAATGTGTTGGTATTCGACATACTAAAACTAAAAAAAAAAAAAAATGCTGTTTTTTTTTTTATTGCTTTTCAAAAAGTTTTGGTTTTTTTAGATTTCTAGAACCTGTCCTTAGTTATACAAAAATTTATTACGTTTGCTTTTAACTAAAAAATTTTTCTATAACACATAAAATACATATATATAAATTAATTTTTTTGTATATATTTTATACTAAAATTTACGCCTTATTAAGATATATACAGTGTCAAATTGTAAAAAGAAGAATTACATCATCTTTTCAAGTCAACTTTTAAAGAGTGGCATGTCCGTAATTGAAAAGATATCACAAAGGCCTCTTAAAGTAAGAATATTAATACTCTCAACTATTATTGTGCATATTTAGATTTATAAATTTATGACTTTTTTCGTAAGCTATTTTTGTCCGCACTCGTTACACTGTGCCACGTGAGATAACATGGCCATTTAATTTGTCGCGCAAAAGAGCCATTGTTTCGTTAGCCTGTTGAAACCACATATCGTCCACATCCATATCTTCCAATTCGGACCATAAAAACTTCGTTATCATCTCATGATAGCGAACACCATTCACAGTAACTGCCTGACCGGCCTCGTTTTGGGAAAAATACGGCCCGATGATGCCGCCAGCCCATAAACCGCACCAAACGGTCATTCTTTGTGGGTGCATTGGTTTTTCGACAATCACTCTTGAAATCACACTCACTGAGGTGAAAATGTGCCTCATCACTGAAGATGATTTTCTTCGAAAATTGATCATCTACTTTTGCCATTTCTTGCCACCGTTCTGACCATTGACGACACTTGAAATGGTCAAGAGGCTTTAGTTCTTGAGTCAATTGCACCTTGTAAGCGTCTAAATGCAAGTCTTTATGCATAATGTTCATCAACGACGAGCGTAATAGGTGCAATTGTTGGACGGCTCTTCAGCCACACTATCGCGAATAGCAGCAATATTTTCTGCAGTACGAGCTGTACGAGCATGCACTGGTGTTTTACATTTCCTACAGACCCGGTTTGCACAAATTTTTGCACGAATTTTCCGATTGTGCGCACATTTGGACGATTAAATTGACCGAAAAAATCACGAAGTGCACGAACCGCATTTTGATTTAAAAGCCCATTTTCATAATAAGCCTGAATAACTTTAACGCGTTGCTCGATTGTGTATCTTTCCATGGTTCAAATTGAGTTAGTCTGAAATTAAGAAATGTCAAATGAAATGCAAAAAAAACTTGACGTTTAGGTGCGGTTCACATTCAACATCGGCCCTTAAAATTTAACCACCCTTTATAATATAATATATAATTTTATTTTGCTTCAGTAATCCCTCCCCCCCCTTATGAAATACCTATCTACGGCGTTGGCCTCGGGACTTATTGGACAATGTGTTAACCTATGATACAATAAGAAACCACTATGTGACATACTCTTTATTATTATTACGCAAGCGCTTTTTATGCGATGATCAGCAAATCTATACTGTAAATGCAATTTTCATAAAAAGAGTATCACTAAAAAAATCCTGCTCTGCAGATGGGCAATAAGGTCTTACTTTTTCTTAAATAAGAAAACGAAAATAACACTGAGTCACAAAATGACACTTTATAAAAGGTGCAGAGTTCTCGATAGCCAATCCGGAATGCATTTTGGCTGCTGATTTCAAATATGGACTCCGTTTTTCTCCATCAGCTCGAGTTTTTGAGTAATAGGCAAAAACATGAAAATCAGTTCTTTTTCTGATAATTTTGCTATATCTATTACATTGATCTGCCGATTTGTATTACGATGACGAATTTCAATGAAGAAATATTAGACCTTTCAATTTTTGCACATAAAATTACAATATCTTTGACAGTTTTGAAGATATCGATGTTCAAAGTGGAAAAAATGTCACAATTTTACGCAGGCTGCGCTTTTGAAACCCTGTATCTTTAATATTTTTCAACGGATTTGCAAAAACTTTTTTTTACTTGACAGAAAATCTTTCAAATTTTAATAAACATTTTAGTTTTTTTTTATTATCTTACATTTTTTCAAAGAAATTAAAAAAAAGAAAAATTTTTTAAAATTACGTTTATTAAAATTCAAGTACAGTTGATAAGGTTATAATCATTTAAAAAAATTATGAAAAAATTTATCATATAGTTTTTAGGCAGCAAATAGAAAACTGAATTTCTTCGACGAAGATTACACAGCCCGACAGACATTTTGGTGCCGGAGATTTTTCAGCTGATTATAGACTAGTTCGGTTTCTTGATTTCAAATATGGACTCCGTTTTTCTCCATCAGCTCGAGTTTTTGAGTTATAGACAAAAACATGAAAATCAGTTCTTTTTCTGATAATTTTGCTATATCTATTACACTTTTACATTTTTTCAAAGAAATTAAAAAAAAAGAAAAATTTTTAAGTTTTACCGCGGATGTTTCCAAAAAAGTTGAGAAAGGCAGTTTTTTAAGATGCATTGGCTTCTTGGTAAGTATATGAGCTACGCTCAATGTTTAAAAACAAAAATGAAGGATTAATACTTGGCCTTACGACAAAATAAAAGAAAACGTCTTCATGTTGTCTTGTTGACAACATCCTTGGCCTAATGCTGAAATTTGTTTTCAATATAAACTAAGTCGTAGCAGTCGCTTAGCAAACACTTATGCGTTTGCTAGCTAGCCACATAAATTGGTACGTTGTGGAGGCAATTTAGTTGAGTTGCTAGCTCCAATAGATTTTTCTAAAAACTATATAAGCAAAGATATTAAATAGGTTTCGTTATTTCAATTAAATGAGGATTCTACTTTTTGTCAATAAAATTACCAGATCTCAAACATTGAATTACAAAAAACTGTTAATGTATTTTAGTTGAAATACAATATTTTATTGTATTCTTGGCGTTTTTGAACCAATACTTTCTTTTTATTTACTTTTTACTGGGAGGACGATCCTCACAAGGCAACGCGTGAGGGTCAAGGGGGCGATCTTCACATGGCAACGTGTCTGACTGCCTCAACCTGGTGAGGCCAGCATTATCCATGTCGAACTCGTCTCAAGTCGACTCAAACCTCTGCGTGGTGTCCTCTAGAAACGGCAAACTGGCAACCGTTAGTTTGACGGCTAATGTGAGCGGCGGGCTCCCCCTGCCTTTAAAGGGTTGTGCGTTGGGTTTGAAGCCCACCACGTAAAAACAAAATTTCAATGAAACGCATAAGAAATAAGATAAAAATGATCCCCAAATCTGATGACGACTATCGCAAACGAAAAACTGACAATGATTTACGGATATGCACCTGGAACGTCCGAACCCTTAATTGGGATGGTGCCTCTATCCAACTGATAGATATCTTAGAAAGATACAAAGCTGATATCACTGCAATCCAAGAAATGCGATGGAAGGGACAGGGTTGCTTACGGCAAGCATCCTGTGATATCTACTACAACGGCCATGCGGAAAAGCACGAATTTGGATGCGGATTCGTGGTTGGCAAGCGACTACGGCATCATGTCCTGCGATTCACACCTGTGAACGAACGACTTGCCATAATCCGTGTCAAGGCAAGATTCTTCAATATAAGCCTGATTTGTGCGCACGCTCCGACAGAAGACAAGGACGATGAGACCAAAGACAGCTTCTACGAGCGCCTTGAAGAGGCCTATGAGCGCACCCCCCGCCACGACATAAAAATCGTGCTTGGTGACTTCAACGCCAAGGTGGGAAAAGAAAATATCTTTGGTCCAACAGTCGGAAAGTTCAGCCTCCACGACAATACCTCCGATAACAGAATGAGGCTGATTGACTTTGCCGCAGCGCGAAACATGGTCGTTAGTAGCACTAGATTCAAGCATCTCGATATTCATAAAGCAACTTGGCTGTCTCCTGATCAAAAGACGCGTAACCAAATTGATCAAGTTTTGATTGACGGAAGGCACTCTTCCAGTGTTTTAGATGTACGCACGATCCGTGGTGCCAATATAGACTCGGATCATTATCTTGTCGCAGCCAAGATCCGTACACGCCTGTGCGCAACCAAGAATGCGCGCAATCCAGCACAGAGAAAGCTAGACGTCGAAAAGCTGCAATCAAAACAAACAGCCGAAGACTTCGCTACTCGACTCTCACTCCTGCTTCAAGAAAGCACTCCTCCGATCGACGATATATGCGCAGTGGAATCACATTTCCCACTCTATGCGTACGGCTGCCGAAGAGGTGATAGGCTATCACCGCCCTCGCCGAAACCAGTGGCACGACCAAGAGTGTCGCGACGCCACTGCAGAAAAAAGACGCCGCCTACAAAGCCACCCTGCAGTCGGTTGTAACGCGTGCTGCTAAAGAGCGATACAAAGAGAAGAGGAGGGAAGAGAGACGCATTTTCAGGCGAAAGAAAAGGGAAGCAGAAATGCGTGAGTGCGAGAAAATTGAGATGCATGGTGACAGGAATGAGGTCCGAAAATTTTTCGAAAAAATAAGACGCCTGGCCGATGGTTTCAAGACCGGGGCCTCTTCCTGCAAGGATGAAAATGGGAATCTAGTGACAGATATCCAGAGTACACTGATGATGTGGAGGGAACACTTCTCTAGGCTTCTGAATGGTGACGACGACAACAATCCCGCCAATAGAGATGATATCCCGGAAATCCCAATTGTGGACGACAGCGTTGAAGTTCCGCTGCCCGACCATAGTGAAGTCTTGAAAGCTATAGCTCGGCTTAAAAACAACAAAGCCGCAGGAGCCGATAGCTTACCGGCTGAGCTCTTCAAGAATGGAGGCGAAGCTCTATTTAAATACATTCATGAGCTTCTATGCAGAATATGGTCGGAAGAATGCATTCCAAACGATTGGAACCTCAGTGTGCTCTGCCCAATCCACAAGAAAGGCGATCCCACAATTTGCGCCAACTACCATGGGATAAGCCTTCTGAATATCGCATATAAGGTCCTGTCGAGCGTACTATGTGAAAGACTAAAGCCCATCGTAAACCAGCTGATTGGACCTTATCAGTGTGGCTTCAGACCTGGTAAATCCACCATAGACCAGATATTTACGCTACGACAAATCTTGGAGAAGACCCTAGAAAAACAGATCGACACACACCATCTTTTTGTCGATTATAAAGCCGCCTTCGACAGTCCTATAAGGAATTATCTATACTCCGCCATGTCTGAATTTGGTATTCCTGCAAAGCACATCCGTCTTTGCAGAATGACACTGAGCAACACCAGCAGCACAGTTAAGATCGGGAAGGATCTCACTCCTCCATTCGATACCAAACGAGGTTTCCGACAAGGTGATTCCTTATCGTGCGACTTTTTCAACCTGATGATGGAGAAGATCATCCGAGCTGCTGATTTGAGACGCAGCGGCACGATATTCTACAAAAGTATTATGCTGCTGGCGTATGCTGATGATATCGATATCATTGGCCATAATACGCGCGAAGTCAGTGCAGCATTCTCCAGATTAGCGAAAGAGTCGAGTCGAATGGGTCTTGCAGTGAACGCAGATAAGACGAAATACCTAGTGTCAACAAATAAACAGTCCCAGCGTCTTAGAAACCACGTCACTGTTGACAACATCTCCTTCGAGGTTGTGAAGGACTTCGTCTACCTGGGATCCAGCATTAACTCTTTCAATGATGTTAGTATTGAGATAAAACGAAGGATAACTCTTGCCAACAGGTGTTACTTTGGGCTGAGTAGGCAATTGAGAAGCAGAGCCCTCTCTCCACGAACAAAACTCACGCTCTATAAGTCACTAATCATGCCCGTCCTATTATATGCAGCACAAACCTGGACGTTGAGCAGTTCTGATGAAAAGACTCTGGGAGCCTTCGAGAGAAAGATCCTTCGTAAAATCTTCGGTCCAATCTGCGTCAATGGCGAGTACCGAATTCGATGGAACCACGAGCTGTATGAGCTGTACGCTGACATCGACATAGTTAAGCGCATTAAAATCGAGCGGCTCCGCTGGCTAGGTCATGTTGAGCGAATGGAAAACGACGCTCCAGCGAAAAAAATATTCGATTCGGTGCCCGGTGGTGGTCAACGCAGAAGAGTACGCCCGCATCTTCGTTGGAAGGATCAGGTGTTGGATAACCTGACCACGCTTGGTGTTTCCAACTGGCGCCAGCAAGCGCAGAACAGAAATGGCTGGCGCAATTTCTTATACGAGGCCAAAACCGACTTACGGTTGTAAGCGCCAGATAACTAAGTAAGTAAGTAAGTACTTTCTTTTTATTTATTTTCTTATCATAAGGAATATATCGTAAATTTCCTTTCTCTAATATCGAAAACTGCTTGATTGAGAATTAATCCAGGCAATTTTTAATATTAATGGCATACGCAAGTTGAAGTGAAAATTTCTTGCGAGTAAAATTGGTTGATCCTTTTTTGAATGATACCACTACGGAAGAAATAAGTAGAACATTTAAATTGTTGTATTTTGGTCCAGAATAATTGAATTGATCAACCAACCTCACCTGTGGCCCATTGCACAGTCCTACCAATAGAAAAAGATTTTGACTCAATAATTTAAGTCTCAATTTTTGGCTTAAGCCTCTTGCATCGTCGAAGGAGTCTGACAACGCTCGTGGGTGTGTAAAGCATTGATGATTGTCACAGCATTGCCAACATTTTTCAGCTTCTTAATGTTGTATTCTTCAATTTCAGCGCTTTTTGTGATTATTCACGTTAAAAATTTTCAAAAATGTGTCTAAAAATGTACCAGAAGTTTACCGTTTACATACAATTTGGCCACAAAGTAACAAATGGTAACATTGATGTCACAAATGCGGTAAATGTGCGTCAAACGTGATCAACTGCCACCCCAGAGGTCCCGGGTTCGAATCCCAGCTAGGCCATGATCCTACGCTTTGACCTTTCGCGTTTGCAATTTTCTTTCATTAAGTAATCAGCTGAAATTGAAAACTCATCAATATTTACGACTTGGAGTCGTAGTTTGTGGATGAGATTGCCTTATTACTTGAATTGAATTGATTGCCCCTTCGCTCACACTAATCTACCACCCCATTTCGAACCAAAGCAGACTTGACTGAATAGGTATTACACCTAAAAACCTTGGTTCAAAGCTTAAAAAAAATGATAAGGTTATGTATGTTATACTCTGAAGTACAAATCATACTCCATTGTGTGTGTCAAATTAAGTAAATTAAACAATACAATAGAAAGCTTACGTTTTATTATAAAATTGACGTTATTAATGCTATAGAACTTACAAAAAATAATAACTTTACATTAGGAAATAATTGTGTACAAATAAATGTACATACTAAAATAATCAAAAATTATGAATAAAATCATAATATATATCAATCAAAGTACAAGTAAGTAACCTGTTCAATAATGCATTATCTACATTAGCGAAGATTGTCAAAAAAATATTCAATAATAATGAATATATTGGATTACAGGGGGTAGGCCGAATTAGTCAAGGGCCGGATTACCGGAGGTCCAGTGTAAAAAAAAGATGAACGCTGATTGTTGATTCAAAATTTGATTTGTAGACATTTCTTCTAATGATACTCTTAATAAACATTCCCTGAAAGTTTGTTGTTCTGTCCAATTTGTCTCATTATCTGGTTCATTACGAACACTTTCCTTATTTAATTTAGTATTGCTAATTGTTGTGTTAAATTGTTGTTTAAAGCAATGTGAACAAAAACCGAGACTCGACTTTCATCTATATTCAAATGCTGAGTGCTCCCTCTTGATGCTTCTGAATATACGAAACCGTCTAGTGCAGTTTTAATGAACTAAATGTTGACAATATTTAAAAAAACTTCTGAGTCTATATTTCAATCCATGTCGCGATCAATATCACAATATCCTAGATCCTAGGACCTACAAATTAGAATATCGTGATATTGATCGCAACATGGATAGGAATGGAGGCTTAGAATTATTTTCAAATATTGTCGAAAAAAAATCATTTTATTAAAACTGCTAAAGACGATTTTATAACATTTATTGGTTTTTTTTGTTAATTATTTGAATTTAAATCTATTGGTGTTTTCGTTTCTACAAAAAAATGTTGCCCTACCACAGTGCAACATTTTTCAAGTGTTGCGCTCAACCCTCAAAAAGTGCAAGTTTTGAACACAAAACACCAAAATATGTGTGCGCCAAAAATAAAAAATTTGCTTTATTAAAAATATTATTTAAGTGTCAAATTATGAATGCATATATTTAACCTGGTCTAACACACGCATTTCATAATATTTTCGCTTAAAGCAATCAGCTAATTTTCAGGGCAACATTCTCCCCTCAAAAAGTTTCGCAGGGCAAGAAATGTGCCTTTTTTGCCTATATAAATGCTACATTTTAAGAAACGAACACAGATTTTTTTTCACCCGTTTGCACTTATTTAACAATCGAACACGAAAAAAGAAGAGGGCAATGAAAAAGTAACATTTTTTGGTAGAAACGAAAACACCATAAGTTATAGTCTTGAATTGATAGAATCTGATAATGGTTTGATGAGTTGGTGTTAAAATCAGCACATTCTTAGGGGAAGCAATGAAAGCTAATAAGCCTACCAGTCACCAAATAATGAAAAATTAATAAAATTGCAAATTTCTTTTATTTTACAGGGTTTACCAACACATGCAAATAAAAACATTAAACAATTTAATTTTAATGTATTTGCATCCATTTACAAGCTTCAGCATAGCAGTTATTTATTTTAGTTAGTAATAAACAGCTGTTGCAGCGAACAACATTTGCCTTAATGTTTTTGTTGTTGTTGTTCCATGCTGTTCGGTTATTTATAGCGAGCGAGCGAAGCGAACGACGGATACATACAGAAGCAGGCAAGCAACAAACTGAATTAAACGAATATGTATCAAGCAAAAAAAGATATGGAAATATTTTTTTCAATAAATTTCTAAACTAAACAGAATTTCCAAATGTGGGCTTCGCCCGCACCTAATTTAAGATCAGTAGAACAGTTTAGAAAAAGAAATATTAAAATCGGTCAACCCATTTCAGAGTTCTGCTCCTTTAAACATTCTTGATGCAAGTTGTTCCATGGGAGCTCGCTCGCTCGCTCCAATAATGAAAGGTCATATTCAAAATTTAAAATGTTTATCTATAAAATCATTTTCGTCGTAGTTTTAACAGAAAATATTCGCTTTTGTTTTCTGATAAAGTCACTAGGTATGGGAGTAGGCGTGGTTTTCACAAGATTGCGTTGAATTGCATACTCAGAGTGCATATTAAATATCAAAGCTCATTTCCAAAATGTCAAGTCATATATTGATTGTTTAAATTGTTTAATTTAAGCTGTGCACTCGGAAAGCTATATTTGTTGTTGTTTGAACCATGCACTAATCACCACTGGTTTAAATTAAAATAGATTTTACATACTTAGTGACATTAAGTCGATCCCGCTCTATTAATGGCGAGAACATTTATATGACTATTATACAACATCACATATAGTTTACACAGAAGTATGTCAAAAAGTGTAAAAGTTTTAATAAAAAAAACAAACACTAGATATTTTTTCACATTTTGGCGTGTTAATGCCATACGGGTTTACTAGTCATTAATATTATAAAAAAACTTACATATTATGAATTCAATATTTGAAAAAACTTTACAATTTTTGACGTTAAAAGAACTGGAATAAATTTTTACCCTAAGTAGTCTTTAAAATGTTTAAAGTTGCTGTACAAAAAATCGTCCAAATACAAGAAATGGGTTAACTATTTAACGAAGATAATTTAAATATGAACTCGTTTCCAGAGTAAAATTTTTTATTCATTCAGACATATAAAAATTAAAAAAAAAAGTAAATAAAAAAACTTTTAAGGTGTGTACACTGTAGATATATAGATTCTTAAATTTGAGTGTTAAGAATATTTAAGTTTTTTTTTTCGATTTTTTACTGCGAGTATTTTTAAGGACAAAATTAATCTTCTCTTTTTATAGTCTCATTTGTTTCAAATAATTTTGGAACCTATAGGGGATATTTTAGCCCCGAAAAAACTCCTGACTACGGGCCTGATTTGAAACGTATAGAAATAAAGATTTTCTGCTTATGTTGAAGATGTTGTTAAATAAATTCTACTTACTCGTAATTAACCCTTAAGTGCTGTTGTTGGTTTGTGGGACCACATTCAAATATTTAAAGTGCAGGGTGTTTTTTTTAGGGGTTTGTTTTTCGAATAGAGATAAAACTGGCATTTTGTGGTCAAACCTGGCAACTCTAATGTCATTTATGTTCAGTTTGGTTTGCCAATTCATCATGAACAGGTTGAAATTTATTTCGAAAATAATGGTTCAGTTCGCGAAGTTTACATCGCAAAATTTTGTTCAGTGATGAGGCTCATTTTTGGTTGAATGGCTACGTCAACAAGCAAAATTGCCGCATTTGGAGTGAAGAGAATCCACATGAGATCCTTGAGACGCAATTACATCCACAAAAACTGACTGTTTGGTGTGCTCTATGGGCTGGTGGAGTCATTGGGCCATACTTCTTCCGAAATAATGCTGGAGAGTCAGTTACTGTTAATGGAAACCGGTATAGAGCCATGATAACCGACTATTTTGTTCCCGAATTGCATGGCATGAATGTGGATGAGTTGTGGTTCCAACAAGACGGCGCTACATGCCATACAGCGCACGTCACAATCGATTTATTGAAGGAAACATTCGACGAGCGCATAATTTCGCGGAATGGACCTGTCAATTGGCCACCAAGATCGTGTGATTTGACACCATTGGATTATTTTCTTTGGGGATATGTGAAGTCGCTCGTCTACGCCAACAAACCAGAAACGTTAGGGGACTTGGAGGCCAACATTCGTGGCGTTATTGCCGACATACGGCCCCATATGCTCGAAAAAGTGGTTGAAAATTAGACCTGTAGAATTGACTTTATTCGAGCCAGCCGCGGCGGCCACATGCCCGAAATCATATTTAAACATTAATGGCATAAAATTATCCTTCCAATAAAGCCAAAGTGATGGACATTAAAACGATTTTCTTGTGTTTTATTTCAATTCGAAGTTCTATACCTCTAAAAAAAACACCCTATATATTTCTTTGTCTACTTTATCGATTGGCGAATTAAATAAAACTATTTCAACTAGGCATGAAAAATTGCGTTTCGTCTTTTTACTGTAAAGCTAATTGACTACTTTAAACTTTTGAAATCAGTTCTGTACAAAATTAAACCGGACAGTTTGAATGAAACATAAAGCTAATGTCTTTTTTAAGGCTGATATCACTGTTTTAGGCGTGGGCGTTCATTTTTAGGACGATCTGTCAAGTAGTTTCTTTTTTAATGCTTCGTAAACAAGTTCACCTCGAGTCTAACCTGCGAATTTCATAATAGAAAAAAAGTTGTGCAAAGAGTGTGTCTGAAATTGTGTTTTACCAACGGAATTTCTTGTCCAGATGCATTGAAAATGTTGCAGAAAACCTATGGTGTGTCTACTCTATCACATACGCAGGCATTTGAGTGGGACTAATAGCCCGAACACAATACGCGCGACGAACGGCAAGCGCCAATTGTCACTTTTTTGACGTAGAATACGTCGTTCTCGGAGGTAAGTAGGGTGGTTGATAGTGATCAGGTGTCGGTATTTACATTACTTTTTGAGCCTTTGGTGGGCCTAAAGTACTAATCGTACAATGTTGATCTTAGCACTTGTTGGTCTGCTTGATCCTCAATGCGACAAAAATTCATGTTAGAACTGTCTAACTTATATCAATTTTACACAATTACATGAAATATAAAGCCAACATTTGATGTTTTTGTTTGCTTAAACTTGCTACCTATTCATCGACGGCTTCCGGTTTTTTCGACGGCGAAGACAGCGCCATCTAGCGTGAAGATATAAATCTTATAATTAAAAAAAAGCATACTTTTGGGGGCATGTTGTTTTTAACAGACTCGCGTAGCCCAGTAATACTGAGTAATTTTGAGGGGCATGCTTTTATAACAGAATCTGTTATTGAAATGTCAAACGCAGCCAATTAAATATCCGGGCATATTATCGACAGTGAAATTTTGACACATGGGTTGTTGAACTTGATAGCATTGAACAAATTTTGTTTGCTTGTTTAAGTTTTCTACCTATTTATGGACAGTTTCCGGTTTTATCGACAAAAGCATAAAATTTGTATGGGAGCCCCCTAAGGAGTGGTCGGAGGGAATAGGTGTCAAAGGCAAAAATGTTCCTTTTGCAAAAGTAATGGGGGTTGGTGATACATATTAACCCTCTCCGGCACTCTCTTAAAGGTCATATCCTCAGGTGTATGGAATAAATATTTTTAAAAAAGATGTCATCAAAAGCGAATTGAATAATTCTACGTCTTGTGTTACGACATAGTCGAAACTACTGTATCTTTTTTTTACATGTATTTCTTATGGGATGTATTTTGGAGACGTGTCGCTCAACATTGTCGCGCGACGTTGCCGTCGGCTTAGATTTCATTTTAATTTGACAGGCAGCAAAACCAAGTTTCCGCCATTGTTTGCATTGGTTATTACTGGTCGCATTCAGCAAACTGAACTCTTGTGAAATTTATGGTAGCTATCCCTTAGTGAGGGATGTTTTGCTTGAACTGAATTCAGAGCTGTAAAATCTGCATTCATATTCAGAATTTTAAGTAGAACTGAATAACGACATACATATGTATATATATTTTTTTACCCATTATTCATATTTTATTCATTATTCATTTTTTATTTATTATTATTTTGTTATTTATTATTCATTTGTTATTCATTACTAATTTCTTATTTATTATTGACTTTTTATTCATTAATTGATATAAATGAAACGTATTATTAACCGATTTTTTAAAATTGAATGTGAAATGATATTTTTATTTATGAATGAGTTTTGCATTCATCGATTGTATTCTTATTTCGTTATTCACTTACTCACCTTTTTGAAAATAAAATCGCATTGAATGGATTTCTTTTTCAGCTCTGTGTTGTTATTCCAAACGGCAACTGTTGAGTCGGCTGAAAGCAGCCATTGTTTTTTGTGTACCATGCTTGCTGCTGAAGTTTGCTGCCGTCGCGTGTATTATAATCAAGTCGCTCAAAATTTCTCTACAACGACAGATTGGAGACGTGCTGTGCTGCTCGCCGTTCGTCGCGCATATTGTGTTCGGGCTATAATTGTTTAAAGAAGGTTGTACATCAGTTGACAGTTTGCCTCACCCTTCTCGTCCAGCAACATCAATAAACGATGAAAATATAAAAAAGTTAAAGAAATTGTGCTCGAAAATCGTCGTGTGACCCCTAGTAGTGATGTGACGAGTCGAGTTTTTCTACTCGTTAACTCGAGTCAAACTCGAAATCGAGTCGACTCGATTCACTTTAAGCTGTGACTCGAGTTTTCAAAAACTAAGCGAGTTTTTCGCATTCGCTGTTTTAAAATGATATGCTTGCGAGGTTTTGCGAGTTCGTTTGCTTAGCGCTTGCATATGAAATTATAGTAAAATTTAAAAACAAAGCAAGCGTTGAAAAATACAGTTTCAAGTATTCTTCACGACTGCGAAACAAACTTTTGAATGTGTGATGTTGTTGTTATTGCTTTTTTGTAGTTTTGTTGTTAGTTTTATTTCTGTGGCAGCGAGTCTGATTCGAGTTGCTGGTCTGACTCGAGCTGCGGGTCTGAATCGAGTTGCGAGTCATTTTAAAAATAAACGAGTAAGGTAGCATTGAATTTTTTATAAACAGTTTTAAAAATTCCTCGGGAAAATAAAAAATCGAGCGTTTGGGAAAATTTTAATAAATCAAGTCATAATAGAGTGAATTAATTGAAGTATTCATTTTTGTTTATATGTATGTAGAAACGTTTTGTCTATTATTTGTTTTTGTTTTTTATTAAAATTAAATAAAAAAAGCATGACCTTTGTTTTATTTTGAGTAATTATTATTGTAAAATAATTTTTCTTGAAGCTAAGTTGCCCAAAAGTAAAAATAAAATAATCAAATCGTCAATTTTCATACCAAGTAAAAAATCCCTTACTCGCCTTTAATAAACTGATTCGTAGATAAACAATGGCAAACTCGACTTCGAAATGATGACTCGCTGACTCGCCAACTCGAGTTTCTACTCGAGTTAAAATTATTCTGACTCGAGTTGAAAAAAAATTCGACTCGTCACATCACTAACCCCTAGAGATATAAGTAGCTGCCAAGCATGATATATCGACTAGATCGGCGCACACCAATTTACATGATGTTTTAAGCATGCGACAGGTTGCAGCGTGACTTGTGCCAAAAGCCCTAACCAAAATAGACGAGTCGCTACGTAACGAGTAGTGTTGTCAAATATTCGACAAAATGTAAAAACCGGTTTCTCGAATAACCCGAAAATGAAAATTTTTCACAAACCGGATTTTCGAATACTTGAAAAAAATAACCGGCTCAAACCGGTTAACCGGTTTTTAATAAAATATATTTTTAAATTTAATAAAAAATTGAGAGGAAAATAAAAGGCATCGTAAATATTTTTCTTATATATATATATGTATATATAGTCCATTTAAATACAGATTTTATAAAGCGTATTTAATAGTATAGTAAGACAAAAATAAAAATAGTACTTTGAATCCATATATGTATGAAAAAGTATGGACTTGCAAGGAACATACAATAAAAAGAAATGAATCCATTAATATTAAAAAAATAAGTACACAGCTTACCATTTCGTTTCACGTTTAAAATAATATGTGAGGAATAAAATTCAATTTATATGCTTTGGTGACAATCTATTTCTTTAGAAAAAAAATCTATTTCTTTGTTTTGATTTTATTGAAGTTGAAACGGAAAATACTCTTTCACTTATGAGCCTGAACAAAATCAAAAATCGTTGCAGCCGCCGATCTTTGTTGTTTGAAAATACATGCAAAATGTAGAAAAAAACGCAGGTCTTTTATCGCAACGATAAATCGCACAATTAGGGCCCGAACAGAACCAAAGCGGCTGTCGGTTGTCGGATACGCTGTGCAATAAAATACATGAAAATCTATGCAGCCGCCAAAAATTAAATGGCCGTAGAAATCCGCGACGGAAAAACGCCAGAATAGAATCTATTCTATTTTTTTCTCCGACGGCTGGCGGATCTCTCTTTGAGTGGCGTAAGTGTTGCCATATTTAAGCTCAGAATTGGCTGTGTTCAGTGTTATTTTCTTAGTTTTTACCATGAGCTGACATTTTGTTTTTGTTTGTGTGTGTGTTGCATTCCATGAGCTGATGTTTCGTTTTGTGTGTGTGTGTTGCATTTGTACCATTTACACACCGAAAAGCAACGCTGATCCGACAACCGCTCCTATTCTGGACGTGTTCTCAGCGGTTTTCTCCAAGAGAGGACCGCCATCCGACAGTCGCTTTGGTTCTGTCACCAGCTTACATATGCCGCATTGAACGCAATTATTTGACCAAAAAAAGTTGGTTGTGTCATGAACACAGGTAGGTTTCGACGTGATGGTGTTTCTTTATACTCCTATTTCATGTCCACACTCTTATTTACAATCAAATATAATGAATCTCTTTCCTAGTTTGGAAAGGTGTGTTTAAGGTGTGCCTTAATCTTTGTCCAAATATATATCCTAATTCATGTCATAGTCCTTTTCCGGTTTCATAGTATTATTTTGCTGTTTGTGAGCAGTGTTTGTTACCACGAAAAAAACTATTGAAATCAGAACTAGATTTTTGTTGTTGTTATTAGGTGCTAATGTTGGTGTTAGTGTTGGAGTTGGTGTTGGAGTTGGTGTTGGTGTTGGTGTTGGTGTTGGTGTTGGTGTTAGTGTTGGTGTTAGTGTTGGTGTTAGTGTTGGAGTTGGAGTTGGTGTTGGTGTTGGTTTTGGTGTTGGTGTTGGTGTTGGTGTTGGTGTTGGTGTTGGTGTTGGTGTTGGTGTTGGTTTTGGTGTTGGTGTTGGTGTTGGTGTTGGTGTTGGTGTTGGTGTTGGTGCTGGTGTTGGTGTTGGTGTTGGTGTTAGTGTTAGTGTTAGTTAGTGTTGGTGTTGGTGTTGGTGTTGGTGTTGGTGTTAATGTTGGTGTTAGTGTTAGTGTTGGTGTTAGTGTTGGTGTTAGTGTTGGTGTTAGTGTTGGAGTTAGAGTTGGTGTTGGTTTTGGTGTTGGTGTTGGTGTTGGTGTTGGTTTTGGTGTTGGTGTTGGTGTTGGTGTTGGTGTTGGTGTTGGTGTTGGTGTTGGTGTTGGTGTTGGTGTTGGTGTTGGTGTTGGTGCTGTTGTTGGTGCTGGTGTTGGTGTTGGTGTTGGTGTTGGTTGTGCTTTTCCTTGGTTCATTAACTTTGCCTTAGCTGCATGCAATTAGTCCAGCAAAAGTGATGCATATGCGCCACGTTAGGCGGTTCCCTGAGGGGTAGTGTTGCCATATGTCCCGTATTTCACGGGACGTCCCGTATTTTGCATAATTTTTTAAGTGCCCCACCGGGACAAAATTTATCCCGTATTTTTGACATTTTTGTAAAATGCCTATGATTTCAAATACGCATACACACGAACTGAGGCATTCAGAAAAGAAGGGTAAGCCGACCATAATATGCATAGAATTATTACATAGTACATATGTACATTTCAAGCAACACTTAGTGCGAAATATATGTTAGGCCCATATTAGGTACGACAACTCAACTTAAGTTGACGTGACTTAAGACACCCAACTGAACTTTTTTGCCATATTACGGCCCCTATTAGGTACGACAACTCAACTTAAGTTGAGTGTGTAATTTGTAAATTTGTATTGTCTATTACACATTTGAGGTACATACGTGTCTGTCGTCTGACAAGTATGTATCTCAGAGATGTGTATGTATTTTTTGTGGTATTATGTTTAACAATGCAACTCTGTGTCGAGTGTAAGGACTGTTAAAAACTTACATCTGATTTGAGTTAGTTGTATATCGTCTTTTTCATACGAACTATTTATTTGTTTATTGTTTTTTGTTAATTGAGTGAAAATGGATAAAAATACGTAAGTAAAATAAAGTATAAATACATATATTATGTGAGAAAGAATAAAGTTTTCTCGCTTTGTTTTTATGTATTTTTTTTTTTTACACAGTGCTCCTTGGACTAACCTAGAAAAGAGCTTTTTTAACTATTTGTAAATATTTTAAGCGATTTTTTAGCAGCACTCAAGAAGCGCTTCCATCCTAGCAAGCGCTTCTGCCATAGCGTTTCACACACCTGGAGCGCTTTTTAAGTAAACCTAATTCATATTAAAATTTACATTGGATGTCCTAGATGTGCTAAAAAAAAAAAAAAAACAAAAACAAAGCAAAAAAAATTTTATTCTTTGTCACATGAGAGGATTAATCCTCGTACTGCTGGCATTACAGCCAAATGTCTTACCGCTCTACTATTTCCTTGCTTCCATACTTGTGAACAAAATACATATACACAAAAATTGAAATTAATGCGAACAGCTGATTCATTTCAATGAAAGTGTCAAAATTTCGATGTAATCATGCTCCAATATAAAAAGCAATTTTACACCACAGCTCAACTGAAAATGTATGTTATATGTAATATGGCAAAAAAGTTCAGTTGAGGTGTCTTAAGTCACGTCAACTTAAGTTGAGTTGTCGTACCTAATAGGGGCCTACATACATATAACATACACTTTCAGTTGAGCTGTGGTGTAAAATTGCTTTTTATATTGGAGCATGATTACATCGAAATTTTGACACTTTCATTGAAATGAATCAGCTATTCGCATTAATTTCAATTTTTGTGTATATGTATTTTGTTCACAAGTATGGAAGCAAGGAAATAGCAGAGCGGTAAGACATTTGGCTCTAATGCCAGCAGTACGAATTTAATCCTCGCATGTGACAAAGAATAAAATTTGTTTGCTTTGTTTTTGTGTTTGTTTTTTGTTTACTTAAAAAGCGCTCCAGGTGTGTGAAACGCTATGGCAGAAGCGCTTGCTAGGATGGAAGCGCTTCTTGAGTACTGCTAAAAAATCGTTTAAAATATTTACAAATAGTTAAAAAAGCTCTTTTATGGGTTAGTCCAAGGAGCGCTATGTTAAAAAAAAAAAAAAAAAATACATAAAAACAAAGCGAGAAAACTTTATCCTTTGTCACATAATATATGTATTTATACTTTATTTTACTTACGTATTTTTATCCATTTTCACTCAATTAACAAAACACAATAAACAAATAAATAGTTCGTATGAAAAAGACGATATATAACTAACTCAAATCAGATGTAAGTTTTTAACAGTCCTTACACTCGACACAGAGTTGCATTGTTAAACATAATACCACAAGAAATACATACACATCTCTGAGATACATACTTGTCAGACGACAGACACGTATGTACCTCAAATGTGTAATAGACAATACAAATTTACAAATTACACACTCAACTTAAGTTGAGTTGTCGTACCTAATAGGGGCCTTAAGCGCAACATTTGACATTATATTTATTCTGCGTACCTATATAAATTGTTTTTTTCTGAAATAAATATTTTCGAAAATAATTTTCTGTTTATTGTCCCGTAAAATTTTTCAAAATCCCGTTTTTTTTAAATATTTTGCATTGGTCCCGTATTGTTGGAAAACAAATCTGGCAACACTACTGAGGGGCTTCATGACGCCATCAATTTTTTTGTTATTTGTATCATGTGCCCGAAGTCCTCACCTTCATTTTCGTTCCTTAAAATTTACCGTTACGCCAGTAGTCACATAGTTAAAATTCCATGCAAAGTTTTTTCATGGTTGTAGCATTTTAACTGCATTATGTGGTTGCCACCTTGAAGCCATGACGTTAAAAATTTTTTTATGATTTAGTTGAGGCGTAATAACACATCTTCACTAAGGGAAATAACGCATATTAACATTATCCACCCCTGAGTAAAAATTTTATTTATATATTTACGTGGATAAATCAAATATTTTCCTTACAACTCGTTTTTTCCCGTATTTAAATTTTATTTATACCACACACGTACACACATATTCCATACAAGCATGCAGCAACAGCATCGCACACGTACACACATATTCCGGCAAGCAGCAACAGCATCGCACTCTGTTCCTCCAGTTTATTTCTTGCAGGTTTCTTTTAGTTCTCATTTAGTTAATGTTGCAAGGGTAATATATGGTGGATATTTGGCCAAGATGATTTGTGAATGCGATGGGTGGTCGTTTTATGAAATGATGTAGGGTTGAGTGACAACTTGATATTTTCTGGTTGTCATTAACCTGCATATTTTTCTTCTTATATATTTTAATTCTTATTGAATTTTAATATGTTGTTTTTTAAATTCAGTATTTTTATATAAATATTCTTTAAATACAATAGTTTTATTTTCAGATATTAAATATTTGAAAGACATTTTTAAAAAATTCGTGCACAATTTAAATATATTTTTTATTAATTTTGTTTAAATATTTAAATATTTTATTTAATTAAGAAAATATTTAAATAAATTTTAAATATTTACGTAGTCGATTTATGCAAATGCGTTATTGGTGCAAAAATGACTCGCTTTTTGGATAAATTAAAAAAGTTTTTGGATAAATTTAATATTTTTTTTCCCTTAGTGTATGTTGTCGTAAAACAAAATTTACTGCAGCACGTCATCTCACTGAGTAATAATTAAATGCAACGATAAAACATTTTTATTACATACGCTGCTATCTTCACGACCTGACGACGTCAGAATTTTTTTTTATATTTTTTTTTAAACATTATCATAGCTATATATGTACTCTTCACGTAAAAATTCAATGCAACGCCGTTGCATGAATGTTTCATTGTCGATCTTTGAGAGGCTTTCTCTGTGTCCCCTGAAATTTTTATTTCATTTTGTTGTGAGGACTTGAAACAGGCCTCTGTTGGTTAATCCCAGCACTAATACTCAGCGGGTAATAATTCCATGTAACAAATTTTCAGTTGCGTTGCTTAAGCAGCTCCCACAACGTCCCGATGACGTTTTGAATAATTTTTTTATAATTAAGTCAAAGAATTAACCTTTACGGTCGTACAATTTTTTAATCAAAGCTCTTATGCTCAGCGAGTAATAATTCAATGCAACGCTGATGCTTTTGAAAAAATGCCTTTTTTAACTTTTTTGGAAATCTGCGCGGTAAAACGTAACTTCGTCACTTCACAACAATGTCAATATCGTTCAAACAGCACCATATTATGTTACTTTTTTGTCGCTTCGTGCAAAACATTTTGTGATGATTTAAGTCATCAAAGAGAATTCGCAGAGGGAGCTAAAGGTCATTCCGAAATCGTCCTACCAAAAGTGCTTTCAAGAATGGACAAAACGTTGGCATATGTGTATTGTCTCCGATGGTGATTATTTTGAAGGTAATAAAATAAATATTGGAGAATAATTAACAGTTGTTGTTTTATTTGCACAGTTCGGTTCATATTTGAACTGAAGGTATATGGATGTAAAAATAAAGTTCTATTAAAGAACAAACTGCTCGTGGTCCCAAAGACCAATTTCAGTATTTACGTAATTTTTTTTTCACAACAGCACTTAAGGGTTAATCTTAGCTTCACGAGCAAAAACTAAATATAACTTAGACACAATATTTTTTAGTATTTTTTTTTCTTTCTTTTTTGTATATATTTTTAAAGGTAATTAAGAAAAAACAATTTGGTGCCTGTTTTAAGAATGTTATGATCGTTGCCGTGATTTTTTTTTAAGCAATTTATCTCATCTTTAGACCAGTTGAACTAGTTTGTTGGCCTGACTAGTTGTGATAACTCAACAACTGAAGCAGTTCAATACGCGTTCCAATTTTAGATAAATATCCAAATCATTGAAAATTAACATAAAACACATTAGTTTCAAGCCAATGAATTTTATTATATCATTCCTAAAGAATATATGTAGAATCTTTAAATACTTAGCTAATGCTAGTTAATCGAATAGCAAAAGCTAAAAATATGTTGTCTAATCACTTTTAGAACTCAAGCACGAAATGAATAAAATTATTAAATGAAAAAAAAAATAATATTTGAAGATACTTAAAATAACAGAAGCATGAAAAGTAACAGAAAATTGTTTCACCCACTTCAAGCAGTACATCACGAGTACTACTTAAACACCAGTTCACATATCTAGAAATACACCGTTTCAGTTGGTTATGAATTATGTAGCGCTAGCAAAGAGCTATTCCGATAACAAAGTTTATCTTACCGCCAGTTTTGTTGTGTTTATACCACTAGCTGTCAAGCCCTCGAACTTGACAATACAATTCACGAGTAATCTTGCAAAATGTTTATGAATAATTTATTAAAGTATTTTCAAAATAAATCACGGAATGGCTGTTTGTAAAAGTCACATAAACGCTTTATTTTATGCAGAATTTAAAAAGTTTTTTAAAAAAATTTTATTTGTATGGCATATTCATAGAGAATCTGAAGACCTTTTAAGGCAAAACTCATAAAAAACGCTTTGTCTCTGCTCTATGCTGTTATTTATTATTCACCAAATAAATTGTTACTTATTTAAATGGAAAAATGTACGTGAGCATAATTAAAGATATGCGGGAGTGACGGAGAGTATACAAAAAAGTCAAATATAATTGGGAGATTGTGTTTTTTTTTTTTGCTCAATTATTATTTGTTACCCAAACGGTGATGAGATAACATTTTTAAAACATTTACTGGGACGAATTAAATTTCTATAATCGGTCATTCGCACTGTTTAGATACTCTGTAAAATACAAATGTATATCTCTGCAGTGTGTACCATTTGCCAATTGAACATATTAATTTGTTACTACTTCCCCCATCCCCTCCCCCTATTCACACGATTAAATACTAAGGCGCAATTGCGAAGATCGCTTCAACTCAGAGCGTCAAAAGTTATGAGTAATTGTTTATTTAACGTAATATAGAGCAATCAGTTTGATAATTTATGTCAATACTTTTTTTGCGTGGACGGTGTCTCCAGGGAGGGGCACTGTCTTTATCAATTTGTAAAAAGTTTTAATTAGTGCCTCATTCATGTCTTTTTGGATCGAATTGAAGGAAAAATGTTATTAAATACTATGAAATAATTGCGGTATACTTGGTAAGCAACGAAACACTTAACGGGGCATTTTACGTGAAGCGTGCAGCCAAAATAATTTCATACTTTGGATATTGCTTCTTTTCGAATATGTTATACTTCTATAAGACCCTTACATTTTTGCAAAAATTTGGTTCTCTCTGAAACAAACATTACATTTTTGCTTTAATTTTGGTTCGACTAAAAACAAGAAAGGGTATTTTCACAGACTTTTAACCCTTTGACAACCACTGGGACACCGGTGATGCTTTTACTTTCCAAATTTTCCTGGGAAAACTATGCAATCCATTCTTTTTTACAAGATATCATACAAAAGGAAATGAATGTGGCCTACCAGACCACCCCAAATTCGAAAATTATTTACTTTTCCCCCCTTCTTCTTGCTGCAATATTTTGGGGCAGGGAGGAGCTACAGGTACAAAATGTTTGTAGAAGTTGCGGGCAACCAGTCACTTTCTAGGAAAAAATAACAAAAAGGTTAGTCCATTTCGACTATCCACGTGACCAGCAAATCTGACGGAACCTCTATGTCCCAATGGTCATTAACGGTAAAACTTCTGACACATTTAATTTTGTTGAAGAGCTGATTTATTTGAAATAAAATTCGATTTGTTTGCATTTTTGATCAGAACATTGAAATTCCATTTTAATGATAAATTTTTAAGCAATGTCGGTCAATGGCGAAGTAAAATGGTTTTATGCAAAAGACACAAATAGCATTGGTTCAATAGTCTTTGTGTTGCTTGGGGCAGATACATCCTTACGTCCCGTTTTATTAACTCCGCCTATTCTCATGAGCAGCCTGTCACAAGCCCCTTTATCCTGGCAACCATGATTGCAGGCAACGAGTTCGACTTATACTGTGTAAATATAGAAAGGACTACCCAGATCCTGGAGTTGGTCGCCCAATCTGAGGAGTAGGTTGGACTTTTGGCTTGATTAACGGTAGCGTATGCCTACGAAGGAATAGCAATTATCCTATGAATTTGTTAGCACGGGATAGTCTTTCTAAGACATACTGATAAACACATCTTTACACTAAGGAAAAAAAATATTAAATTTATCCAAAAACTTTTTTAATTTATCCAAAAAGCGAGTCATTTTTGCACCAATAACGCATTTACTTAAACCGACTACGTAAATATTTAAAATTTATTTAAATACTTTTTTAATTAAATAAAATATTAAAATATTTAAAATAAAATTAATAAAAAATATATTAAAATTATGCAAGAATATATTTAAATATCTTTCAAATATTTACTATTTGAAAATAAAACTATCGCATTTAAAGAAAATTTATATAAAAATATTGATTTTAAAAAACAACATATTTAAGTTGAAGAGGAGGAAGAAACGAGGAAGAAAAGAGGAAGAAAAGAGGAAGAAAAGAGGAATAAAAAGTAAGAGAAAGTATGAAGCAAATATGCAGGTAAGTGACAACCGTTGCAAGATATTTTTGAGAAAATATCGACTTGTCACTCCACCCTACATAAATTCATCATCGCACACATCACCCATCGCAATCACAAATCATATTGACCAAACGTGCATTGTATATTATCCTTGTAACACAAACTAAACGAGAACTATAAGAACCTGCAACGGCAAGAAATAACTGCAGGAACAGAGTGCGACGCTGCTGCTGCTTGGCGGCTGCTTGGCGGCTGCTTGGCCGCTGTATGGAATGTGTGTGTAGGTGTGTGGTATAAATAAAATTCAAATACGGGAAAAAACAAGTTGTAAGGAAAACATTTGATTTATCCACGTAAATATTTAAATAAAATTTATACTGAGGCGTGGATAATGCTAATATGCATTATTTCCCTTAGTGTAGGAAAGTCTTAAATAAGGCTAAGCAGTTTAACTGCAAATCGATGTTTTAACCGATGGTTAAAAAAGTTCTCAGATTTGGGTGCTCCAAGGTGAAAAGTATATCTTAGTAATCTTGGAGTTTTAGAGTTGGCCACGTCTGAAGTCATGGATGTGACGCCCAGGAGATGGTTGGATGGACGTAAGTGTACGGATGAACGAAAGATTAATCTGTTAGGCATCAATTACATGAACCTCGACTCCTTTACCAATGGGCAACGTAGAATAAAGCCTAAACGGCAGGTGTCTACGGCAGTGTCGGCCAAAAAAATACATACACAGTTCTTTCAGTTTTGTAGTAGTGTGCGCACAAGTGAGAGCAAAGAATCTCTCTTTGGCTTACACTGTGAAAATTTTACTTCGCAAGAGGCTTAAAGAAATTTTTTATTATTAACATTAAGCGGCATTCTAAATGAATGCAGGTATGTGAAAGTGAATTGAAATTAATGAAATTTCTTACTAATTAAATAATGTGAAGTATTATTTATTGTCTAGGGGCAGCGTTATTAATAATAACGTTATTAATAACAATAATAACATTAATATTAATATTTAAAAAAAATATCAATTTGCATGTATTTATTATTAATTTCAATATTACATATTTATTTGGAAAGTAATCTTTTACTAATAACATTATACCGACTCTTAATAGTACTAATATTATTTATATTGCATATTACTTCAAAATAAAAAAAGCACTAGCAGCGCTCCCTATTTTCTTCTGAAAAATTAAGTTTTTGCTTCCCCAAAACAATTTTAAAGAAAAAATATGCTAATTCCCACATTTGGTTGAACATTTTCTTACGTGTAAGCATTTAAAATTACGTAATAAATTGCGCGCATAGAAGCGTAGTGTTAACTAGCCAAAAGCGAAACATCAACTGAACGCTCTTGCTACGAATAATCGGCAGCGTTGGTGTAAAAGCACGACAGCAAGTTTTATGTCGGTGTAAAAATACGAAGTTTCACGAAGCACGCGTGCATAGGCGTCGGCCGACACTGGTCTACGGGAACAAAACTAGATATCTTCTATCCCGTTTCACTTTAAGCAGAGATAATTTTCAGACAGTAATGACCTCCGCAAGCTTAAACTTAGGTCTCTGTCTTACAACTTCGAGATTTTGTTGTAACCAATGTACGCATTATGCACTCTCAAATCAAAGCTATCGTAGAAAAGATGCAAGTAGAATTTGGTCTTAGATTTGTGATCATGTTCGTAGTAAGACTGAAATAAAATAACGAAATCAAAAACAGTTTAGTTTTCCTTCCAATAGTGGTACTTTGACCTCTCTATGACTATTGGTTCAGAAGATATTTCCAAAAAAAGGTCAAAATTTCGTTTTGAAATCCAAAAAAACATCTTATAACTGGCTCTAAAATTTTAAAAAAAAAAAGTAAAAATGTTTCCAGCAGGAATTTGCAACTTCCCCTCCAAGTCAACTGTCACTTTGCGCTCTCAATTTTTTGAGTACGCGAACGCCAAAAGCTGATAATTTGTAAAAATTATCACAAATTATCAGTACTCGAACACTTTCTCGGTGGTTGGTTTAATTCAGTTCTCCGAAGACTTCCGGCAAACAAATGGTTGTGTACCATTCAGCATCAAAAATTGTTGACCAACATGACCGGTTTTTCTGAAAATACTGGCAACCATTTGCTTGGATGAGCTCCGTACGCGAACAACTTTTGTCGGGGTTTGCTCACTTTGAAAGACCCAAGTCTATGATTCGGTACCTGTGGTGATGTCGTAGACGTGTTTCGAATCACATCTGCTGCATTTTTCAGCATTTCCTTGCACCTTCTTCTCCAGTGAAAATTATCCAGCAGCTACTTGCAGGAGAGTAACGCACAATTCTCTCTCAAATAGAAAAATATCAAGAAAAGTACGAGAACATAAAATTTGCAAAAACTTGCAAGCCTCGATAACAGCTGATTACATTTCAAGTGGTATGAAAAACAAAAAGAAATTGGGCATGAAGTATCCAATTTTTAAATTTTTGGAAGGAAATTTTCAACACAAAGAAATAAGAGAAGGGAATACCCAGTGGCAACGTTTTCTACAAAAATTTAATATACCTTCTATATTTTGACGACTGCAGCAGTCAATCCTCCGGTTTGTGAACTTCAATTTTACTAATTTTGTTTGATTGTTCATATTGCAACTGTCTTAACCTTAAACCCGTTTATCGGGTCATATTGACCCGAGGCACTTTTCATTTGCAAAAAACACATATTAAAAATCAAAAATAAAAAAAAAATTTTAACCATTTTATTTGTTTGACTTTTATCTTTGCAACCACGTTGAAAAAATTTTACATATGTGACATATGTGCATAGCAGACACAAAAAACTGACATGTGCACTATACGTTTATCTGGGTCAAAATGACCCGACATTTTCTACCATACGATTTGTAAGAAGGATCAGTTTTTGTAGTACTTTTTTCACTACTTTTTGCTGTTGTGCAATCCTTTCTACATTTTTTGTATCTGTGAGTTCATTGGAAGTGAGATATAGCATTATTCTGTCGTTGGCGTATGTACTTTTCATACTTATGTACACATACACGTACGAAAATAGCTTTCTATGTGGATCTGTTGTGCACGACTTGTAGTATTTGCGTTATATGTATCATGCTAAAAATCAATTGGAAAAGCGATGCAACACTCCAATTAAACAATCAATAAGGCCGTGTGTTATTCGGAAACTTTTCACTCGTGGTAGAGAAAAAGTTACTGACTTGAATACAATTATATTCAAATATAATTGTCATTTTTCCTGTGCCAAATAGTCGATGATATTTTGACAACTAGAAATTTTGACGTTTTTGATTTCGGTAGTGAATTAAGCCAATAATTTAACCCTCAAATGCATAGTGTGCCATATATGGCACAACCAAAAAATTTATCCGCATGTCTGAACGAGAGCAATTTTAGGAAAAATAATAAACCTTTTCGAGTCACAAGCTCACAAGTGTTATTTTTTTCTATTTGTACTTGTGTCAAAAATTCTTTTGCCGATTGTCAAAATTTGTACTAGCCCCCCCTGGGGCTACATGAATTTTTGACAGTCATATTCACCCCACAAGTGCCAAATATTCTCATTCAGACTGTCGAAATGTCGTCATCTGAGTGAATAGTTTCCAAGTACCACACGGCCTAAGAATTGCTTTGAGTTTTGTTGGTATAAAGCCAAAAAACTTTACAGAATCGCTTCGAATGCCACAAGTTTAGGTAAGAAATAAATAAATGATTTCCATTTCAAATGATTTTTTTGTTCATTCTTGCCCTTCATTCACTGTCTTTACTAGGACAAGAAACCACGACGTAGATGTGAAGCATATAAGAGTAACAGCAAAACAAAGGGCAATAAAACGTCTGCTTTGTGTGACCATTGCTTAAAACCTTTTTGACATTTGCATTATGTTCATTCATGTTAATCGCAAATACAAAGAATCTGATATATTGCAAGATTACGATGATAATGATGGAGCAGATCCATCAATGCCTAGCACATCAAATACAGCTCAATCGAAGCGACACTATTAATCTTTGTTTTTTTTTTAATTTTGTTTTGTTTTTTTTCTCAACATTCATATGTAAATTGCAAATGTTTTGTTCAAACATATATTTAAAAAAAAAACAAATATTAAAATTAATATTTCATGAAATGACAACACTTTTTAATTTTAACTCATTGAAAAATGTAAAATTTCCATACAAAATACACTACGGGTCAATATGACCCAGATAAACGGGATTAAGTTGTAAAACATGTAAACGGGTCTAAGGTTAAATCAGCTGTTTTTTAACTTGCAAATTCTCGACAGTAAAAATTTTTCCAGCAGGAATTTGCAACTTCCCCTCCAAGTCAACTGTCACTTTACGCTCTCAATTTCTCTCATTTTGCAAGTTTTTTGCGTACGCGAACGCCAAAAGCTGATAATTTGTAAAAATTATCACAAATTATCAGTACTCGAACAGACCAATTGTCGTGATGTAGAATGATCTTTCCTCGGTGATTGGTTTAATTCAGTTCTCCGAAGACTTCCGTCAAGCAAATGGTTGTGTTCCATTCAGCATCAAAAATTGTTGACCAACATGACCGGTTTTTCTGAAAATACTGGCAACCATTTGCTTGGATGAGCTCCGTACGCGAACAACTTTTGTCGGGTTTTGCTCACTTTGAAAGACCCAAGCCCAAAGTGGATTGCTGCTTTAGTTCGGGCTCATAAGCGTAGATCTATGATTCGGTACCTGTGGTGATGTCGTAGACGTGTTTCCAACCACATCTGCTGCATTTTTCAGCATTTCCTTGCACCAATCGATACGAGCCTTTTTATGAGCAACCTTCAAATTATGGGGTATCCAATGGGAACAAATTTTCCTGACGCCTAAATGCTCATATAAAATCGAATGTATGCTAGTCCCATAAATGCCTAAAAATAATTCCATCTCACGGTATGTCACATGCCGGTCTGCTTCCAACAGTTCACTCACAGTAACGATGTTTTCTGCCGCAACAGGCGTTTTTGGACGAGCTTCACGAAATTTGTCTTGGAGAGAACTATTACGACGCTTGAACTCATTGAACCAGCGATTTACAGTAGCTGAGTGTGGTGCTTCATCACCAAAATTCCAACTAAGTTGATCGATGCATTCAAAAATTATAAATATCATCATCCGAAAATGTTCACATGTTAATGTCATTTTTCCGCTGAAATAAAAACAACACAATAATCGCATAAACACCAAAGCGTTGTGAGTACGTTAATGCTAGAAAGTGTCATATTGTTAAATAGAACTGTCAAAATTTATGCTTAGTGCTTAGTATTGCCGAGACGCAAGACTTTAAAGGCAACCCTCCTAATTCGAAATTAAAGCAGCAGAGATTGAATTTGCGCAGTTCGTTTTGTATTGTCTCCGTTTATTTATAAAAAAAAGTCAATGTCATGAATGTCATTATAATTAAAAGTGAAAAAATTAATTGCGTAGTTAAAAGTTAAAACTGGCAGCTAGCTTACTGGCGAAATTTAAAAAAAAAGTGCCTAACATAGAGTAAAAAATAAAATCAATTTCGCTAATTTCCCTTTAATTGCGGATTCAAATTTTAGTTTGAGTGAATAAAACGACTCTGAGATATTTTTTTCTTAATTCACCTTTTTCACGTATGCTACTACTCTCATTATTATGTTACTTCTATGCGCTATCTATACTATGCTAGCCTTGATTCTTGATGGGTTAATTTAATCTCCACTAATTTGATAAGAACACATTTCAACATAAATTTCCTCTCTGTATTATGTAGGGTGTGCACAACTATAAAAGCGAAAAACGAAGAGTCAAAAATAATAATAAACTTTGTACAACAGTAATTTTGGAACCAAACGAATCATATCGATAGTTTATTTATAAAGCTTTGTCAAGCTAAGCAACAAATTAGTTTTCGTTAGATTGAGCTCGTTATTGTTTGTGTCGAAAAATTTAAGCAGTCATGCCTGCTGATGAATCCGAAGATAATCATCCCAACCAAGAAATTCCAGAGTGGATAAATGAGGAATATTTTGTGGATATACTGAGAAAAGAAGAACCTGACCATGTTAAAATTCTAAAATTCACACCTGCTGCCGCAATACCACCCGGTGAAAATTTTGCATCGGTCATGGTGCGTGTTTTAATGATTTTAGAGATGAAAGGTAAACATGTGCAGTTTGATAAAAAAAAAACAAAAAAGAAGAATAATAATTACACTGATTGCTCACAGATGGCAGCACCAAACCGACATCTTACATTTTAAAAACATCTATGGACTATGAACGTGGTGGCGAGTTTGTAAAAGAGTTGAATTTTTTTGTCAAGGAAAAATATATGTATCAGAAATACATACCAGAGTTTGAAGCACTCTATAGGGAAGTTGGTCGCGACATACAATTTGCACCTAAATGCCTGTACACTGAAACTACAGAGGATAAAATCAATCTTGCTTTTGAAGATCTGAAACCAAAGCAATTTTGTATTGCCGATAGAATGAAAGGATACGATATGGAACACATGCGACGTAGTTTACAGAAGCTAGCTGAGTTTCATGCCGCATCAGCGGTATGGGCAGAACGCAATGGACCTTTTGCCCAGGAGTTCCAATACGGTTTCTTAAAGGGTAAATCTGACCGCGCAATTCAAGAACAACTATTTAGGTTATTAATGAGAGCATTCAAGGAAGCTATGCCCACATGGGGACTGGAGGACTCAGAAAAATATATGAACAAACTGGTGAGTGCGTCTGAAGGATTTTATGTTAGCTTTCTAAGATATTGCTTTTAATTCTTAAAGCCCACGTCAGAGCAATATTTTAATTGCGGATTTCGCAATCTGCAAACTGATCCCAATGACTTCAATGTTCTCAATCACGGTGACTTTTGGTCGAGCAACATAATGTTCAACTATCTGCCAAGTGGAGAAATAAATGAGGTTCTATTTGTCGACTATCAGACCTGCAAATGGGGAAGTCCTGTACATGATATTGTATTTTTCATTGTTGTTTCTGCCGCTCAAGATATACGCGTCAAGGAGTACGATCATTTTGTGGAGATTTATCATGAACACCTTATTGATTGCCTAAAGGTATTAAAATATAAGAAGACTTTACCGACGCTACGAGACATACAGATGGCTATGTACAAAGAGAATAACATGTTTTATGGTAAGTTTACACACCTTAAATCACTTTTAGTCAATTGCTCTTCTTTATTTCTATATATTTTGTAGCCTTTTTCGCACTCTTGAATCACGTGAATGTCGTCAGTCTGCCTACAGACAAAGATAGCAGTATTCATTCCTTGATGCGAGACGATGATTTCGGTCATGCATTTCGGCTACGCAGCTTTAAAACTCCACTTTTTGTGAAGGCGGCATTAGATTTGTTTCCGTTTTACCATCATCGTGGATTATTTGATTTTGAAGCTTTTAAATAGAATTTAAGAAGAGTTATAAAGAAAAAACTAAAAAAAAAATAATAAAAAATAAAAAACAGTGAAGCTATCTTTTGCAAAGTTGAAATTAATTGTTTTTTTATTGTCTTGGGATCAATGAACCTTTCTGTGACTTGAACTCTCAACTTAAAAAACCGAATAGATCATTTTAGTTCTAGAAAGGACCTTAACCGCTCTACTCAATAATTATGTGTGTGTGTGTTTTAATGTTTTTCAGCTTTAGAACCTCGCATAGATTTCAGAAAACTAAACAAACAAGTTGGTTCATTAAAAACAAAAGTGGATACATTTCATTAAAAAAAAAAAACATGAATATGAAGAAACCTCAGCGTGTTAAATAAAAAACCTTTTAAATTCACTGTAAGACGCAAGAGAAAAACTGGCTGAGCATTGAAATTTTCAGAGCATGCATTCCTAATTATAATAGGATGGAAGAGAGCGAAATACTATTTTCAATTTTTGTAGCACACACCGAAAGGCGAATACAATTTGTATCGATGATTAAAGGCAAAATATAAAAAAGTAAAGATTTAGAATAATTTTAAGTTAACTAAGAAAAACACGTTCTGTTGAATTAATTAATAAGAATGTCAGCATGTCACTACTTAATTAATATGAAAATATTGATATACAGTACAAGCTCGATAATCGCAACCCTTGACATACATTTGTAAGCATTTCCTCGATGCTTGCAACAATACGAAATATAACATTGTAACCTTTATAAGTGCATCTCATTTAAAAAAGTTACCATAATAACTTCAACTGACTACTACGCTTTGCATTTCAATATGTTTGGTTTTTGTTTTTTTTTTCTCTAGTTCTTATCTTATTTTGTTCTTCATTTATTAGTGGGTTAACCGTTTCCAAGCAATTAATCTGTCGAATTTTTTGCTGTTTTGTATTGGCAACAGATAATAATTAGTAGTTGCTTTTTTGACAACATGTCGCATAATGGGGTAAATAATGCCAAAGTGGAGATTAATTAAAAAACATTATCAAGGTATATATTTATGTTTGGTACCCGATGAAAGACGATAAAATTCTCAACATTGTATCGTTTCCCCGCAATACACTTTAACCCTCTGCAAATGACGTGCTCCAAATTTAACAACATACCTGGCGTGGGGTCTAGCAGACCTCACTTTTAAACTGATTTCCTATGATGAAGTTACTGACTGTAACTTTTTTGACCTTATTCCATATAACAGCAAATATTTATAAGTTATTTTTCCATATAACAGTGAATTAATAAGAAGAAAAGGTAACGAGAGCGTACAGATGGTCACTTCGAAATTTACGTTTGTACGCAAGAAGTTTTGATTTTCGGTGTCTGTCAGACTGCAGAGGGTTTAAAACAGTGTCGGCCGACACGTATGCACGCGTGCTTCGTGAAGCTTCGTATTTTTACACTGACATAAAACTGACTGTCGTGCTTGCACACCGACGCTAACGATTATTCGTAGCAAGAGCGCTCAGTCGATGTTTTTGACTGGTTAACAGTGTTGCCAGATTGGGCGATTTATCGCCAATTGGGCTCTTTTTTTCTTGTTTTTGCGCTTAAATTTTTAGGAAATCGCCTGGCGATTTTTGTGAAAACCACGCTTTTTCATAAACTCATCATCTAATGTGTGTGGGAAAATGTTTGGCAATATTTGTAAGTTGGCTTTTATCTTTCTTTCCTTGCCACATTCTAATGCATTTGTGGAACGTATTTTCTCCGTCAACAGAATGAAATCAGACATGCTAACTTCAATCATTCGAGTCAAATGCTTCATGAAGGCTAAAAACTGTTGTTGCAAGTCGCTGTCCGAAATATGATTCGGACAGCGAATCCGATGATATGATTTCAAAAATGAATAAATCAATGTATGAACTAAACAATACTTCGAGAATTGACAAAACGGAGGAAGAGTCTATTATGGCTGTAGTATTTAATAGAATAGAACTACATTTTTTGTAAAAAGTTTTTATTTTTAAAGTTGCATATTGAAAAATTCTAAATAGTTATAGTCTCTAAAAAAATGTTCTTTAACAATCAAAATTCTCGTATAAAATAAAGTATCTTTTTTATAATTTTTTTTTATTTCAATAAATATGAAAATAAGAACTTTTATATATATAATACTTTTAACAGCTCTCAATATTATTTGAAAAAAATTTATATAAATTTTTTGTTTTTTCTAATATAATAAATTTTTTAGAAAAAATTGCGATTTTGACGATTTTTTTTTTCATTGGGCAATTTTGGGCGATATTTTTTTTAAATCTCCCGCTTTTCTCAAAAAAGTTCTGGCAACACTGCTAGTTAACACCACGCTTCTATGCAACGCATGCGCGCAATTTATTGCGTAATTTTATATGCGTACACATAAAAAAATGTTCAACCAAATGTGGGAATATGCATACTTTTTCTTTGAAAATTGTTTTGGGGAAGCGCATTGAATAATTTTTCAGAAGAAAGTAGGACGCGCTACCAGTTCTTTTTATTTTGAAGTTATATGCAATATAAATAATATTATTACAATTAGGAGTCGGTATAATGTTATTAGTAAAAGATTACCCTCCAAATTAATATATAATTTTGATATTAATAATAAATATACACTAAGGGAAAAAATACTAAATTTATCCAAAAACTTTTTTAATTTATCAAAAAAGCGAGTCATTTTTGCACCAATAACGCATTTGCATAAATCGACTACGTAAATATTTAAAAATCATTTAAAAACTTTTTTAATTAAATAAAATATTAAAATATTTAAACAGAAATAATAAAAAAATATATTAAAATTAAGCACGAATTTTTTTAAATCTTTTAAAAATTTACTATTTGAAAATAAAACTATCACATCTAAAGGAAGTTTATATAAAAAATATTGAAATTAAAAAACAATATATTCAAATATTTCTCACAAGCTGCGTCCATTAATGCCATTAGCATGGTTACTTTATTTTCTTTTTTCGTTCCTTAATATTATATTATTTTTGACAGTCGGTGCAATATTATGACACCATATGTCAAAAATAGTATAAAACTAAAGAACGAAAAAAGAAAATAAAGTTACCATGCTAATGACAATAATAAAGCAAACTAATAAAGCAAAACATGCAGGCAAATGACAATCGGTACGACACATTCGTGGGAAAATGTCGAGTTGGCACTCCACCCTACATATCGACTCATAACCGCCAAAATATCTTAAGCGACATAATATCCGATTTATGTTTTTTGATGAAAATCGATAATTTGCGATGGTTTACATCGTCTGTCAAAATTTCATAGGTGTACGAAATTAGATTATGAATTTAAACCAAAAGCAATTTTAGCTTAAGTACACACTACATGTTTGTTTACATTTTTCATGACAGCAAAGTGTCGCTTAAGATGAAATTCTCTAAAAGAAATTAATCAATATAAGAGATAAAATTATTAAAATAAAATTAATAGCAAAGAGATAAGAGATAAAAGATAAAATTAATAGCAAAGATAATTAAAAACTAGTAAGAAATGATCTTCGACTGGGCCGAAGTTAAAATACCCCCACGTCCGAACCGAAGTATATTCAAAGTCTTAAGCCGTCAATAAAATGTTTATTTGTATAAAACATTTTTGTTATACCTACATAGTTTTAACAGAAAATATTCGCTTTCATTTTTTATAAAATCACTTTGTATGGGGGGTGGGTGTGGTTTTCACTCGATTTGGTAGAATTTTATACACAAAGTGCATGTTATATATCAAAGCTAATAAGCAAAATTTCAAGTCCATATATTATTTTTTGTGGAATTTAAAGAGATTTTACCTTTTTGATGAAGTCACTTTGTATGGGAGGTAGGCGTGGTTTTTATCCGATTTGGTTCAATTTCATACTTAGAGTGCACTTTAAATATTGGAGCTCATATGCAAAATTTCAAGTCCATATATTAATTTTTGTGGAATTCTAAGAGATTTTACCGTTTTGATAAAGGCACTTTGTATGGGAGGTAGGCGTGGTTTTCATCCGATTTGGCTCATTTTCGAACTTGACCTTAGTTTTTTAGATAAAAGCTTAAATATTGAATTTCGTGATGATAGCTTGAAAATTACGGCTGTAATCGTGACGACAGACGGACAGACGGACAGACAGACGGACATGGCTAAATCAACTCGGGTGGTGATGCTGATCAATAATATATATACTTTTCTATACCTACCACGCCTCCTTATGGGCGTTACAAACGGAGTGACAAAATTAATATACCCCCATTTACGTTTTTTAAACGTGGGGGTATAAAAACCTTCTCCTGTAAAATTTTCTTTTTGGCGCTTAAGATATTTTGGCGGTTATGAGTCGATATAATTGCATTATTTCAGCACGCAATCGCTGATACGTACGGCCAAATATCCCTTTTATACAACTCTTGCAACAAAAACGAAATGAGAATTATAAGAACTAAGGTTGCAACTGCAAGAGAACAGAGTGCGATGCTGTTGCTGCTTGTTGGAATATGTGTGTACGTGTGCGATGGTGTTGCTGCTTGCTTGCATGGAATATGTGTGTACGTGTGTGGTATAAATAAAATTAAAATACGGGAAAAAAACGAGTTGTAGGGAAAATATTTGATTTATCCACGTAAATATTTAAATAAAATTGATACTCAGGCGTGGATAATGTTAATATGCATTATTTCCCTTAGTGTAAGAGCCATTAGCATACAAATAAATAGTTGCCAAAAACCTCGAGGCAAATAATATGGACGACCTTCGCTCATCATGTGGTTGGAGTTCCTCAATTAAATTCCAAACACACTGTATTCGGCTGTCGAAATGAATTTCCAAAAAGGATTTCGGTGTCCTAGAAGCCGTCTTCTTAAGATATTCCCTTCTTTTTGTTACAATTGTTTTTAATAAAATTTTATTTGTATGAATTTTTCGCTTGTGACCTTCTTAGCTGCTTGTCACTATTTTGATCACTATTGATACAAAAAGAGCTTTTTAAAAGTGCTCAGAATAGGAATTTGTATCAATTGTGACTTCTGTATCAATTGATACTGAGGTGGCTTTTGTGACTTTGTTAGAATAGAGCTGTAAGTAGCCGCCACCCTGAAGTCATGACGATAAAAATTTTTTTGATCTTTTAGTGGTAGGGCTTAATAGCACATCTACATATGTTGTATAAAAAATGTTCCCTTCTGTTCTGTTGCATAACCTGCTATCTTGACGACCTGACAATGTCAGAATTTTTTTTTATTTTTTCGTAAGGCCAAGTAGGTCCTACATTTTCGTTTTTTAACATTTAGCGTAGCTCATATACTTACCGAGAAATAATTTAATGCAAACCCTTTGCATGAATATTGCATTATCGATCTTTGAACGGCTCTCCCTGTGTCCTCATGACGTTAGACATTTTTTGACTTATTTTTATTGTGGGGGCTTAGAGTAAGCCTTTATTGGCGTAATGAAGTCGAAGAATTAACCTTTACGGTCGTACTATTATTTTAATCATAGCACTTATACTCGGCAAGTACAATTCAATGCAACGCCAATGCATTTTGAAAAAACGCCTTTTTCAACTTTTTTGGAAATGCGCGGTAAAACGTAACCTTGTCACGTTAAAACGTAACCTTGTCACGTTAAAACGTAGTTTATAATAGTTATGCTCTACAACTATTTTCTCATGCGAATGTGTGTGTGCTCCGTTCAAATATTGATATATTATTATACAATATTGAAATATTGAAATATTGACACACTTCAACGGAATTTAGTTCTTTTAGTGAAAACTTCTCTAACTTAACACAACATTAGCATAGGCTCCAGTAAATATTATTCGCATCTTATTTAACATTAGGACGTAGTTAGTTGAAAAAACGTTCAAGTTCAATGTTATAATCTGATAAATCAACAAAATGTTCCACTTGACGTATCTATATTGACTTTAAAGCCATGCAAAATTGTATTTTTACGATTCGTTTTTGTTCTTTGTTATGAATGAATTGCTTTCTTATATAAATGCTAATTAAAGAAAATAAAACAAAAGAAGTCAGAGTAAACAACTTAAACTTGCCTACACGGGGAGAAATAATATTATTGTATAGTTATTAATATTTCTTTGATATTAAGGCCTCTTAATATTTAATAATAAAAATTTAATATTAAGCCTCATTCGCTCAAGCCAAACAGTAAAAACTTAAATCAAGAAAAAATTTATAATAGCATTTATTTCTAAAATTGAGTAAAATCAATTAACTAAAACAAGAATAAAATACTTGATTCTAGAACTTGGAACAAGACTTCAATCAAGAAAATATTTCTTTAATTTAAGCAAACGCAGAGAATTATTTTAGTTTTCAGCAAATTGTTTGCTTGATTCAAGCAAATTTGTCTCACTTCTTATATTGGCATGCTTATAATTCACAACATGTTTACCTAAAAACATGTTTAAGATGGTGCGGATTGACACACTATGACATGATTCGAAGGCGCAGTGTCTTATTTGTTACTTTACTTGAAAACATATAAGCGTCTACAAGATATATTTAGTATATTCGAGCAGTTTTTTGTGATCTGTTATCCTACATCTTACATCTTTCATGAAGGATTTTCATTATAATAAGAAAATTAAGTTTCTTATATCAAGCAAAACATTCTAGTATTAAGGAAATTGTTCACTTGAATCAAGCAAATTATTCCAGTTTTCAGTAAATTGTTACTTGAATCAAACAATTTTTTTTTACTTCAAGCAAATATTATTTGAATAAAAAAAAAATATTCTTGAGTATGTTTCTTAAAATAAGCATTTGTTTCTTAATATCATAAGTTTTAAGTTTGCTCGATTCTAGAAAAATAATACTTGAATTAAGAAATTTACAGTTGATTGGTAACTTATAGCCTATTTTCTTGATTCAAGCATAGAATGCTTGATTTTTTTCTCTCCGTGATGTAAAAATATAATGTAGGTTCAAGTAAGGTCTTACCGATTTCTATCAATTTTAGTACACATCTACAATTCTATTTATGTATACATATGTACCTGTCATACAAAATCATGTAAATAAGTATGTTACTCTGGTGCTATCTATGCTGTGCTTGCCTATTTAATCTCGACTGATTTAATAAGAACACATCTTAACATATATTTTCTCTCTGTATTATGTAGGGTATTCACTTAATATAAAAACGAAACGAAAAAACAAAAATAAAAATCAACTTTACACAACCGTACTTTTGGAACCAATCTAGTCACTTCTATTGTTTAGGTATAAAGCATTGACAAGCTAAACAAAGATTAGTTTTCGTTAGATTGAGCTCGTTATTGTTTGTACCGAAAAAGTTAAGCAGTCATGTCTGCGGAAGAATCAAAAGATAATCCCAATCAACAAATTCCAAAATGGATAAATGAGGAATATTTTGCTGGTATACTAAGAAAAGAAGAACCTGATCATGTAAAAGTTCTAAAATTTACACCTGTCGCCGCAATACCACCCGGTGAAAATTTTGCATCGGTCATGGTGCGTGTTTTAATGATTTTAAAAATGATAGGTAAACATGTGCAGTTTGATTAAAAAACAATACTTAAAATGATAATTCGACTTATTGCTCGAAGATGGCAGCACCAAAACGAAAACTTATATTTTAAAAACATCAATGGACTATGAACGTGGAGGTCACCTTATTAAGGAGTTAAATTTTTTTGTCAAGGAAAAATATATATATCAGAAATACATACCAGAGTTTGAAGCACTCTATAGGGAAGTTGGTCGCGACATACAATTTGCACCTAAATGCCTGTACACTGAAACTACAGAGGATAGAATTAATCTTGTTTTTGAAGATCTGAAACCAAAGCAATTTCAAAATGCCGATAGACTGAAAGGATACGATATGGAACACATGCGACGTGTTTTACAGAAGCTAGCTGAGTTTCATGCCGCATCAGCGGTATGGGCAGAACGCAATGGGCCTTTGCCCAGGAATTCCAATATGGTTTTTTAAAGGGTAAATCAGACCGCGTTTGTCAAGAACAACTATTTAGGCTAAAAATGAAAGCATTCAAGGAAGCTATGCCCACATGGGGACTGGAGGATTCAGAAAAATATATAAGCAAACTGGTGAGTAACTATTCAGGAATTTAAGTTAGCTTCCTGAGATGGTTTTTAATTCGAAAAGCCTACCTCAGAGCAATTTTTTAATTGCGGATTTCGCAATCTGCAAACTGATCCCAATGACTTCAATGTTCTTAATCACGGTGACTTTTGGTCAAGCAACATAATGTTCAACTATCTGCCAAGCGGAGAAATAAATGAGCTTCTTTTTGTCGACTATCAGACCTGCAAATGAGGAAGTCCTGTACATGATATTGTATTCTTCATTATTATATCTGCCGCCCAAGACATACGCGTCCAGAAGTACGATTATTTTGTTGAAATTTATCACGAGCACCTCATTGATTGCCTAAAGGTGTTAAAATATAAATAGCCTCTGCCGACGCTTCGAGACATACAGATGGCCATGTACAAAGAGAATAACATGTTTTATGGTAAATGAACACACCTGAAAATACTTTTAATTTTATTGGTTTTATTTATTTTCATATTTTTATAGCCTTCTTCGCACTTTTCAATCACCTGAATGTCATCGTGCTGCCTACAGACAAAGATAGCAGTATTCATTCCTTGATGCGAGACGATGATTTCGGTCATGCATTTCGACTGAGCAGCTACACAACTCCACTTTTTGTGAAGGCGGCATTAGATTTGTTTCCATTTTACCATCATCGTGGCTTATATGATTTTGAAGCTTTTAAATAGAACTTAAGACGAGTTTTAATGTAAAAAAAACCAGTGGAGCTAATTAATTCTTGTTGAAGGTCTAATTAATTGTTGTTGTTATTGTTTTCGTGTGTTGGATCAGTGAGTATTTTTATTGGAACTTTTAACTTAAAAGTTGAATTGGTCATTTCTGTCCTTGAAAGGACCTTGAACGCCCTGCTCAAATGTTTTATGAGTGTTCATATACTTTTCGTGGCTAAAAACCTCCATAGGCATTAAAGAAGTACTAAATAAAGTATTTATACAGATGCGATCACTAAAAAAAGGTGGAGTATAGGTATCACCAACAAGTGGTTATTGAGGTGAAAAAAGCATGTAAGCGTTTTAAGAGGACTTCCTCATGAATTTTTGAAGAAAATACACTTTTTTAAGATTTTGTTTTAAAATAAATTATTATATGTACTAAAAATATAACTTTTGGGCATTATTAAATATAAGTTTAAGTATATATTTATAAAAAAATTTTTTGTGATATTTTTATTCCTCTTGATTGCTGTAGAGGGCGTCACACAGTGTAACGAGTGCGGACAAAAATAGCTTACGAAAAAAGTCATAAATTTTTAAATCTAAATATGCATAATAATAGTTTAGAGTATTAATATTCTTAATGCAAGAGGACTTTGCGATATCTTTTCAATTACGGACATGCCACTCTTTAAAAGTTGACTTGAAAATAGGATGAAATTTTTCTTTTTATAATTTGACACTATATATTTCTTAATAAGGCGTAAATTTTAGTATATAAAATATGCAAAAAAATTAACTAATATATATATTTTATGCGTTTTAGTAAAAGTCTTAATTAAAAGCAAACGTAAAAAATTTTGTGTAACTAAGGACAGGTTCTAGAAATCTAAAAAAACAAGACTTTCAGAAGCAATAACAAAAAATAAGTATTTTTGTTTTTGACGTAGAATTACGTCATTCTCGGAGGTTAGTAAGGCGGTTGATAGTGATCAAGCGGCAGTTGATAGCGTTTTTAGATCACACTTTGAGCCTTTGGTGTGCCTAAAGTACTGATCGTACAATGTTGATGTAAGCACTTGTTGGTCTGCTTGATCCTCACTGGGAGAAAAATTCATGTTTGAACTCTCTAACTTATATAAATTTTACACAATTACATGAAATACAAAGCCAACATTTTTTGTTTCTGTTTGCTTTGCGCATGGTTCTTGTTTAAGATTGCTACCTATTTATCGACTGCATTGGTTCTTGTATATAATAGAATATATGTATGTACTGAGTGTTGCTGATCAAAGGTACTGCCAGTTAAAAAAATATATAAAACCACCATTTGATGTTTCTGTTTGCTTTGCGCATGGTTTTTTGTTTAAACCTTAGTAAGCTGTAGAAACGAAAATTCCGCAGCATATAATTCCACCCAGTGTAGAGTCAACATTTTTTGTGTGGAGATAAAAGCAACTATAGTACAACCTTCCTCAATGCAACTAGATAGATTTTTCATATATAAAAAATGTAGTTTGAAGCAAAGAAGAACTGAAAGGAAATAAGGTAAAAGTTTATGCAAGTTTACGCAAATGCAACTTGCGATAATTTTTCAATTTGTATACCCCTACGTTTAAAAAACGTAAACGGGGTATATTAATTTTATCACTCCGTTTGTAACGCACATAAGGAGGCGGGATAGGTATAGAAAAGTATATATATTCTTGATCAGCATCACCACCCGAGTCGATTTAGCCATGTCCGTCTGCCTTTGATAACGATTACAGCCGTAATGTTAAAGCTATCATCACGAAATTCGATATTTAGGCTTTTATTTAAAAAATAAAGGTCAAGTTCGAAAATAAGCCAAATCGGATTATAACCACGCCTACCTCCCATACAAAGTTACTTTATCAAAACGGTAAAATCTCTGTAAATTTCCCAAAACTTAATATATGGACTTGAAATTTTGCATATGAACTTTGATATATAACCTGTACTCTGTGTACGCAATTCAACTAAATCGAGTGAAAACCACACCCACCTCCCATACAAAGTGACTTTATCAAAAAACAAAAAGAGAATATTTTCTGTTAAAACTATAACGAAAATGTTTTTACAAATAAACATTTTTTTGACTGCTTAAGACTTTGAATATACTTTGGTTCGGACGTGGGGGTATTTTAACTTCGACCCAGTCGAAGATCATTTCTTACTAGTTTTTCTTTAAATTTACGTTTACTGAGTGAACAATGTAGTGGCGTCCGTGGCGTAGTTGGTTAAAGTGCGTGGCCGCTATGTCAAAGAACTTTGGAAATCTAGGTTCGAACCCCAGCAGCGACAGAAAATTATTTGAATTAAAATAACTTTTCTGTACGGCCGCCACCTCTCTGCAGACAATGGCAAACCTCAGAGAGTAATCAAAATGCCATGTAAAGCTTCTTGAGAACGAGAACTTTCCGTTCATCGCCGTTCGGAGTCGGCGTTAAGCATGTAGGTCCGGTTCTCGGTCAATTGTGTACAAACTTAATAACACGCACAACACAATTGATCATAAGAAGCTAGGTCAAAGTCCTTTCAAGGGCTGAAATGGCCAGTTATTTTTTTTTTTTTTGAGTGAACAATATAAATTTTTGAGTGTTGCGATAATCGTGCTCTTAAGCGAGGTCGTAGTATACTCTTGTTGAAATGTCAACATTACGCAGCCAATTAAAATATCCGGGTATATAATCGACAGCGAAATTTTGACATTTCAACTCTCCAAATGAGTTGTTGAACTTGCTAGCATTGAACAAATTTTTCGACTCTACAGCGTACTAGGTAGCGAAAAAAAATTCCGCCTGTGCTTTATTTATCCATTTTTGCTAAACATTTTTTAAAAAAGATGTCATCAAAAACGAATTGAATAATTCTACGTCTTGTGTTACGACATTAGTCGAAACTGCTGTATCTTTTTCTTTAGGTCTTATTTCGTCAGGAGTTAGGAGTAAGTTCATCTTTGAACATTTAGAATTATTTTACGTACTGTTCTTTAGACCAATGCTATCAGAAACCATTGGAATTTTTTCAATTATTTCAAATGACCCTTAAATTGTCACACAGTGTTATTCACGAGAAAGTCCCCTCAAAGTCAACTTTTAAATTTACTGTTAGAAGCAAAATTTAATCTATTTTAATAGAAATTTTTTTAAATAGGCTAAGCATTAAATATTTTAGAGCATTTATTTCGGAATATGATAAGATGAAAAAGGAGGAAGGAGATCTTTTAAATGGATGAGCAAACCTCAATAATACACAAAGTTCGACATAAATATTACGACGTACATTTTATTACAAAGTTAAGAATAAAAAATTTAATATTAATTTAAAAAATCAAAGGAATACATAAAAATTATATTTTAAATAAAAGCGTGATATGGAATATACATTTTTTTATTTAATTTGAGTAATAGTACACATCGAAAGATGTCACTGTAATTTATACAAATTTTATCGATGAGATAACACGAATCTAAAAATAAAAAAGTTAATATTATGAATAACTTGAACTTAGTGGAAATAAACACGTTCATTTGAATAAATTAATTTAAAAGTGAGCACGTTTCTATTAAAGTAATATTAACATATTGATGAATTTTGAACAGAATGTTTGAAACATAAATATTTTTGGTTTTTGATCATAACATCTTGTACGTAACAGTTAAAAGAAGTTTTTTGTTTTGTTTACTTCTCTTTGATTTATAATTTATAAAAAACTGTGTTCAGGTAAACATTTTGTGACTTATAAGCTTGTCAATATAACGTCGCCCGGCAATTATACTGTCGTACATCACAAAACCAAAAAAATTTAGTTAAGGTCGGGGTTTTAAGTCATTTTTCGAGCTCTATCGATTGGTGTAGTCGAAATGTTCCTATCTTTTATAGATTCCGAGATATTCTCTGTGAACTTTGACGTATACACCACAAAACACACAAATATTATTCTTATATTGCCGTATTCGCCACTTTTTTGGATATACGGCAAAAACTGAACCAAAAAATAGAATTGATACAGCCGACATTAATGTGACGTATGTGCACATAAAGCAAAACATTATTATTTTTTATGAATATTATAGTGCGTATGTGCTTACATTTGATTCAGTGCTGCACAATAATTATGATTTAAATTAAATATTATTTTGCCGTATGTGTTTGCAATTTGTTTTTGTTTTGGTGCACTTTCATACTAAACGTTTGCATTTGAATCAGTTGTGTTTTGAACGCGGTAGAGTGAACATTTAGAAATGGAGTCGCCTGTACCCGAAATGCAAACAGCACTACTCGAGTAAGTTTTTAAGGATTTTTTGTATTGATATTCATATTTTTATATAATGCTAAGATTCTTTTACTGATGGACAACATTTGAACGATAATTTTTTTTTTATTTAAGTATGGCTGATGAAATATTAGGTGAAGATATTCCACAGGCTACGGATTCTTCCTCAATTGGTAAGTCAAATTCATTTCAACAAAATAAATACAATAAAATAAACCATATGTGTGTATCATGTAGATGACTTTGATTCAGATGATTCGGCACGTGATCCTGATTTTAATATAACAAAGGAAACAGAGCAACTTAAGTGTTATTATGAAACATTTTTAAGTGGTAAATAATTTATCCTACTTCGTATATAATTTTCTTAATATTTTTCTTACGTAGAATCGTCTGAGGAATCTAGCCCGAATAATCCTATGAACACATGTGATGAGAATAGATCACCAAATAATAATTTACGTAATATAACGTCAAGTTATGTATCATCAACTTCAGAACTTTCGCCAAAAATAAGTCGAAAAAGGCAATCTAACAAGGAGAATTGGAAACAAAATGTTCGTAAAAAACGTCGACAATAAGGATTGTCTTATATTTCATCTAAGGGAGTTTCAACACAAGCTGAAAAAATGAAACCATCATGTGCCTCATCATGCTTTTATTTATGTACAACAAATTTTAGTGAAGATATTAGACAGGAGATTTGTAATAGCTTTTGGTCTGTTAATGATAATGAAAAAAATGCATTTTATGCCAAATTTGTGGCAAAGAAATGTCTTAAGAGGCGAAGAATAGAAAATTCATTAAAAAAGAAAAATACTTTTTTGTACTACTTAGAAAAAGATAATACAATTCATCAAGTATGTAAGGCGTTCTTTTTGAGTACGTTAAGTATTTCGGAGAAACGTATTTATTATCATTTTCAACATCTTCGTAATGAAGCAACTGCTATTGCTCAAAGCTTAAAAAGAGGTAAACACATTAAACGTTGTCTTCCTGAAGAAGCAAAAACTAGAATTTTCGATCACGTAAAAAGTTTTCCTACAATTGACTCTCATTATTGTAGAGCTAGCTCTTCACGGAAATATTTGGAAGAAGGGTTATCATTAGCCAAAATGTATAGTCTTTTTCAAGAAAAACATCCTGAAGATTCCATCTCGCTATCTTCGTTTTCAAGAATATAAAACAAAAACTTTAATCTCGGGTTCTACAAACCAAAAAAGATCAGTGTGATCGTTGCACAATGTTTAAAAACAAAGAAAAAGAAAAGATTATAGATTGTTAAACTTGAACGTGATAGAGATAGAAATAATATTAATCCAAACATGCTCGTTATATGTTTTGATTTACAGAGTGTTTTCACTTTACCCAAAGGATTTGCTTCAACATTTTATTATAAAAGAAAACTTACTGTTTTCAATATGACTGCTACTGTATGTATGAAAACAAAAAATTATGACTGCGCATTGAAATATTTTATAAGTTTAAAAGAAGCATAGCTAAACTCAGTACAAATACTTGTAATACTTATTTTATTTTTATTTACCCATTGTTATTCTTTTTTTTAAATGAATTTTTTTTTCTGTTTTTGTTATAATAAAAAAATTAATGATCTCACAAGTAATTGTTTTTAAATGTTTTATTTTCATTTTGTTTACTTTTCACTTCTAATTGGTAGAATTTAAAAAAACATTGGTTTCTATTATTTTGCCTTACGTAAGCATTATTTTGCCGCATGTAATAGGAATGGAAAAAATTAAGCCAAAAGTGGCGTATACGGCAGTATGTTTTTGCACAAAAGTCCTTTAAAATCAGGATTTTAGTTCTAAACTAGTTTTGGATTTAATGTCAAAAGGAACTCTATAAATGCCACTATCAGCGGTTGAAATATCAAAGTCAATTTTTCGGGCCAGTTTTTATTTATCTCGTTTCAAACTTAAAAGTTAGTTTCCCAAAACTCGATTTTTTGGATGTACGTCAAAATAATTTCCGGGCGACGATAAGTTGAAGTGAGAAAAATTGGCTTGATTCAAGTAATCTATTTGCTGTAAACTAAAATAATTCTCTGAGATTGCTTCAATTAAGAAAATATTTTCTTGATTCAAGTCTGTTTCAGGTTCTAGAATCAAATATTTTATTCTTGTTTCAAACAATAATTTATTTTACTCAATTTTAGAAATAAATGCTCATTATAAATGTATTTCTTTAACTTAGCTTAATATAAGAAGATTGGTTTTCTCCGTAAATAAATGTTACAGAATATTCAATAATATCAGCGATTGTTACTTACCGACCATGACTAAATCCACTTTCAAGTGTACTCTTTCAAAATCACTTTCCTCTAATTAAATCCGAACTAATCTTGCTCTCTGTCTATAACTCAATTCAACTTCCTCACTTCCTTGCCTTAACTTTATATGAATTTCCTTTAAGTAAATATTCTCAATGTTTCCACCCTAAGCATCTATCACGATCACCATTCCACCATACCAGGCAATCATTCATGTCTCTTTGATTGCTCCCTCTCATTATAAATTTACACAGTAGTGAAAATAATGTACCTTTTCTACTATGTATAAAATATGTTAGTATGTAACTCCTTTTTACTTTTAGTTTTACTTTTCTTATTTTTGTGTTCTTTTTGACTTGTTATTGAAATCATATCATTTTGGTATATCGAATTGCTTATCTTCGAACACCAAAACAAGGAAAGGGGAGAGTAAAAAAACCTCATCGAATAAGTAAATTGCCTTGTTTGGCCAATGAATAAATAAAAATAACCCTTTGAAGGACACCTTTTTTCTGCTGAATTTTTAATTTTTGTCGCATAGCTTTCCGAGTCGCTATTTACAATTCTGGCATCAGAACTACGATATTCAAAATTGTGGTTGCAATATTGTGACAATGGAGGACCAATTTGAAATTTTTTCGTACTCGAATTTCTGAGGGTTTTCGAGATAACTGAATGCGAATCTGGTACTAGAATTACCAAACCGAAATGGCGGATCCCATATGACAATTTTTATTGCTGGGTTTATAGTGTATGGTTTATAGTTTAAATTAATTCAATTAACATGAAAGAAAAATACAGTTAACATTCAATGGTAAACTAGCTTTTGGTAAACTATGTTGTTCGTTTTATTTTCTGGCGAGTATATAAACAAAGAGGATGGCTTTCCGACACTCGAACACGCGACATATGTACAGCTGCCCATGGGCACTACACGGAAACTCCAAATAAATTCCGCAAACTCCCAACGACTGGCCTTGTGATTTGTTGATTGTCATCGCGAAGGCATAGGGAATTGCCGCCGTTTGAAATCGAAATTTGCTATAATTTTCAGGATGCGAGAACTCTAAACATCCTCTCCTTTGTACGTTACTTTGATAATCGTCGCTTTGATAACGTTGTTCATAAGCTTTTTGACAAGCAGTCTTGTTCCATTGCTTAGTCGAAGTTGATTGATGTTACGCAACAGGATGATGACTGAGCCTACTTTTAATTGCAAATTGTGAGGTGGTAATCCAGCAATTCCAGCGAACGAATATATGTCAATCGTTCAGTCTCAATTTTAACATACATGTCAACCGTGAACTAATGCAAAAGACGACCACTTCAAAATGTGATTTATTTCACCTTTATTTCATCATCAGTCGGTATGAATAAAAATTCATAGTACTTACTTTTTTAATGGTTTCACCGCCTGCAATCACAATCGACATACAATTAGATGTAATTAAATCTGTTACATTTACCTGTGAGCGGATTAACCATTTTGATATTGAAATGGTAACCATCCTAGCCCTGCCAAAAGATCAATAGATATTGTAGCGCATCGTAAGTGCTGTGCGTTTCGGAAACGGGTTTCAATTCATTGTTCCGACGATGAAGCACGATATCTCTAAATTACAAATTTTCTCCGACAGTAACAACAGTCACTTCGTCGATTGTCGGTGAATTGAACCTTCTTGCGTGCTCATCCGCAGGCGTTTTCTCAGCCCTGATAACGATATTGTGGCTGTCGGATGGCATCTGATGCAACGCAATTTTGAACAATTTGATCAATTTGTTGTTTTGATGAAGTAGCGCTTGCAAATCTCTGGCTCAATGGGTCGTTTCGTTATCGGATTGTGAGCACAACACTGATTAACTTCAGCATCCGAATTGCCCATGAAATAAATTTGTAAGTATTGATGGTCCGCATCCGGTGGTGGTAACAGAGCTCCTGCTAGATGGTAATTTTGCGATTGTATCTGTAATGGTGTATGAAATTGTTTCTAATACAGCGGCGAATGATGCGAAAGACAATTGTGTTGTAATTACCTTGAAAGAGGGCATGAAAGAAATTGGTAGAATCACTTCCCGTTCCATGCACTAATGAGCGTAATTTCACTTTTCCACCAGCACAAATAACTGAAATTTCTCCAATCGTAACTGATCTTTTCTTACCGTAATCGATTTCCAGATCGTAATGGAATGCCCTTTGTTCAAGGTTCACAGAAGCACTGCCTCGGCGCAATCGGTCATGTTCATTGCGTCGTGCTCGATGGCGTTGTGTTTGATGTGCACGAAATCGGTGCATTCTGAATCTATTCACTTGTCGATCATTTTCAGTCGCTCCCGAAAGTAATTCTGACACGCCGACTATTTTCATTATCTGTCTCTCGCTGGTCATCAGTGCGGTTTGAACGTTCGGCATTTGACTAATTTCGACAACCTATGTTAGCTCGTCTTCTCCTTGGCATTATAATGAACACTATAAAACGACACGGAATTGTTTACATAGTCACTCAAATCTATCAAACTTACCTTTAGAACTTTGCAGTATTGTAATCCTTAAACTAAGTCCTCGAGTCTCGCTAAAATATGTACATTTGAATTTATTTGTGGTTATGTCAAAACCTGAAAAAGCAATTTACTTTAATAGAATGGCTGATCAAAATAATTGTTCTTAAAATGTTATTAAATTCAATTTAATTGTCAAAATCTAGTACGTTTTTTTCGATGAAAAATTATTTTAAAATTTATATGCAGTGAGTTTCAAACAACCGTACGCAATGAATTAAATTCGCGTCAACCAATTATATTTTCAAAATTCACTATTTTTTTTATACAAACGAAAAAATTATTTTAAATGCGATAGATTTCCCACAACAGTACGGAATGAATAACAGCTAAGCGTAGCGCTTTATTCGCTTTACCAAATCTATTGTGAACGGCAATACCTATTTTTACGAATGAAAAAACCATTTTAAATGTAACAATAATTTTAATTAACAACCGCACGGACTGAATTAAATTCGCCTTAACCAAATATATTCTGAGAATCTACTATGATTCTTTACTGACGAAAAAATGTTTTTAAATATAATAGATTTCACATAACCGCACGAAATGAATAAACAAGTTACATATGCATTTTGCACTTGTCAAATTGTACGTCCGTCACGATCGCAATCTGTTGAAAGTAGTCTGAAGTTGCAATACCCATACAAAATGACTAATTTTTTCGACTTTTCCGCTGTTCCTTCAGGTTCTTCCTAAAATTTTTTTTTCCTAAATTGCATCGGTATTGAGGCGAACAATAAAAAAATTATTAAAATCGTCCGAGCCATTTCTGAAAGCTTGAAGCCGTTGTGAATAATAGCCCATTCACACCTAAGCTAATTTGCTCATTTCGGCCAAAAAACACAAATGAGATGCGTAATGAGCTCATTTCCCATAGAAATATTCCAACTCATTACAACTCATTTCAACGAAATGAGTAGCAAATGAGATAATTTCACGTTAAACACAGCTCTGAGCATATTAAACTGCTTTGTGAACATACCTTTCAAAGCAAAATTTAAGAAAAATTTGTACACAGAAAAATTTTATCAAAACAAAATATGAAAATACAACAAAAACAACCGTCAAACAAAATGAGATTTATAAGTGTGAACACTTTTCAATGAGATATTCAAATTTGCTCATTTGGCTTAGGTGTGAACGTAGTATAATACATATTGCTCACGCAGAACACGTGAGTACACTTATAATAATTGCTCTTATACGATACGTTATGAATGATATCAAATAAAAGCACCGCTATTATTTATAAAAATTAAAAAAAAAAATTCGAAGTAAGATTTCGTATAAGGTCAAAAATTTAGTTCTACTTACGTTCAAATAAGAGATCTACGATGTCATCCATTTTTTTGCCTCAAAGTAAAAATATGTTAATTGTTGACAACCTCTAGACTTGACGCATGTGGTTCTGATTATCTCAATCCCTGCGTGGGTGGTTGTAAATCATCTTTATCGTCTGAATCAGAGTTAGATACAGGATTCAATGGCATATCTTCTTCTGTGTGTCCTTCATATCTAGTGGTATTATCCGGGTGCTTTCATCTTCATCTTCATAACCGCTTAATTTACTTGACCACAAGCATATTTCTGCCAGCAGCGCATCCAGTTTATTCCTCTTGAATAGCGTTTCCATTGGTTTGGTTATCTGATGGAATCGCTCACCTTGTTCTTCCGAACTAAGAGAAATTGTCGCAAAAAGATATCAAGGTGAAAATGCAGAAAATGTAATTTAAACGTCATGGATGACGTGGATGACGGATTTAAACAATATTTTATCGACTCTTTTCTGTATATCATCTGACTGTACCCAATTTTTTCCTAAAACACCCTCGATTACTTTTTTTAGCGCGATCCAGGCATTCAGATGATTGTTTTTCAGTAAGGTTGTGAAGGCTACGCTTTTCATTAATTTCCGTATATCTGGTCCATAGACTATACTATCTACCTGTTTAAAATTAAAAAAAGGATTTGCACAAAAAATTTATTAGCAATAGGAATAGAGCGAAGTTAAGCAAATATTAATACGAAAATATTTAAATAAACAATAACTATTATAATATGTATCGGATTTAATTTTATCATCGCTGAGTTTTGGAAATATGGTCTTCAAACAATCAAACGCGCCATCAACATCTTTGACTCATATTTTCTTCGCCTTAATGGCTCTAAAATGAATTGAAAAATATTTGTTGGGATAGAAATAAAATAAAAAAGTACTTTTCCAGCAAAAACTTGCCAGCATGATACAATTATTCCAGGTATTATAAGTCGCTAGGGTTGAACTGTCATTTAAGGCATACAATGTCAAAGTATTATGAAAAACGTAAAACAGTGTTGCCCTTCACATTATTTTAAATGAAATGAGCGAGTTTTTTATTTCGTGCTCTATTGAAAACAATAAATTATTCGAGCAGTATCATTGATTAATAATTATACTATACAAAATAAATTGATTATTTTTAATAATTTAATTAACAAAAATTAATAAACAAATGAATTAATTTATTAAATAATAAATAAATTTGGCCACTTCATATTATACAAAAACTTAATAGTGCTTTAAATTATTTCTATTCATTAATTTTTGTTAAAAATTGTTTGTAAATGCGTGAGATTATATTCCTATATAATTCCATTGTTTTTTTTTAATAAACACCAAATTAATTTAGAGACGAAATTTTAAAAGTTTTTTATTGCCTAAAATTTTTTGTTTTAGCTGTTGGTCTCGTAATCTTTTGTTTAAATTTTTAATGCGGAAATGCATTCTGCATTTAATAAAAAGCGCCTTCACTGGTGCAGGAAGTGAATTCGCTGCACACAATTCAGCGAGCTTTGTACAGTAATTCTGGCACACAAGAACATTTTTACCGTTGGTTTCGTTAAAAATACGTTCCAAGTCTTTAATTTTTTCAAGAAATAGAGCTGATGGTTTCTTTAGCCAACCCTGGGTAAATTCATCAACCCACGTAAAGGAGGTATCGTCGCTTCTGTACTGCTCTAAATTAAGCCGTCGAATTAGATAGCCGGAAACATATTCCAAAGCGTCTTCATGGAGTTCATCAATTTCGTCGTTATTGACAATACGCTGCACTTCATCCGGAAACTCTTCGCCGTCGATTGAATGCTGGTTGTCAATGATGCTTATTATTTCATCAATTGGTTCTTCATTTTGTGTGAAATTTGAAGATGAAGCTGAGAGCTGGAGCCAATTGGTGTCGCTTTGCTCTGTGTTTCCAGTTGAGCTTAGATATTCTGTGTTTCTTGCTATATTAAAAAATAAAATGTGTTAAACGTGTAGTTTCGATATTGATCAGAAATACAATGTATAAGTACCTAAAATGTACTTCCTTAGTCGATACTTGAATTCTTTCGGACTGGGATGGTCATGTAGACCACCTTTACATCGCATGGCACCAAAAAAGTTTTCCAAAATATCTTGGTTAAGTCTACTGGTTAGGATGTACTCAATGCCATATCTGCTTTTTAAATACTCATGCAAATCCATGAGAGAGTTGTTGCTGATGACAATTCCCTTTTGAAATGGTGCAAGACCTTGTTTCCCAGGAACAAGCTTGTTAACCATTATGCTGTTCATTTTGCTTAAGATTTGTGTCTGTGATTGAAGAATTTTTCCGAATGGCATTTTGCTTGGAATGCCCGATGGAGACAAGAGCTTAGAGTTGTGCAGATCGAACCAATCATTTATCAGCTGAATGAAATCAGCTGTTGCAGTTGGGTTGTATACCTCCTTTCCAACTGAAAAGCACCTTCTTATCGCATGGGCTGTTGTGTTTGAAAATAGCTGGGCTGCTAGCTTTACTTTTTGTCTGCCTATAATACATTAGTATAAATGATCAAATATTTAAATTGTGTCTTTAGTACGGGTTTTCAAAGTTTGTATATAAATTTACCTGCGCCTTTTACAGACAAGTGCTCATCTGTCAGTTTGTAAGCAATGGAACAATCAGAAACAGAGGCATGCTGCATAACTTCCTTTATTGTTTGTGGTGTTATGATTGTGTTTTCAAACAACAGGCCCGAATCCAAAAAGTGATTCCTAACCAGTTTAAGGAGATGGGGAACATCTGCGAACACGAAAATTCGTTCCTCAGAGTTAACTGGATTTGGAAACCAAGTTTTGTCTTAAATGGACAATTTAATTAAAAATAATTCCTTATGATTTTAAATTTATCCTTACTCATGTTAACTTCCAGCTGTTTCCAAAGTGATTGGTTGGATGGACCCATATCAGAGACGACAGCAACAATAGGGAATCCAGCATCATTTACCGACTCAATTATATTGAACAAGAGACTTTTCGTCATTTTGCAGTCGAAGCCATAAAAAACCGGTTGCTTCCACGATGCCTTCAATCCCCGCACTATCGCCATTTGCACATTGTTGCACGGTGCTCTGACCATGTCTGTAGATGGATCATGCTCGTAAAGTGATGCGACTGCCATTTCATCAAATGACAGTACACAAATCCTCTCGTCCAGTTTCAAATTGTGTCCATATTTCATTGCCGCGATTGAAAAGTTTAGGACTCCCTCTTCAAATTTAAGTTTTTGAACCCACTTGGCGAGCGTGTCCACACATGGCAAGGGAAAGCCTTCTTTATATAGATGTTTATATGCTCTCGACCCTGCAGCTTGCAAAGCAATCGCTTTTGAAATATCCTCCCAGCACCATCGCATAAGTTTTTGTGGATTGCTTGGTTTTAAAAATGTACATAAAAACGAATTTTAAAATATTTTCAATAGGTACGAAAGATGAGACAGATTTTAAGAGATATAATTATTTTTACCTCATCTTTTTAATTTGACCTGGAGAAAAATTTTTATTTAAATATTCGTGGAGGTTTTTGTACTCTTCGTTTTCTTTCTTTAGAGCAGCAACTTCTGACTCTAATTCTGCAATTTTTTTCTAAGTTCTTTTGTCTCCATTATTTCAAAGTTTTTCATATATTCATCACTATAATACGATCACAAATCCATCATAAGACATTTGAATTACACTTATTTTTCAATCGTAATAGAAGCATTACAATACCATTAATAAGCAAATATAATAACGTCTACAGATCAATCACTTTTTTGTGACAGTGTAATGCATCTTTCATATATTGTTCTTCCAAATTTTTAAAGCAAATATTCGAAAAATTAAAAATTTCTACTCTATTTGTCACACCCGTAATCAAATTTAAAAATTTTGGTCGAAAGTTTGGTGAAGCTCATTATAAAATATATATACCTTGTTTGCGAGCAGCAGTCCACAAATTGCTCTCCAATTTGTTCAATATTTGCTGGATTTTTACATAACACCGATGGCGTGGCACCTGGCATAAGTCTCCTTCGCTTAGCTTGGACGATAAAATCCGTTGTGAGGAAGTGCTTCTCACAAATCCTGGAGTGATCGCCCAAAACAACACCACTGCTTTTTATCCACCGTTGTCGCTTAAATTCATTTTGAGGTGGAGCGTATAATTTTATGTTGTTTTCTTTCGCATTTACCGAACATATTGCACAAACGTTATGGTTTTTACTTTCCATTTTCAAAAATAACGATATCACAATTAAATATGACGAGCGAGAAAAAGTTAAGCGCGTTTTTCTTATTGGAAAATATTGTAAGTACTTACCTACTATAAAACAGTGAACGAGAGCACCAGTAGCTACAAAAAAATCCCTTTACTCACTTAAATACAAAGACAAATAAGCTCAAGAGCACTAAAAGCATAACCAAAAAATCCCTTTTTCATTTTGAATGTGTTTACACTACTTGTATATGACACTAGATGCCTTAGTCTTGGCAGCGCAGTCGTAATTTATAATACCTGAAATAATTAGGTTTGTTCACTAACAAAAAATTTGTACAAATTGTTACAAGTTTTTACCAGTAAAGCGTTCACGTACTCGAAAAACTTGCAACGAGAGAGGACAACGAGAGCGTAAAATAGTGAGAGAGAAAAAAGTAGCTACAAGTTTCTGCTAGCAAAATTTCTACTTGCAAGAACTTGCAACTACCGAAAAAACTGTTTGTCAAAAAAAAAAACAAGCTGTCAAAAGTTATTTCTTGTTGATTTCGTATTAAAATGGATGGAGAAAGAAGCATTTGTGATGCTGAGGAAAATGTAAGTATAATGTTAATGTTGGTGAGACCCAAGAAATTATTTCAATAATTTATATCCATTTATTATAGCAGAAAAAACAGCATATGATGTCAACTCGTTTGATCAGCTGTTAACTTGCAAGTTTCTACTAGTTTTCTGTTCACGTACTTTTTCTGCTATTTTTCTCTTTGTAAATATTTTTGTCTCAATTCTTCTTTTACTCTCTCCCTGCAAGTTTTTACAAGTAAAGTACGTGAACAAACCTATTGTATCATGCTTGCCAGTAGAAATTTTTTGAGAGTAAGAAAAATTTCTCTCGCAAAACAATAAAAAACTGAAAAAGTACTCAAACAGAACATTTTTCAAAATTTGCAATGCACCTCGACCTGTCAGAATAGTTGAAAAGAAGATAACAAAAAAACGAAAAAAAGCTCGACTTTCGGCGAAAAAAACAATTACGCATGACAAATAATAAAATGGAAAATTCCACATATGTATGTTCATTGCTCTCCTAAAACGTTTAAAAAAATTCAATTTGGCTAGTTATTGCAGATAAATAAAGCATTTCATGAAATACTAACCTTGCGTTTATTTACAGACATCGAATACAGAAATAAAATTGTAGACGGGTTGGCACAGTCACCGGCCACCGTTTTTGATGAAATAGTTTTCTCAGAAAATATACAAGACAGTCCAGAACTTCCGGATGACACCATAAAAGAAACTGGTGATGACAAACTTGCTTGATTAGATGCGCCAACAAAATTATTAATTTCGAAAAAAAAAAAAGATGTGGCAGACTTTTTCCGAGAACTTGATAGCTCAAGGATATAGTTTTAACGCTTATCAAGTCGAAATGAAATATTATTGCTTGGAGCGGCAATACAAGAAAGTACAGCTTCATAACTCTTTCACTGGAAGAAATAGACAAACGTGCCAATATCAAACGTGAGTACTTTAATTTAATAGTTTAAGTTTTTCCTTTAGTTTCTAATTTTACCTGATCATCATTTTTACTTTTAAGAGTGAGAGTAAGCTGGAGGACTTGTTTGCAGATAAAAAAGCAATATACCCAAATTGCGTTCTCGATGAATCAGCTTCTGTATCGGAAGCTGTATCCTTTGACAATACTAAAGAAAGAAGTTCTGAAGTACCGAATTTAGAACCAGGTATTATTAGGAATCTAATTAATGTATTTAATCATCTTCGATCATCTTAGTTTGCAATGTTGTGCAATGCACAACAAGCTCTTATGAAATGACAAAGTTTTGTCATTCCCTGCAACTTACAATAATATAGTTGCCGAAATCGCTGTTAACATTCCGAAGCCATGCTCTATGGCTACGTGACCAGAACTTAATTTTATATTAAAGTTTTTCGGCATCTGGGACAGGTGGCCATTATCCCTTTACGGAGTAACCGGATATTTTGTACATGAATACGCTGAGTCGCCTAAAATGCAGTAATCTAATATTCAAAATAAAAGTTATTATATTGTTTAGGACAGTTCAAGGATATAACCTCCACAATATGATGCCAGCTTGTTATATATTGGCGAATTTTTCAGAACCCAGCTGTCGTGGCAAGACCCCGGATATGCAACGAATATGCTGATAATTTTTTTTATTTTCATCGCATATAGCTTGCAGGCACAGGCTGGTGCTACTCTTTCGATCGAAAGTCGTCTTTTGATTTCTTGGAGGATCAATTGAGACATGAGTACCGTCAACGCAGCCTAGTGAAAATAAAAAAATACACATTGTATTAAATGAGTATAAATATTAACCTAATCCCTTTATCGTATTTCTTACCAATTACTTTTGAAAATCCACATTTGTTCTTAAAAAGCTGGCCGGACTCAACCTTTTGGAGTTCTATTGGCCACTTAATAGCGTCTGGACTAATAGAGCTAATGAACACTGAAACCTTGTTCATTATGTAACATATGGTAGAAAGCGATAGATCGGCCAGCAAACCACAAGAAAACAAATACATAATTTTTTTCTGTGAGCCGTTAATCAGGTCGTAGGTATTCTTATAAATTGCATTGTTTCAATCGCTGACATAAGTTTTCAAAAAGACTCTTTGTGATTCGGAAGTGGCGCCTAAAATGTTCTTCAGTGTAGGCTGAAACCGTTCTTTCTGCACAATAGTAAATATCACCTAAAAAAAAGCAATAGTAAAATCACCTAAGCAGGCTTGGGTTAAAGAAAATTGTATGGAAATTAGAAACTTATGGTTATTCACCAAAGTAATATATTGTTTAATACATTGCTTTGAAAGCACATACTTCGATACCCTGCCAATAAAAAATGTTTGATTCACCAAAGCCAAGTATATAACATTTTAACCAATAGTGTAGGTATACCACCGAAAACTTTGACACTTTATCAAAATGGTATGAGCAAAATTTATCACTGAATACTCCCAATTTGTTATAGTTCCTATTTAGTTTTTGTAATGAAAATTATATAGCCTACATGTTTAGCCTAGGTGCAATGCTTCGTGAGTGCATTTTTTTGGCAATAAATTAGAGCAGTAATTTCCAATTATTGACTCATTTATAAGTGATCCAAACGCATAAACATTGTAAATATTAAATAAAAAAATTATATTAAATAAAATATAGTTATATAAATAAATAACTGGCCATTTCAAAGTCCCTGAAAGGACTTTGACCTAGCTTCTTATGATCAATTGTGTTGCGCGTGTTATTAAGTTTGTACACAATTGACCAAGAACCGGACCTACAGGTTTAACGCCGACTCCGAACGGCGATGAACAGAATGTTCTTGTTCTCAAGAAGCTTTACATGGCATTTTTGATTACTCTCTGAGGTTTGCCATTGTCTGCAGAGAGTTGGTGGCCGTACAGAAAAATTCTTTTAATTCAAATAATTTTCTGTCGCTGTGGGGGTTCGAACCCGGGTCTCCAGGTTCGTTGACATAGAGGCCACGCACTTTAACCAACTACGCCACGGACGCCACAATAAAAGAGTATTTCCTTAATAAAAATAAAAATGTTTGGTTAATTTTATTTAGAAGTTTCATCTAAATGCTTGGGTAATTTTGCACAACAGCAATATACAAAATTTTACATAAGTATATGTACATTTCATACTTGTCTTTTGAAATTTTTTACAAAAACAATATACATACTTTAATTTACCTAAGTAAATGTACATTTTATACTTCTCCCTGTATATTTATTTATCTATTTAATTTTGATAGTTCAATAAATTTTCTTGTTGAAAACTTGAACACTATGTTCGGCAGAATAAGCAAGCACGCTCATATAAATTGTCGAAGCTAATGTGTAAATTACAAAATACTTCGCTAATTTATCATCCAAATCAATATCGGTAAGTTAACATGTAAAACTTAGGTATTTTGACCAAAAACTTAGGACGCTGAAAACTGCCAAAGCCATCGTATAAATTTTACAGGGTTTTTTATTAATTTTGCATAAGTTTTTATCTCTAAGAGTAGAGTTAAGTTTATTTCTTTTTGCACCCAGGTTCTTCGATTAAAGCACTCTTTATGACACTATCAACACATTTTTCGGGTTGGGTTTGAGTTTGTATCTAATCTGGTATCTAAGGTCAATTGATATTAACACCTTTGTCTATGATTATAATCGATAATAGTAATAATAAATGCTATAATATTATACATGTACAAAATATGAGACCATAAAAAGGCCATTTACACTATATTTTTAGTCAACTATTTTCTTAATATTATAATTGTTATTGTAATTGTTGTTTGTTAGAAAAAATAAATGAAATTTGTTTGATGAAAACGTTTTTTAATGCAAATAGATTCGTTAACTTGATTATTTTTGAAACACCGCGCCAACAAACAGTTGTTTTTCGCAATTTTGAAGTTTTTTTCTTAATTTATTTTTCATATGCGAAGCAGACCTACATATGTCAAAAAGGTTCATAACTATAATAATTAAATAGTTTTAACACAAACACATACAAAATTTGAAGTTTTGATTAATATGCAAAAATACAGCCATTAAAAACTTATAAGGCCATTGACCTTTGTACTCTCGGCCTGGCCACTTTTGTTGGTCATCTGGAAGTATAGACTTTTGCCGGGACATGGTGGGTGCTTGGTACATGAATAAGCAACACTTAAAATATACATTTTGAAATTAAAAATTAAAACAGTGTAAATGTTAAGGAGTCAAGAAACAAGAATATTAGAAACAAGTCCCAAGAACAAAAGAAATAGTAGTAGTACGCGTCATTTCACTTTTTCTTGCTTAACTGCTTTTTTGTTTACAACAACAAAAAAAAAAAAAAGCGCATAGTAAACCGAAATTATAATTATTCAAAATATGTCGTTTTTTAACTAATAACATTAGCTTTAATGAGTTGTATAAAAGTGAAAAATTATGAAGCAAAACATAAACAAACCCACTTTCGGAATTGACCAACCGGTTTTTTTTCTGACGTAAATGAGAAGAAACGTGCTACTTTTTAACGTTATCATATGTTCGGTTTTTTAAAGAAAAAATAACTCGCACATTGAAGGACCATCGAAAAATGAACTATTTCAAGGAATTTTTCATCAACAAAGTGTCATTTACAGAGAAGCTTGGGCACCTTGACAGGATAGCGATGATATCTGATAGATCTGTGGAGAATCAAGTTTTAGTTCAGATCATGGTGTAATTAACAAGGTGGTAGTGAATTTTTAACCTCTCTCACAAAAATGAACTCTCGATCTGTCAAAAACAGCTGATAGCATATCACTGTGGAACAAATGCAGGTTAGCAAAAGTTAGGTCGATTCTGAGAGTGAGGGGTCAAAAAAGAGGCTAAATTAGAAGACCCGTATCGCGGCGTTTGTTATGTTAGTTCGAATTTCTTTTAAATCGACCTTCGAACTTTGCAGTCAAATGCCTATTTTCAGCATATAACCCGTCGACTAATTGATATTTTTTCAATCTGTAAAAGCCAAATTATTGCTAGAGACCTGTGCAATAATTAAAATTTTTTAAAAAATTTATTTAGAAAATTTTTGTGATGCTTATGAAGCAAAATGTTGGAAAAATTATTTTTTTTCATGCTTTTTGAAAATATTTTCCACAAAACTAAGTCTTTTTTGCTTTCTGTTTGATCTATTATATGCTTCTCAGTTTCTTCAATAAATTTCATTTGAAAAGAAAACAATCTTGCGTTTTCCAGCTTAACCCGCATCCATCGGAAATTTTTAGAAACGAAAAGTACGTTGTGCATCAATTTGATGCAGATACAAAAAGACAATATTATTCATTGGAATATTTTCAATTTATTAACTATTCTAGCGCGATAAGTATAAGACTATCTCTAACTGTAGAACTGCTCACTTGTTTATTTTGATATTTTAGGAAGGTAGCCAAAATTCTGAATTTAAATACGCATATTTGTTTTTAATATATGAATGTGTTCCAAGAATTTGCATCAATTTGATGCAAACGATGGATGCGGGTTAATATTAATTTACTTCTCATTTTTTATGTACTAATTTTGTTCAGTGTTGGTTTTGAAGAAACATTGAAAAAGAAATTATAAAAATATGGAAAAATGCACTTGGCACTGCTACATAAGTTTTATTCTTTGCTTTCCTTCTATGCAAAGTTTTATGGTAGTTGATATATGGCTCATTCCACCAGTTTTCGCCCAATTTGAAAAAAAAAAGTCGCAACATGTTCTAGAAAAAAATTGACAAAATTATATGTTGTTTTTGTGTTAAAGTAGGTAACAAAAAACATTTTTTTAATTTTTTATTTTTAACCGTTAACCAGTGGTGGCGCTCGAAAAATTTTTGGCGGGCGCAAAAATCACGATTTAATAGTTTATGGTTTCATTTATATCTCCGCTCCTGTAATTGGTATTGACTTAATTTAAAAACTGTTTGACAGATAACAAATTGGCGCAACTTCTTATATAAAATTCAAGCTCGTAAACTTATTTTTAATAAATAATAAAATTCACCAAACTTATGCTAAAAATTGATTTTTTTTTCGATTTTCAACACCCTGTTTCAACAACTTACAGGGTTGACAGACCTAAAATTTTTTTACAGTTTCTTCTTCTATTACCTTTTAACAAGATAAGTTGAAAAAATTAATGAAAATGTGTAAATATTTTTAGTTTGACTGCTTTGAAAGTGTGGATTTATGAGAAATGCCACAACTTCAGGACCCTGTATCGGCAAAAGTGCACATTTTAAAATTCAAATTTTTTTTTCTATTTTAATTTCATGTATTGACAACACACTGAAAAAAAATTGGGAGGGTGTTTTGCCTTGTTTTTGAAAAATGATTTTTTGAAAATTATGTCATAACTCAAATAATTGAAAAAAAAAGAGGTTTAGGTGCCTCCCTATCAAATAGTACACAAGCAAAAGTTTTATAAATCAACGTAGATATTGTTGAACTCACATTTAAAATAGTCCTCCAATTTGGAGAGACTGCTTTAATTTTTGTTGGACTTATGAAGTTTTAAAAATTGGGTTTAAATTCAAATTGAAGAAAATGTCTTCCATTGTTGACCCCGTATCTCAAAAAATGCACATTTAATAGTAATGAAAATCAACACAAATATTGTATAGATGTATTGTTGTAATAATTTTACTAATTTCGAGAGGGTGTTCTAGTTTTTTTTCAGTAAAAATACGTTTACATAAACTCTGTTATAAATGAAATAAAAAATAATTTTAAGAAAATGCATGCTTACAATTTTTTCCTTAGAAGTTGTTTATATTCGTTTTCCATCATTTTAGTTTATTTTATGATATTCCTTTTTTGCTAGGCGGGCTTAAAATGGATTCTACTTGCCATATATTTGAACCTGATATGAATCTAGTCTGAATTGTTGATGTTCTGACTGGTATAAAGCTATGTTTTTGGAACCGTTCGAGCGTCCATGAACCTTTGTGCTAAATCGGCTTCCGTGCTTCGTATTTCTTCGCCATCGACATAAATAAATGTGATTCCGGGAATATGGGTTATACAAAAATTTAACATTTGCGGGACAGTTTGAATGTCATTATATTGCAAACTTGCTTTAGCGACAAGTCTTTTTACTGTACCAACTACTCCATCGCATGGTCCCTTTCCATGGGATGTGGCAAAAAAATGCCACATCAAGATCAAAATCTTTTTTGTGGTTGCATAAATTACTAAAGTTTTTTCGGGTTTTATACTGCCCTGCAGCTCCATCGGAAAAGTAAACCAATTTTGAAACAGCTGGAAAGAGCTCCTTAATTTTAGTAATAAGTTTCTTTTGAAATGTGTATACTGCTGAAGTATCATGACTAAGACTATCTGATAAGATGCAAAAACTTTTGGATTTAATGTTAGTATCTTCCTTGTAGTATACTACGAATGGATGAAGAGTTGCCTGTTTGTTCACCCAGTGATAACTTTGACTTACAGTTTTATAGAACTTACAATCAGAATTTCCATATTTTTTTACAATTAATAAAATGAATGTATAGTAACGGGCGACTTTTCAGTAAATTTTACATTCGTTATACAGGATGAAATTCAAAGTTATCACTGTGTGAACAAACAGGCAACTCTTCATCCATTCGTAGTATACTACAAGGAAGATACTAACATTAAATCCAAAAGTTTTTGCATCTTATCAGATAGTCTTAGTCATGATACTTCAGCAGTATACACATTTCAAAAGAAACTTATTACTAAAATTAAGGAGCTCTTTCCAGCTGTTTCAAAATTGGTTTACTTTTCCGATGGAGCTGCAGGGCAGTATAAAACCCGAAAAAACTTTAGTAATTTATGCAACCACAAAAAAGATTTTGATCTTGATGTGGCATTTTTTTGCCACATCCCATGGAAAGGGACCATGCGATGGAGTAGTTGGTACAGTAAAAAGACTTGTCGCTAAAGCAAGTTTGCAATATAATGACATTCAAACTGTCCCGCAAATGTTAAATTTTTGTATAACCCATATTCCCGGAATCACATTTATTTATGTCGATGGCGAAGAAATACGAAGCACGGAAGCCGATTTAGCACAAAGGTTCATGGACGCTCGAACGGTTCCAAAAACATAGCTTTATACCAGTCAGAACATCAACAATTCAGACTAGATTCATATCAGGTTCAAATATATGGCAAGTAGAATCCATTTTAAGCCCGCCTAGCAAAAAAGGAATATCATAAAATAAACTAAAATGATGGAAAACGAATATAAACAACTTCTAAGGAAAAAATTGTAAGCATGCATTTTCTTAAAATTATTTTTTATTTCATTTATAACAGAGTTTATGTAAACGTATTTTTACTGAAAAAAAACTAGAACACCCTCTCGAAATTAGTAAAATTATTACAACAATACATCTATACAATATTTGTGTTGATTTTCATTACTATTAAATGTGCATTTTTTGAGATACGGGGTCAACAATGGAAGACATTTTCTTCAATTTGAATTTAAACCCAATTTTTAAAACTTCATAAGTCCAACAAAAATTAAAGCAGTCTCTCCAAATTGGAGGACTATTTTAAATGTGAGTTCAACAATATCTACGTTGATTTATAAAACTTTTGCTTGTGTACTATTTGATAGGGAGGCACCTAAACCTCTTTTTTTTTCAATTATTTGAGTTATGACATAATTTTCAAAAAATCATTTTTCAAAAACAAGGCAAAACACCCTCCCAATTTTTTTTCAGTGTGTTGTCAATACATGAAATTAAAATAGAAAAAAAAATTTGAATTTTAAAATGTGCACTTTTGCCGATACAGGGTCCTGAAGTTGTGGCATTTCTCATAAATCCACACTTTCAAAGCAGTCAAACTAAAAATATTTACACATTTTCATTAATTTTTTCAACTTATCTTGTTAAAAGGTAATAGAAGAAGAAACTGTAAAAAAATTTTAGGTCTGTCAACCCTGTAAGTTGTTGAAACAGGGTGTTGAAAATCGAAAAAAAATCAATTTTTAGCATAAGTTTGGTGAATTTTATTATTTATTAAAAATAAGTTTACGAGCTTGAATTTTATATAAGAAGTTGCGCCAATTTGTTATCTGTCAAACAGTTTTTAAATTAAGTCAATACCAATTACAGGAGCGGAGATATAAATGAAACCGTAAACTATTAAATCGTGATTTTTGCGCCCGCCAAAAATTTTTCGAGCGCCACCACTGGTTAACGGTTAAAAATAAAAAATTAAAAAAATGTTTTTTGTTACCTACTTTAACACAAAAACAACATATAATTTTGTCAATTTTTTTCTAGAACATGTTGCGACTTTTTTTTTTTAAATTGGGCGAAAACTGGTGGAATGAGCCATATACATAGCAATTTTCTTCTTGATGCGGGCTGTTGTCTAACCAGATCATTGGTATACCGAAAGGCATAGCCTTCTTCTTTTCACTTTTCCATTGCATAAGAGTTGAATAGCAATTAAAGCAAACTTTTTTAGGGGCATAGTTTACGTCAGTGACAAAAAAAATCACTCGCATTGCCACATTTTTCATCGCTTGCTATGAAACGTCCACAAACATTACAAAATGGTCCATTTTACATTTTGGTTCCGACATTTTTAATACAAAATATATTATACAATGTTTTCTTTGTTATTTTTATGAGACCGATGCACTTAACTTAAATCACTCACAAAATTAAATATGTTTCCAAAAAATTAATAGCGAATTTTATCACGACTGAGCGAAAATTTAAAGACATCAGCTTCGGCTGAGTTTCGAGTCTTAACTGAATCTTTATTTTTGAAATTAGTTCACTTGTACGAAAAAAAAAATCGCTACCTGTGCGGTGGCGTCCGTGGCGTAGTTGGTTAAAGTGCGTGGCCGCTATGTCAACGAACCTGGAAACCCAGGTTCGAACCCCAGCAGCGACGGAAAATTATTTGAATTAAAATAATTTTTCTGTACGACCGCCACCTCTCTGCAGACAATGGCAAACCTCAGAGAGTAATCAAAATGCCATGTAAAGCTTCTTGAGAACGAGAACATTGCGTTCATCGCCGTTCGGAGTCGGCGTTAAGCATGTAGGTCCGGTTCTCGGTCAATTGTGTACAAACTTAATAACACGCACAACACAGTTGAAAATAAGAAGCTAGGTCAAAGTCCTTTCAAGGGCTGAAATGGCCAGTTATTTATTTTTTTTTTTTTTTTACGTGTGCGGTGGTTGAAAACAAAAAAGTTGTTTTACTATTTCGTAATTCTTGGAACTTCCCTTTTTAACTACTTCTACCTAAATCGCTATTTATTTAATGGTTTTGGGATTTTTAACGCAAATTATCAACTAAGACCGTTTTCTTTTCAAATGAAATTTATTGAAGAAACTGAGAAGCATATTATAGATCAAACAGAAAGCAAATAGAAAATATTTTCAAAAAGCATGAAAAAAAAATAATTTTTCCAACATTTTGCTTCACAAGCACCACAAAACTGTTCTAAATAAATTTTTTAAAAAATTTTCATTGTTGCAAAGGTCTCTAGAAATAATTTGGCTTTTACAGATTGAAAAAATATCAATTAGTCGACGAGTTATAGCCAAAAAACCATATAAACAATATGCTGAAAATCGGCATTTGACTGCAAAGTTCGAAGGTCGATTAAAAAAAAATTCGAACTAACATAAACAAACGCCGCGATACGGGTCTTCTAATTTAGCCTCTATTTTGACCCCTCACTCTCAGAATCGACCTAACTTTTGCTAACCTGAATTTGTTCTACAGTGTTATATAAAAATGAAACTTTATTGAACTGAAATTTTGTATAAACTTGCAATATTGCCTTTTTGGCGTTGATGCAAGTAAACTCAAGAACGGCTGAACGGATTTAAATGAAATTTTCACTATTCAAATCGTAATTAGTTGTAGATTGACACCGTATACTTAAAGTTTTGAAATATTTTAAAGCTTACAAATTATTGGCTGAGAAACTGGAAAAATTCGGTATTTTTGGAAAAATTTGGCGCTTTTTTCCATTTTCTGCTTAAACCGTTAAAGATAAATGAATATAATACATGGACAAATGAATGATCTTGCCGATTCCAGCAAAAAAGTTGATGGTGACGTGCATCTAAGATCAATAGTTTGGTCGTAAAATTCATATTTTATTGAAAAATTAAATCATTTTCTTGTAAGCATTGATTTGTTCATTGGCTTCGACGCTGTCATTGGTCGCATTCTGGCCGATAATTTCTACGCAACTGTTGCACAACTTTCCGGCTGAATGGTATGTAGCATAAAGCGCTCACACAACATGTTGCCTGAGCGGTCGCCATTTTAGGTAGCGAAAATATTTTATGCTACCTCGATTGAGCGGTTTGCGCTCACTTGATGTTGACAGATGAAAAAAGTGATTTGTTGTGAAATTGTGCTGTAAAATTATAAGATTAGTATTTTAATATAAAAATACTTAATTAAATATCTTTTCCATGATTTCCTTGCTAATTTAATTTTATTATATTGCTTTTAATTAATTTTTTTTTAATCGAATCACGAACAGCTGATTGCAGTTTGACGTTTCTCAAAAAAACCCATTCAGCAGAATGTATCACTTTATGCTACTTCGCTACCTGAGCGCTTTTTCTGCCAGAATGCGACCATTGCTTGCAGCTAGCAGAATGTTGCTTTGGTTTCGCTACAAAATGCTGCTCAATGCTCAGAAAAGAGATTCTCTGCATGGAAGCAGAGAGAGATAGCTCTTTGTTCGCGAACAGCAGAATCACTGATGTTAACGGCACAGTAATTACTGTTTTCTACAGTAATTTGACTGCTCTTACAGTACGACAGTAATTTTTCGAAAAATCAAGTAATTTCAATGGCCGGCCAAAAATATAAAGTTTATTTAGAAAAAATTTATTCAAATCACATTTATAACATCTCTGTTCTTCTCATAATGTAACCATCCCGGGAATTGCTAATTGCGTTGCTAACTTTGCAAATAATAGTGTATACATGGCTTACACTAACAACCGTACAGTTCTAAAGAACGCATTTTGAGCTTTTAAAAAGATCTATGTAAGATCATTTAGATGAATAATATCTTTAATTCTTAATTTCTTGTAATGTATGCCCTAGGGCTGGGCATTCTAACACAGTCACATTTTATATTGTTTTGTTAGTATTAGTGCGCTCTGGAATCGCGCACACTGAGCGAAATAGTTTTCACAATTACTTAGATTTGTAATTATCTATTTTCTACTTTATTTTTTTATTTTTAGCCATCGGTACACTTAATTATTCCTTCTATGAAATTCATTAATACAAGAAATATGAATGAATAATGCAAATAATCTAAATGGGTAAATTGGATAAATTATATGAAACCTTAATATATATGAATAATTATTTTAATATTATAAAATCTTAATATATACTAATAATTAAAATTAATAATAAAAAATAAGAAAATAATAAGTAAGTAAGTAAGTAAGCACGTAATAAAAAAAAAATAATTTTTAAAAAATTAATACAAGAATATGAATGAACCATACAAAGAATCATAAAACGTAACATGTATGTATGAATTATATGAAATCTTAATATTTATATGGGAATAGTATGAAATTCTATAAAATAAAGAAATATATGCCTATAGATCAGAGCAGGGCACTCCATAGCTCACTGAGCTCTCTGCGAGCGTAACTTTTCACATGTACACATAGCTCACAACAGAAGAGAATATAATTCACAGACGTTGATGCTTTGAGGTCTATGTCGCTTTGCGCTGCATATTTTATGTACACTCTTAAAAAAATCAACCTATTGATTTGTAAATTAAGTAATGCCTTAAATTCGCCAGTTAATAGAGCATTAAGTGAATACAATAGTCTATGTAAAATAGTTGATATTGATTTTGCCTCCTCAAAGGAGACTTTAAAATGTATATTACAATCTGCTATATAATGTTTATATATTTTATTATTTTAGTTATAATTATTCGCAGTCAGTAAGAATTGTAAACATTCATTGACTTAGTAAATAAATAAATAAATAAATAAATTCATAATATCTAAAAAACTTTTCATGGGTAAATATCAAAATGTTGACAAAATTGTGACAAATAAATAAAATGCCATTGAATTTATCTAAAACACAAACCATTATTTACACTCATCCCACTTCAAATTGTAAGTATTTCTATTTTAACTACAAGGCAGCTACAACATGTTTATGAACAAGAAAATTTTAAAAGACTTTCTATTGAACGTTTTAAAGCTATTTTAAAATATTTGTATGAATACGGCTTATAATAAACAAACGTAACAAAAATGTTTGGAACAAATACATTTAAAACAATTAAGAATTTTAGATATTATTCATTTAAATGGTCGTACATAGATCTTCCTAAAAGCGCAAAATGGTTTCTTTGGAATTGTACGGTTGTTTGTGCTAGCCATATATACATTAAAATTTGCAAAGTTGCAAAATAGAAGTGCATGAAATTTATGGTAACAATTTAAGCTTAAAGTTGGAAATCAAAAAACTTGAAGTGAGATTGACACAAATGTAAAGACTATGAATGAATTTTATTTTTTTACGAGAAAGCTGCTTTTCCCACGGGCAGTTATCAGGGGCGGTTCCAGGAATATATTTCGGGGGGGGTTTCAAAAATATTTATGTACGTAATATATATAAAGGGTAGTTAAATTTTAAAGGCCGATGTTGATTTTGAATAAAACACAAATTATTAAGGAAATTATTGTCATTTTCTTTATTATGATAATATTGGTATGGTTCAATTATGCATGGAACAAAATATCGGCTAAATGGCGCACCTCCATCCAAAGGTCCAAATTTTCGATGACGCCGAGGCATAAGTGAGGTTCTATGCCGTTAATGTGCCGAATTATCTCATCCTTTAGCTTTTGAATTGTTGCTGGCTTATCAACGTATACCTTTTCTTTCAAATAACCCCAAAGAAAGAAGTCCAACGGTGTCAAATCACATGATCTTGGCGGCCAATTGACATCGCCACCACGTGTGATAACACGGCCATTGAATTTGTCGCGCAAAAAAGCCATTGTTTCGTTAGCTGTATGGCAAGTAGCACCGTCCTATTGAAACACCATATCGTCCACATCCATATTTCCAATTCGGGCCATAAAAAGTTCGTTATCATCTCACGCTACCGAACACCATTCTCAGTAACTGCCTGACCAGCTTCATTTTGGAAAAAAATACGGCCCGATGATGCTGCCAGCCCATAAACCGCACCAAACAGTCACTCTTTGTGGGTGTATTGGTTTTTCGACAATCACTCTTGGGTTATCATTCGCCCAAATGCGGTAATTCTGCTTATTGACGAATCCACTGAGGTGAAAATGTGCCTCATCACTGAAGATGATTTTCTTCGAAAATTGATCATCCACTGTTGCCATTTCTTGCCACCATTCTGACCGTGTAAATGCAAGTCTTTAAGCATAATGTTCATCAACGACGAGCGTGAGAGGTGCAATTGTTGGGCACGACGACGAGTTGAGGTGGACGGCTCTTCAGCCACACTATCGCGAACAGCAGCAATATTTTCTGCAGTACGAGCATGCACTGGTGTTTTCACATCTCCTACAGACCTGGTTTGTTCAAAGTTTTGCACGATTTTTCCGATTGTACGCACATTTGGACGATTAAATTGACCGAAAAAATCACGAAGTGCTCGATATGCATTTTGATTTGAAAGCTCATTTTCATAATAAGCCTGAATAACTTTAACGGTTCAAATTGAGTTAGTCTGAAATTGAGAAATGTCAAATGAAATGCAGAAAAAAACTTGACATTTAGGTGTAGTTTATATTCAACATCGTCCCTTCAAATTTAACCACCCTTTATATACATTTGAGCGGGATAATTTTTTTTTTCAAAAAATCGTAGGCGTGGGAAGAAACCGTTAGTCTAAAATCATCCTGTATAACGAATGTAAAATTTACTGAAAAGTCGCCCGTTACTATACATTCATTTTATTAATTGTAAAAAAATATGGAAATTCTGATTGTAAGTTCTATAAAACTGTAAGTCAAAGTTATCACTGGGTGAACAAACAGGCAACTCTTCATCCATTCGTAGTATACTACAAGGAAGATACTAACATTAAATCCAAAAGTTTTTGCATCTTATCAGATAGTCTTAGTCATGATACTTCAGCAGTATACACATTTCAAAAGAAACTTATTACTAAAATTAAGGAGCTCTTTCCAGCTGTTTCAAAATTGGTTTACTTTTCCGATGGAGCTGCAGGGCAGTATAAAACCCGAAAAAACTTTAGTAATTTATGCAACCACAAAAAAGATTTTGATCTTGATGTGGCATTTTTTTGCCACATCCCATGGAAAGGGACCATGCGATGGAGTAGTTGGTACAGTAAAAAGACTTGTCGCTAAAGCAAGTTTGCAATATAATGACATTCAAACTGTCCCGCAAATGTTAAATTTTTGTATAACCCATATTCCCGGAATCACATTTATTTATGTCGATGGCGAAGAAATACGAAGCACGGAAGCCGATTTAGCACAAAGGTTCATGGACGCTCGAACGGTTCCAAAAACATAGCTTTATACCAGTCAGAACATCAACAATTCAGACTAGATTCATATCAGGTTCAAATATATGGCAAGTAGAATCCATTTTAAGCCCGCCTAGCAAAAAAGGAATATCATAAAATAAACTAAAATGATGGAAAACGAATATAAACAACTTCTAAGGAAAAAATTGTAAGCATGCATTTTCTTAAAATTATTTTTTATTTCATTTATAACAGAGTTTATGTAAACGTATTTTTACTGAAAAAAAACTAGAACACCCTCTCGAAATTAGTAAAATTATTACAACAATACATCTATACAATATTTGTGTTGATTTTCATTACTATTAAATGTGCATTTTTTGAGATACGGGGTCAACAATGGAAGACATTTTCTTCAATTTGAATTTAAACCCAATTTTTAAAACTTCATAAGTCCAACAAAAATTAAAGCAGTCTCTCCAAATTGGAGGACTATTTTAAATGTGAGTTCAACAATATCTACGTTGATTTATAAAACTTTTGCTTGTGTACTATTTGATAGGGAGGCACCTAAACCTCTTTTTTTTTCAATTATTTGAGTTATGACATAATTTTCAAAAAATCATTTTTCAAAAACAAGGCAAAACACCCTCCCAATTTTTTTTCAGTGTGTTGTCAATACATGAAATTAAAATAGAAAAAAAAATTTGAATTTTAAAATGTGCACTTTTGCCGATACAGGGTCCTGAAGTTGTGGCATTTCTCATAAATCCACACTTTCAAAGCAGTCAAACTAAAAATATTTACACATTTTCATTAATTTTTTCAACTTATCTTGTTAAAAGGTAATAGAAGAAGAAACTGTAAAAAAATTTTAGGTCTGTCAACCCTGTAAGTTGTTGAAACAGGGTGTTGAAAATCGAAAAAAAATCAATTTTTAGCATAAGTTTGGTGAATTTTATTATTTATTAAAAATAAGTTTACGAGCTTGAATTTTATATAAGAAGTTGCGCCAATTTGTTATCTGTCAAACAGTTTTTAAATTAAGTCAATACCAATTACAGGAGCGGAGATATAAATGAAACCATAAACTATTAAATCGTGATTTTTGCGCCCGCCAAAAATTTTTCGAGCGCCACCACTGGTTAACGGTTAAAAATAAAAAATTAAAAAAATGTTTTTTGTTACCTACTTTAACACAAAAACAACATATAATTTTGTCAATTTTTTTCTAGAACATGTTGCGACTTTTTTTTTTCAAATTGGGCGAAAACTGGTGGAATGAGCCAGTTACTGTCTGACCGGCCTCATTTTGGAAAAAATACGGCCCAATGATGCCGCCAGCCCATAAACCGCACCAAACAGTCACTCTTTGTGGGTGCATTGGTTTTTCGACAATCACTCTTGGATTATCATTCGCCCAAATGCGACAATTCTGCTTATTGATTAATCCACTGAGGTGAAAATGTGCCTCATCACTGAAGATGATTTTCTTCGAAAATTGATCATCCACTGTTGCCATTTCTTGCCACAATACTGACCGAATTGCAAGTCTTTATGCATAATGTTCATCAACGACGAGCGTGAGAGGTGCAATTGTTGGGCACGACGACGAGTTGATGATGGACGGCTCTTCAGCCACACTATCGCGAACAGCAGCAATATTTTCTGCAGTACGAGCTGTACGAGCATGCACTGTAGTTTTCACATCTCCTACAGACCTGGTTTGCTCAAATTTTTGCAAGATTGTACGCACATTTGGACGATTAACCCTGCAGTAGTCGCGCGGATTACATATGTAATCCAGTCATGCAAAATTATGAATTTCACAATTGTCTGCAATCGATATTCATTGATTTTACGTAAGAATTATGTTTATGTTGTTTTTTTAAATAAATATAATATAAAATAAAGTAATAATAAAAATTAAAACAAATAACTAAGCATTTTCAAATTGCCATCTCTTTCTTTAAACTTTAAAAAACGGATTACATGTGTAATCCGCGCAACCACTCTCGTCACATTTAGGTACGCGACTACTGCAGGGTTAAATTTACCGAAAATATCACGAAGTGCTCGATATGCATTTTGATTTGAAAGCCCATTTTCATAATAAGCCTGAATAACTTCAACGGTTCAAATTGAATTAGTCTGAAATTGGGAAATGTCAAATGAAATGCAAAAAAAAACTTGACATTTATGTGTGGTTAATATTCAACATCGGCCCTTAATATACACTCTATACTATTTATTGAAATTTACTATCAAAATGACCGTAAATTTTTGTTGAATTTTCTGTTGTTGCCTAAAATTATTATCTTTTGGTGTAATTTAATGAAAATAAACAGAAATTGTTTAATTTTAAACAGAAAGTTGTGCAGAATTAATTTAAAATTACACAAAAAAGGTTTAAATTACTACACAAAAAATTGTAATGTTTTAGCAATTAAACACGAACAATTAAAAAACACGTCTTCTCTACTTGCTGATTACTTTATTCTGATTCTCTCTTTATTTTAGGGTGACCATCTTAGTCTTAAGTAACATTGTAGTATAAGGTGACCATATGTGGTCAAATAAATATGCTTAAAACTAACATTTACATATTGATACACTTATACACTACTATTTATATACTATTTACATATTGCTACAATTCGGCCGTCCTGACCATGAAATCTCCTGATCTTTCATAAATTAAACTGAGTTATCTGACACCTTACGTCCTTTAAACCACGGCTTTAAATTGTCTGCTTCCCATACACCTTTGTAAGGTGTTCGCGACTGTTGGAAGCCTTCCACATCTTCAATTAAATATCGATCGTTGCGCAAAATTTTACTAACTTTATACGGTCCTTTAAATTTAGGAATTAATTTTTTTGTCACACCAGTATGCGAATCAAAATTGGTTATCACAATATAATCTCCTTCGACATATTTTATTGGTTCCCGACGTTTTTTATCTACGTACTTTTTATTGTATTCCTGAAGTTTCGACTGTTTTAAACCTGCTTCTTCCCTCACCACTTCCAAATTTCTTTTCACTGACCCTTGTTGAACTTCAATCAAACTTTCCTTTAATGAATCTATTACTGTGCCTCTTTGTTGTATTCCAAAAAGCATAACACTCGGGTATTCACCTATCGTTCTATGGACTGTATTATTTAGGCAAAATTCTACTTTTTCTATAACTGTGTCCCAATAAATGCCCTCTTTCGGTTTGACTAACTTTGCTATCATTGGTCCTAAACTTCTATTTACTCTTTCTGCTTGGCCATTAGCTTGTGGAGAAGCTGTTGCTATCTTTACATGTTGTACATTAAACCTTTCTAGAAATTCCTTAAACTCATTTGACGTAAAACAGCTTCCTCTATCCGACACTATACACTTTGGACGACTATATGCTCTAAAATAATCTTCAAGAGCTTGAACTACCTCTCTTGTGTTTGTCGTTTTAGTGGGGTACAATCTTACAAATTTAGTGCATGCGTCAATAATTAGGAAAATATGTTTTTTCGATCGAGAGTTATCTATTGGCCCAAAATGATCTATATGTAAAACTTCAAACGGGACCTTTTGTTTTGGAATATTGTGAAGAAGCCCCTCAGCTTTGCCATTTTTGGAAGAAAATATTATACATTTTAAACAATTTTTGATGTGATTTCCTAATTTCTCTCTCATTTTAGGGAACCAATAGCTTTTTAATATCAAATCCATTGTTTTATCTATACCCATATGACCCATTTCATCATGGTATTTATACATTATATGATCTTCCATGTCTTCAGGCACACAAAACCGAACCAGACCTTTTTCACTCTTTCTATACAGAATACCATTACGCATTTCGTAAAGACTATCTTCAGTTATTTCCAATTTTTTTTTTATTTCGTCCAAATTTTTATCTTTATTTTGGCAAATAATTAAATTTTCCTCAAAAGTATTAGCTTCCAAAACTAAAATATTGGTACTCCGACTCAATGCATCGACATGTTGCATCCTTTTGCCTGCTCGATGTTCTAATTCATAGTCATAATTCTGCAATTCTAATGCCCACCTCGCTATCCTTGGATTTAATTCCTTTTTACTTAGAGTCAACGTTAATGAATTACAATCCGTAACTATTTTGAATTTTTTTCCTTGAAGGTAAACTCGAAAACGTTGCAACGCATACACAATAGCCAGTGTCTCTAGCTCGAAGCTATGGTATTTTGACTCAGCCTCCGAAGTACATTTAGAATAATAAAAACATGGATGCCACTTTTTATCTTTCTTTTTCTGTAATAATATTGCTCCAAAACCTATCGAACTTGCATCACAATGCAACTCTGTAATATCATTTGGATCATACAATGCTAGTATGGGAGCTTCTATCAATTTGTGTTTTAAAATTTCAAAAGTTTCCAGTTCAACTGGACCAAAACAAAATTTGCTTTCTTTTTTAACTAAATTATATAAAGGTTTAGCTATCACAGAAAAATTTTCTACAAATCTACGGAAATACGAGCACAAGCCTAAAAAACTTTGAACTGCGTGAGGTCTGTCTGGAATCGGAAAATTTTTTATCGCTTGTAGACCAGTTTCGTCCGCCTGTATACCCTCTCCTGTTATAGTATACCCAAGATACTTCACTTTTGACTGTAAAAACTCACATTTGTCTAACCTAAGCTCAAGTTTATTTTTTACCAGTCGTTCGAAAACTTCACTAAGAATTTCCAAATGTTCTTCTATATTCGTTGAGGCTATCATAATATCATCTAAATAAATTATTACCTTATCTTGTTTTACCATGTCAATAAATACTTTGTTTATAAACCTTTGAAATACCGACGGCGCATTTTTTAAACCAAACGGCATTTTTAAAAACTCAAATTGTCCTAAGGGAGTCGTAAATGATGTATATTTTACTGATTCTGGGTGCATAAAAACATGGAAGAACCCATTTTTTAAATCTAGCTTTGTAAAAATCTTTTTGTTCGCAAGCCTGTCTAGCAAATCATCAATAAGAGGAATCGGATAATGCTCTTTTGCAGTAATTTTATTCAAAGTTCTAAAATCTATACACATTCTAAGATCACCTGTTTTTTTTCTAACTAGCACAATTGGCGAAACAAACTCTGATTCGCTTACTCGTATAATACCTTTGTCTAAATATTCATCCAACAATTTTTGCAATTCAGTTTTTTCCACATACGATAATCGCCTTGGATTGCAACTAAAAGGTTTTCCATTTTCTATTACCAATTTCATTTGACTTTTAATAGATGGTTCTTCAGGGCGTTCAGGTTTCAGATAACACGTTTCAAAAATTTTACATAACTTACTTTTAGTTGCAAAGCCCACTTTTTTACAAATATTTAAATCTGGTTCATTGGGTTCATCATGATTAATCAGTAAAAGCATTTTCTCAAAATTTTCATCCCTATCTTTATTTTCAAAATTTTTAGCTAAACATTCTTTTTCTGAACTATTTTTTTCTTCATTTTCATTTTCAACTACATCAATTTTAACATTACAGGCTTTTTTAAAATTCAAATTGTTGTCGTGATCAATGATTTCTTTAAAAGTTTCATTTGCATCGAAATTCTTATCAAGATTTTTCATATCATTGTCACTCAGTTTTTCACTCTTCTTGCTTACAATTTTAATCAGGCTTTCATTATTTTCATTAGATTTTTCAACATCATTTTCGCTCATATTTTCATAAATTTTTTTAACAAAATCTATTTCCTCATTAAGATCAGAAACAATTTTAAATTTACTCGCCCTTAAAAAATCTCTGCCTAAGACGACATCAAAACTCATAGAAACATCAGCAACAACCATTAAATTCAGTGTAATTCTTCTTTTTTTAAAATTTACATAGCATAAAATAGAACCAAAAATTTCAAGTTTACTATTATTAATTCCACAAAAAAACATATTAACATCAGAAATTTCCTTTAACTTAGCTTGACGACTGAGGCAGGATCTTTTTATAAAACTGATTGGGCTTCCCGTATCAATTAGACTCTGTAACCGTAAAATATTGTTAACCTTATCATCTATATAATAATCTAAATATACCACATACTCATTGTCTTCTAGCAAATTGACTGAACCTTTCCGTTTTGGACAAACTGCAGCTCGATGCTCCACACTTCCACAGACGTAGCAAGCACCATACTCCCTCTTAGGTTTTCTGCACTCAACAGCAAGATGTCCGAAAGAGTTACAATTGAAGCATCTCATCTTTGCTACCTGCTTCCTTGTCGTATCTGCAACTGAATCGATGTTGAACTGCTCCATTTTCGATCGTTTTTTTAAAGAAATGTTTGCAAAGGCTTGCAACAACTGCCCTGCACTTCCAAAGCACTGTATTCTGGCCTGCGTACGTAGTTGATCATCTGGAATTCCTTCAATCAAGTAATCAATGATTTCCTCGTCTTCAACATGCACTTTATTTGCAAGAATGATTTTTTCATTGTAATATTCAGCAAAATTTTCGTTATTTTGCCACTGGCGAGCCTCAAACTTACGACGGAATGCAATTTTGCTATCTTTTGATCCAAATATCTCTCGCATTTGGTTAATTAGAGTGTCCACTGTTTCTGTCAAGAAATTTGGTTTTGAATATAACCACCTCTGAGCTTTTCCCTTGAGTTTTTTGATTATCAGCGTTCGCAGCATGTTTTCATCGAGTGCATAAACATTAGCAACATTTTTAAGTTGTTCTATCCAAACGTCAAACGAAACTCCGTCATCAAAATCAGGCAACATGTCACTAAAAAAACCGAGCGAATGTTTTGAATTAGCAACATCTTCCAAACTCGCAATCGGTCTTTTCTCTTGTTGTTCTTTCATTTGTAACTCTTTCTTCAAAATTTGTATTTCCTTAATCATCAATTCTTTTTCTCGTCGTAACAAATTTATTTCTTTTTCATTTAAATTTCGATCTTTCTCAATCTGACTCATTCTATCATTTTCCTTTGTTCTATCATTGTTTGCCGCTTCCACTCGTTTGACACTCATTATTTGAAAATTGTTGCTTTTGTTATTATTGTCTTGGCACTCATTTTTGTTTCTATCCTTATCGCTTTCTTCTTCGCCTCCATCATTATGTTCGAATTGATTTTCATTTGTTTCGTTTCCACCTACCGCACCTTCTAGGCATTCATCATCACTTATGGCTTCACTTTGCACTGCATTTTTTCCTTTGTCAACGTCGTCTACCCCTTCGCTGCTTGGGCATCCACCCCGCTGCTCTACTGGCAAGTCATTTAAGCGTAGCAACAACGCACTCTTCGTTCCTGCTGTAGGTAAACCCAAACAACGAAGCCACTCACGCAGCTGCGCTGCTGTATATAAATTGCCGTCGACTTCCATCGTACAGTTATTTAGCGGTTACTTTTTGTTTCACTGTTTTTTCTTTTTGTAGTTTAAGTAGCTTCTTTTTTTCGCTAGTTTTTTTTCACTTTTCGCTATCGTTTTAACTGTTTTAACTTTTTGTTTCACTGTTCTTTCTTTTTGTAGTGTAAGTAACTTTTTCGCAAGTTTTTTTTTTTTTTTTTTCACTTTCACTATGGCTTAGCCTATCGTTTTAACTGTCTTATTTTTCTTCTATATTTCTTTGTTTTTTTAATATAGTAGTGTCAATTGACATTGTTTTATTTATTTAGGCGGAAAAAATTTATTTGGGCAAATCCCACTTCTGATATTTTAGCAATTAAACACGAACAATTAAAAAACACGTCTTCTCTACTTGCTGATTACTTTATTCTGATTCTCTCTTTATTTTAGGGTGACCATCTTAGTCTTAAGTAACATTGTAGTATAAGGTGACCATATGTGGTCAAATAAATATGCTTAAAACTAACATTTACATATTGATACACTTATACACTACTATTTATATACTATTTACATATTGCTACAATGTTAAACTCAAAATGTGTTAAAATTTAAAATATGACAAAAAATGTGCAAAATTACACGAAAATGTGTAATGGTGAACATGAAATGTGTTATTTCATTCACGGAAGAAGATTTGGTATCACTGAACTTAATCAAAGTGATTTAAAATAACAAGTTCGAGGCACAAAAAAAAAACATCAATAGTATAAAAAAAATCAATACAATTATTAGTAAGCTGGAAAGTTTAACTTAAAAGTTTTCTATTTCTATTTTTATTTTATTATTTTTTTATTTACTTAAAAGTGATTACATTATTTCAATTATTTTTTTATAAATTAATTATAATTTTCTTAACTGAATTAAAGCTAAAAGTGATAATAAGCTACCTGAGTTAACATATGTTTTCACATAACTACAATATGAATTTAATACAACTGAATACAAAAATATATTATAAAACAAAAAAACATTCTATATCTTACTTATTACTTACTTTTATTTATGCAAGAGTAATGAAATAGAGCAATGGTACGAAGGAAGAGGCATATTTTTACACATTTTTTGTTGAAAAATAACCACGAAGAGTTTCAACTTTTACACACAAGTTGCGTAAATTGTTAAACATTTTCTGTGTAATATCCAACAAAAAATGTTTAAAAATGTGCATGTGTAAATTTAGACACTATTAGTCAGAAAAGCGTTGTCGACGATTATCGTCGAAAAATTCAACAGAAATCGTTTAGAGTGTACATTAGAGCGGGTTAAATTTTTTTTTCAAAAAATCGTAGGCGTGGATAATGTTCTACGGAGCAAATTCAACTTTGCTCAAGAAACCGTTAGTCTAAAATCTATTTCGATCCTCTGGTTTTTCAAAAGAAGGTTATAATTTGTGTTTTGCTGCAATATGTGAAAAAATTATTTCACTTATTGGAAAAAACTTTGCTACGAAAAAATAGCCATCCACATTTCACTCCATATTCACTCCATATGATTGTGTGGTGCTCAGGATTATTTTTTTGTGTTAAATACCACAAGCTGACGCTGGGGTGAAGATAACTATAATAATAAAAGTTATTTCTCTGTTTATTTGACCCGAATACAAATCTAAAAGGCCAACATAAAACCAACATCAAAATAAATAAAAACTACAAAAACCGGAATTTTTCTCCATTACTGTATAAAAAGGAATTTTACGTCTACACTTCCGATACTATCGAAACTGTGGGGTTTTTAAATTAAAACTGTGCGGTGTTTGGATATATTTTATCCAAAAAATGCGGTGTTTTTGTGATTTCAGGTTAAGATTGTATGTGTGACTGTTAACAGCTACAGGCGCGATATCGCAAAAACAAACAAAAACTGGAACAGAATTCAGTATTTTAGCAATACGTGTAGAAACAGCTACAAACGTTTACAGCATAGGGGTGTGAATATTTAAAGTAAATTATAAAAAACCAATGTTTTTCTGTTTGGTACTCTTAGCCCACATAATAAACATCAGTACATCACAGGTTCTTTTAGAATTTCGGGGGAGGTTTGAACCCCCAAAACCCCCCCCTGCATCCGCGCCTGGCAGTTATTGTTGGTCTTTCTAGGATAGAAAATCCATCAAACCAATTTATTCTTACGAATAACACAAACACATCAAAAAAGATACAGTAGTTTCGACTATGTCGTAACACAAGACGTAGAATTATTCAATTCGCTTTTGATGACATCTTTTTTAAAAAATATTTAGCAAAATATTTATTCCATACACCTGAGCATATGACCTTAAAAAGAGTGTCGGAGAGGGTTAATATGTATCACCGACCCCCTTTACTTTTCCAAAAGGAGCATTTTTGCCTTTCACACCTATTTCCTCCGACCACTCCTTAGGGGGCTCCCATACATATTTATTTTTGTTTATTTATTCCATACACCTGAGCATATGACCTTTAAGAGTGCCGGAAAGGGTTAATGTGTATAACCTACCCCCTTTATTTTTGCAAAAGGAGCAATTTTGCCTTTCACACCTATTTCCTCCGACCACTCCTTAGGGGGCTCCCATACATATTTATTTTTGTTTATTTATTCCATACACCTGAGCATATGACCTTTAAAAGAGTGCCGGAAAGGGTTAATGTGTATAACCGACCCCCATTACTTTTGCAAAGGGAGCATTTTTGCCTTTAACACCTATTTCCTCCGACCACTCCTTAGAGGGGCTCCCATACAAATTTTATGGTTTTTGTTTATTTATTGCATACACCTGAGCATATGACCTTTAAGAGAGTGCCGGAGAGGGTTAATATGTCTTACCGACCCCCATTACTTTTGCAAAAGGAACATTTATGCCTTTGACACCTTTTCCCTCCGACCATTTCTTAGGGGGGCTCCCATACAAATTTTATGGTTTTGTCGGTAAAACCGGAAACTGTCGATAAATAGGTAGCAAGTTTAAGCAAACAAAAACATCAAATGTTGGCTTTATATTTCATGTAATTGTGTAAAATTTATATAAGTTAGAAAGTTCTAACATGAATTTTTGTCGCATTGAGGATCAAGCAGACCAACAACATCAACATTGTACGATCAGTACTTTAGGCCCACCAAAGGCTCAAAAAGTTATATAAATACCGACACCTGATCACTATCAACCACCCTACTTACCTCCGAGAATGACGTATTCTACGTCAAAAGATACAGTAGTTTCGACTATGTCGTAACACAAGACGTTGAATTATTTAATTCGCTTTTGATGACATCTTTTTTAAAAACTATTTAGCAAAATATTTATTCCATACATCTGAGCATATGACCTTTAAAAGAGTGCCGGAAAGGGTTAATATGTATCACCGACGCCTATTACTTTTGCAAAAGGAACATTTTTTCTTTTGACACCTATTCCCTCCGACCACTCCTTAGGGGGGCTCCCATACAAATTTTATGGTTTTGTCGATAAAACCGGAAACTGTCGATAAATAGGTAGCAAGTTTAAGCAAACAAAAACATCAAATGTTGGCTTTATATTGCATGTAATTGTGTACAATTTATATAAGTTAGAGAGTTCTAACATGAATTTTTGTCGCATTGAGGATAAAGCAGACCAACAAGTGCTAACATCAACATTGTACTATCAGTACTTTAGGCCCACCAAAGGCTCAAAAAGTTATATAAATACCGACACCTGATCACTATCAACCACCCTACATACCTCCGAGAATGACGTTTTCTACGTCAAAAACATTGTTTATACAGAAATTCTTACATGATTGCAATTAATATGTCATCGAAAAAATAAACCTATTAAAACGATAATAAGACAATTTTTTTTACAAAAAATGCGTTACTTTATATTAAGAAACATCGGGGGCAAAGCCGCGGAGGGTTGCTAGTTCTTTAATAAAATTAAAACTGTTGATTTATTCATCGATATTCTTTTGTTTCCTTTAACGTTTCCCCCAATCTTGAAAACACTTTTCTTAGGCTTATTTTGCAATCGCCTTCAGCTAATTCTGCGAATTCTCTTGTATCGCCTTAATCGCTTCAAAACGCTTTCTGAGAAGTGGTAATTTAAGTCGTGGGAATAGGAAAAAGTCACAAGCATAAAAAGTCTCACAAGCATAAAAGAGCTTGCGGTACGGTATGGTGGCAACACTGATGATATCATACACATTGTGTATGAGTGATTCGAATTGAAATAGAGTTCAGCGTGGACGTACTTTTAAAATAAAGCCGTTGTTACATTATTATTGGTTTAAACTACCACAGTGTGAACATTTTTTTTTTTTGTTTAAAAAGTCGAGTAGAAGCTGTGATGTTTGATCCAGGGGATTGTAGTCTGTATCGGATTCGATGCTGTTTTGTATCGAATTCAATGTCTTTGCAAAAGGTACCAAAAAAGGTACGATCACTGCAACTATGATAACAAGCAATTGGTTTTTCAGTCAGTCTGTTGTCGAGCTTAGGGCGAATATGTTGTGCAAATAAAAGTGAGTTTTTAATTATTTTCCCACTATAAAAAGTGCGTGTGTTTTATTTATCATAAGTGTTACTTATGGAATGGTCCTTCGAGGGAGCGAGGCAATGGATCTAAAACATATTCAGTGGATTGTCTTGGTGAAGAAACTACAACTACTGGTTTTGTTTCTCTATAATTCTGGCAACGATCCGAACGAGATACCAAGATTGGCTACTATCCCTTTTGCTCTTAAGACGATCTGCGAAAACAATTTTTTTAACTTTTTTCTATGTTTTCGTCAATCACGCTGGCGTATGGACGATCAGAACGAGGCAAATCGTCAACCACAGTACGGTCCAAGAATGATAGAAACAATATAACGCGTTCCGCAGCCCCGTTATCTAATGCTCTCTTTCTCAATTGAGTGCATGACGTCACGTAGCGCTTCTGCTTAACAAAAACCAATGCAAATGTGCGATCGCTTAGGCAAATTGACGAAATTGAAAATATATTGACTTCTGTATAAAAATATGGCTATTTTCGTATACAAAAATATGTGAATTTTTTAAACTCTCACGGTTTTTATCTCCTAGATCATTCCTGACCGACAGAATTTTATTGCACCAAAAAAAATAGGTCAAAAAATATTTAGTTGTGGGGCTGGACAATAGCGCTGGATGACGTCATGCTCTCTCTCTCATTTGCGGAGTGCGAAATCTTGTTTCTATCATTCTTGAGTACGGCCCGCTTATAACCTTTGTACCACTTGTACGCTTGTGTTTTTGACATTTTTGAGTCCCTGTAGACTTTGTTAGAAACAAAAAATTTCAAACTGTTTCCTCAACTAACTGCCGATAAATGGCGCTCAAACAAATATTTGAGTATCAGATAACAGTAGAACCTAGTAGAAATGTTTATACAGGATTCACCAATAGGGACTTGACAACTTTGAATTAAATTTCTGAACGCACCCTTTCACTAATCATCGAACTGTCACTGTCAGTTTAATCAGTAAACTTAACATTTTCATCATGGTAAAGTACACGAACGAACAACGTCTGCAAATTGATGATGCACCAAGATGATGAATTTCATCGCAAAATCATCTTCAGTGACGAAGCTCATTTTTGGCTCAATGGGGTCGTGAATAAGCAAAATATGCGTTATTGGCCGGGTGAAAATCCACATTTGCTTCATGAATCATCACTTCATCCCCAAAAAATAACTGTTTGGTGCGGTTTGCATGCCCGCGGCGTTATTGGACCATATTTTTTCGTCAACGATAACGATCGTAACGTTACTGTGAATGGCCATCGTTATCGCGCCATGATTACCGATTATTTGATTTGGTGGACTTGGACGACATGTGGTTCCAACAGGACGGTGCCACAAGCCACACAGCGCACGTTACAATCGATTTATTGAAGAGTTAGTTTGATGAGCGTGTTATCTCAAGAAATGGGCCAGTCGATTGGCCGGCTCGTTCGTGCAATTTAACGCCTCTAGACTATTTTCTTTGGGGCTACGTCAAGTCATTTGTCTATGCCAACAAGCCGACGACGTTGGAAGAGCTCAGAGCCAACATTGAAAGCGAAATAGCGGCCGTTTTGGCCGAAATGTGTGGCCGAGTCATCGAAAATTGGGTCCAACGAATCGACCGCTGTATACGTGCCCGCGGTGACCATATGAACGAAGTCGAGTTTCATTCATAAATGTTTTGATTGTACTTCAAGCCGATAATAAAGTTTTTGAAATATCTTAAATGGTTTGCGTTTTATTTAAAAAAAAAGTTGTAAGTTCCTAATGTAAAACTCTTTAGATCTCAATCGCAGTTTGTTTGAATGGGAAATTCCGCGTATTTTTTTTTATCGGATGTAGGTGAACAATTTTATGCTTTTTAACCCTTAAATGCACAAGGCCCCCGATTTTTGCCGAAAAAAATATATTTTATGTAAAATTGAGTAAAAATAAAAACTGCGTTTTTAGTTTTGAAATTTTTTTTTTTAAAAATTTTTTAAAAAAGTGGTTGTATCTATAAAGATACAATGTGAATTTACCCACATCTAAAATCACTATTAAAATATATCAAAATAAAACAAATGTGTTATGAAATTTTTATTAATTCATTTATTTTTAAAAGTTAAAATTATCGAAAGCTGCAGGGAGTGCACAGTGTATCTTTAAAGATACAACCAACTAAAGTGACCCAGTGAGGTGCCAATGATCGAAATTTTTTCGAACCACTTAAAATCACTAAAGGACATGTTTTGAAAGCAGTCAGTATTTTTTCCTAATCAAAATTATTTATCTGTTCCTAGAAGTTAAACTGTTAAAAATAGTGTTTATTTAATTAAAAAAAAAATTTTTTTGACTTATGTACAAAGTTTTTTTTTAAATTTTTTTAAAAAGTATGACAAATAGAAGCAAAAACTATTTTTTATTTAAGACTTATAATATTCTAAATAATATAGAATCGATTTGAAAAAAATCAAACCAAAAATATAGCCGTAGGAATTTTTTGAATGATTGGTATCTTTAAAGATACACGGTGCATTTAAGGGTTAATTAATTTTTGTGGAATTTTTAGAGATTTTACTATTTGGATGAGAGGTAGGGATTATTTCGATCCGATTTGGTTTATTTAGGAACTTGAAAATTATTTATTTTAAATAAGCTTTTACATTGAATTTCATTACGATGCCTTCAAAATTACGGGTGTAGTTGTGACGACTGACAGACAGACACCGCTTTATCGACACAGGTCATGATGACAATCAAGATTGCCTTCTTCTGGGAGTAGCAAAAATAGTGACAAAGTTTTTAGAGCCCTTTTGCAGCAAGCATCGGGTATAAAAACTTAGAAGTACGAAAAAAGAAATAAAATATTTTCTCATCACTAAGGTTAAGGGCCTAAGGTTACTTTTTCAAAAACTTGAGAGCTCGTAATTCAAAGACAACATGCGTTAGAGAACCAAATGCAACGGCATTGGAAAGGTGAAATGGGCGATATATTTGTCGTAATCTTTGTGTAAATCTTTTGACAGAACAATGTAGACCTGGCACCAAAACTTTTGTCAATACACATGTTCTCTTTGTAAAATCTTAGTACAGCTATTTTTCTTTGTCAGAAAAATGACAGTTGGAATTTGATGTCTGGAAGCCATGGTGTAAAATCTTTCTTCCTGTTTTTCTATTGCACATGATATAAGCCAATAGAAAACTATTTATTTATTATTAACTCATTAGTTTTGTACAAAACATTTAGTTTTTATGCAGTGAGTTCTATATAAAATGAAAAAAAACAGGTTCTAGTCCATCTCAAAAATAAAAACTAAATACTCCAAATAATTCTTACAAAAGTTCTGAAGTCGAATCTACGAACACTTAAATAAACACTTTTGATGTTGCATATTTTAACGTCTACCCACAGCAGAAACCAATGCCTCATGACAGTCGTGAAATATTGAAGAATCATTGAAAAACACTTGTTACCAAAATCAAGAGCTACATAGCATAGTTTAAAGCATCCCCGTCGTGAGTGGCATCCCCGTATTCAGCTTCGGGCGCACATATGTCATCTTTTGCAAGCATCGACAACTTCAAGTAAAAACTCAAAATTGGAAACTTTCGATGGTCCTTTTATATAAATTGTATATAATTTGAATGCAATTAACATTCACCAAGGGGAATCCAATGATTAGAGGTTAGCTATTTCCGTTTACTTACGTAAATACGCGTTTGCTTTACGTTCTTTAAAGTTCGATATTAAATTTTAAAAGAAAATTTAGAAACTTAAAACAAGTGATTTCCACTCTGGAGCCACACGCCCCTAAATGAACTCTAGAAAATACAACATTAACTAGCATTTTATCAGAAGAAGATTAAAACCATGTGCAGTGTATGCAGCCAATGTTCAACTCTTCACGGTCTTACTGACCACAGCATGAATGAATAGAACTAAATGTCCTTTCGTAAGCAAACATAAGACACAATAGTAATTATTGCCTAAATAATTGTAGATGATTGCGATTAACGTCGAGGGTGGGTGCCAAATCGCAAGTGCATCGAGAACAATGGAAACCAATAGATTGCTTGTCGCAAATCCAACATAAGGCCAACTTCGAATTCCTCTCGACTTCTTGCTAGCAAAGTGCGTGCGCATTCATTCCAAATGACTGAAAACACCTCGGGGTGTCGAACTTAAGCGCACAGTTGTTCACAAATCGAACCGAGCCAAGCAGGACTGCGGGTTCCTGCGTTTTCCTGTGCATTTTGCTCGATATATTTTACCAGTTTGCAACGTTGTAATTTGAGCAAGACCAACAGGGGATCGAATACATTGCTGTGTGTTTAAATTGAGAAACTCGAATCTGTAATTCAAGAGCGAAACAACAACAAACAACGACAATAACAACAACGACAACAGCAATTAGAATGAAGGGATTTTTAAATTATGCCACAGAATTTGAAATCAATTTGTAGCCATGTTGAGCACCGAGTCCTCCTAAGCATTAGCAGACTTTTATATGGTGCATCATTCAGCGTAAGGGGCTCAGCGTGCTTGCACTGAAACTCAACCGACTGCACTGAATTTAGTTCCTATCGTTGTTGTTGTTTTTGTTGTTGTTCTTGTTGGTATTGTCATCATTGACAGCAGCACATTTAATGATGATGTATGTGTGTTTAAGAGACCTCATCACTGTCATCGACTTAAGGCTTACTAGTTGGGAATGACAATGATTTTGAGCATTGCAAGAAGCACTACAAATGTCGAAATAATTTGAATAAATAATTGGTATATCCATTGTTTAAAGAAGGAACAAAAATAGTTTAAGAATAATGTTGATATTGCTTAAGTTTTAACTGATTCTAGGAAAAGAAAGGTATCCTCTTTAACCTGCTTCATTACTTATCGCTAAACCAGTACTAATTTTTGATTATTTCACATTCTTTTGTATAGTGACCGATGAATTGAAAATGATTTTGTTAAAATTAGTTTTATTCAGGGTGTATACAGGGTGCGCCATCTTTTATGTTGGTATGTGCATATTGAATAGCTTAAAAATAAAGGCTGTTGTTGGCTGTGTCATGTTCACACCCGTAGGTTTTGACGTGACAACATATCTTTATCCTTGTCTTTATTATTATCCGTATCCTTTCTCTTGCCTTAAAACTTGTCCCCACACGGCAAAAAGTTTTGGGATAAAGTATAAACTTATGTATACAAATTTTTGTTATAAAGCTTTTCCAAACCAAAAATAGCTAAAATTTATACTATTTTCGTATTGATATGAATTCTATACAAAATTTACATTAATTCTATACAAATAATATTATGAAAATGCAATAATTTATTCCAGAAAAGGATTAATTTTATCTAAAGCTAAGGTAAAAACAGATATATACAAAAATAGTATAAATTTCATATTAAAAACCTATTAAATTATGCAATAATTTGTGTAAAATTGTGAACAGCAAGCGAAGTGAATTTTATCAATTATTGAATGTGTCTATAAAACAATAAGTAATATAATAATATTATTTATTGATTTATTGTGAATAAAAAGATAGTTGAAGTGATTACAAGCAAAAAGAAGAAATATATTTTACTGTTGTGGCACTTTTGCAGTTCGGAGGTGGAGTCGCAGTTGTGGATTGCTTAACATAACTTTAAAAAAGTAAGTACAAAATGTTAATTTTAAGACTTAAAGTTAAAGAACCAAATAACTGGAAATCACTCATAGTACGATGGACTTACATTTATGGAAATCACTAAGAGTACGACGGACTATACACTTGGACATTTTTGAAGCGACACTATTGAAGCACTCATGAGAAGCTTCGTTCGCCGGGTCGTGGGCCTAGTTTTTTTTTCGTGACTTCTTGCTGCTTCAGCGACCGACTCGCGTACTTCATAAGAAAAGTATTTGGTTAATTTTTCTTAAAAAATCCCACCATATACTTCTTCTTTAGTAGTTTGGAGTTTGATTTAATGATTACTTACATGCAACGTATATTAAGTTATGTTGCTTAAGAATCTAAATTCGCGGAAAAAAAGTTCTTTGAACATCTCAGAACAACGACCTGTAAGAAAACTATTCTCATTGTTCCAAAAATTTTCTTTTAAATATTTATAACCAAATATTTAAACTCCTTTAGTGGAACTTCAAAACTCTCATTCAATGCTCGCTTCAATTATTATACCAATGGAATATGATGGAAAACGGTCCAAATGTGTCAAAATCAAAAAGTTTAATGAAGATTTGGAAGGATTTGAATATTCTGACTTTATATTATCTGGTAATAAATTTCTGTTTAAAACATAAATAGCTTTTTGGGATCTTATACTGTGTTATTTTACAAATTTAGCGTTAGAAAATACAGACATCCCTTTAGATGATTTTGATTTTTTTGCTAATATCAACAATGTTGAAATTGGAGAAGACGTGTTTTTAGAATTTGTTGCTCAACAACATACCCATCCAAGCTTTTTACTTAAGCTTAAACGTAAAAGTTTTAGAATTAATGATATCAATCAAAATAACATTTTGGAAACACCTCAGCAAAATAAAACAAATCGGCACTCAGATTACCAAATAACTTCAGAGGTAAAATCTATTATTTTTGTGTCATAAGTAAATGTATGTTTCGCTGTGTTAACAAACTAAATATACTTAAGCCATTTTTCCTTTAATTTTAATTTAAAAATTATAGAATTTAGAATCATATATAAGGCGGCACAACGGAGGGGACAGATTGCTGGATATTTATAATCAAACTCAAAATTTAACACCAAAAAATCGTAGAGAGGTGATAAGTTATGCTGTACAATACATTGAAGAGAGCTTTGGACATTCTCCTAAAAATTTTGATTTGAAAGCAGTTGCTAGAGCTTGCGTGGTTCTATTTCCAAGCCTTAGATCTGAAACTGAAGAAGGATTGGTAAGACGCTTGTTTCATGCACATTATACAAATCTTTAGGAGTTACCAATTTTTTTAAAACAGGACTTGCTTTTCAATAAAGCGAGTACTGGGTTCCTTCAGGTTAAATTAAAAAACGACAGGGTAAAGAGGAGGAAAATAGAAGTTAACTTTCAGACAGAGAAAAGTGATATAGAAGAAAGACTTCAAAATGTATTTGGAGAAGATGAAATACAACTTAAACTCGAAAAACTGAAATCACTTGCTTTACCAGAAGAAGAAAATTTAGTCAAAGATATTCTTAAGGATACTTTAGACTATCGAAGAAAAATCAACGTTGAAAACAAAAATATATTTGAAAATTATCCATTTTTCTTTTACTGTCCCGACCTAGTAAGATTGCAACTTTTCTATATATTTTTTATATACATAAGTTATTACTAACACATGGCGACCGTGGCGTAGTTGGTTAAAGTGCGTGGCCGCTATGTCAAAAAACTTTGGAGACCCAGGTTCGAACCCCAGCAGCGACAGAAAATTATTTGAATAAAATAATTTTTCTGTACGGCCGCCACCTCTCTGCAGACAATGGCAAACCTCAGAGAGTAATAAAAATGCCATGTAAAGCTTCTTGCGAATAAGAACATTCCGTTCATCGCCGTTCGGAGTCGGCGTTAAGCCTGTAGGTCCATTTCTCGGTCAATTGTGTACAAACTTAATAACACGCACAACACAATTGATCTTAAGAAGCTAGGTCAAAGTCCTTTCAAGGGCTGAAATGGCCAGTTATTTATTTTTTTTTTATTTAAGTTATTACTAAGCATTAAAATTTAATTTTGTTATTTAGATTATTTATGACTTCAATCTATCAAACAGTCCGGACAACATTTGTTTTGATAAACGTTGGCCGGAATTTCAAGCAAAAATTTTCTCCATAGTAAAGGCGGCAGGAAAATCGATACTATATACAGAAGCAGAGAGAGAAAATGGTATCTGATACATTCTCTTGAAATTTATTTATTATTCTAATTCAACATTTCTTTTCTTTCATAGATTTCGATACATGCACTTTATCGGTTTTAAATTTAATCAGGCTTTTACCACCTGCACCAAACGGAAAAAAGAAATTAAGCCGTCTTACTGTCGAGCAAGCTACTGAAAATCTTATTGTATTTCAAAAGGTTAAATTATATTTACAATTAGTGCAAACATATTTTCATCGCATCTTAATACAATAATTTCAGGAAGGACTTACCATTTCTGAGTATTTAAAAAATTCAAATCAAAAGGCGCCCTTCATCATAGCAACTGGAAAACAAAAATCAAATGTTGGTCAATATTTTGTTGTTGTCGATAGTCACTTAATGGCATTAGCAAGTAATTACACTTTTCTTAAAGCAATCGACTTAGTATTTAAAATACATTTTATTTTTAACATTGAGTTTGACCCAAACTTACGTCTTTTTTGGAAATTCATTCAAAAATACATTTTCAATATAAACTGTGAAACAAGCAACACTGTAAAGGAGATCTATTTAAAATTTAAAAATAAGTAACTTTCAAAATTTAAGTTAAAATGAACTACTTTTGCTTTATGTGCAACAAAAAGAGTGAGAATATTTCACTTATATTCCAGCATTTAAAATTAGAACATTTTTTGTTGCCAAACTCAAAATTTTTGAAACTTTCTTGCCTTGCAAATAAAAGTTGTCCCTTTACATATTCAACCTACTCTGGGTTAAAAAAACATTGTTTAAAATGTAAAATTCATCCAGAAAACGTAGTACAAAGTGATAAGCCCATTTCTTGTCACGATATAAGCAAAGATACCCCTTATAGGGAGCCATTACAAAATAAACAAATAGTTTCGCAAAATCCAGCGAGTTTCTTTACAAAATGTTATGTATCAAATTATATAAATAATCTTAATTCATTAGGACTGCCAGATGGAACCATAAATGAGATAGCTTCTTTTGGTATGCAATTAATTGAAAATTTTACGAATAGCTTTGTACATACCTTAGAACCGAAATCAGCACAGAAAATAGTGTATTTAAGAAATCAAAATATTGATTTATTTAAGAAATTATCTTCCAAATATAGACGTAATACACATTTTTCTGAATCTCCATTTTTCGTAAAGCCTGCAGAAGTTGTTATTAAAACAAGGTGGGAAAGAAAATTTTCTTTTAAAACGCAACAATACAAAAAACATATCATACAAAACACTTTTCAATACATACCAATTTGTAAAACTATTGAATCTCTTTTCAAAAATAAAAGCTTTCGTGATGCTTTTTATGAAAAAGATCATATATGCTCTACGGAAATGCTTAATAGTTTTTGTTGTGGCCAAATAAGTAATCGCACAGATTTTTTCAAAAATAGCAAAAATATTCAGCTGCAACTATTTTACGACGATTTTGAACTCACAAATCCTCTTGGCAGTAGACGCACAATTCACAAAATTGGAGCAATATACTTCACAATAAGAAACATTCCAAAAAAGTACTTATCACAATTAGAAAATATTCATCTTGTAGCTTTATTTCATGCTGGTGACGTGGTTTCAGAAGAATATAATAAAATTTTGACCCCAATAGTAAACGATTTAAAAAATTTAGAAATCGTTGGGATAACTCTTCAGAATAACGAAATAATTTGTGGTTCACTCACAAGTATAACACATGATAATTTAGGTGCAAATAGCTTGCTTGGATTTTCCGGAGGATTCAATGCCAATTTTTTTTGTCGATTTTGTGAGGTTCATAAAAAAGATATTCAAAATATTTTCTTTGAAAATCAGGTTACTATCCGCTCAGTAGCATGCCGATCAGAAATTGCTTTTCAACAAAATGATTTGAGTTCTGCAAAAGGTGTAAAGTTTTATTGCATTTTAAATGATCTAAAATACTATAATGTTTATGAACACGGAACAGTCGACCCAATGCACGATTTACTTGAAGGCATTGTTCCTTTTGCTTTAAAACTTTTTTTCAACTTCTTGGTAAAAGAAAGAATATGTAATTTTTATGAAATTAATGAAAGAATTCGATCTTTTAATTATGGGTTTCTTTATAGAAAATCTTTACCAACATCTTCATACGTAACTAAAGATAATATAGGTCTTTCTGCTTGTCAAACTTGGTGCCTCGCTATTCATGTACCATTTATTTTTGGAGATTTATTGAATGACACTTCCTTTTTATCCAAGTTTGACGTAATTTCTTCAGTTTTGCAGATTTTAGGAATTGTGTTCTCTACTTCTTTGAAATCAATTGATGTTGAAAAGCTGACTCACTATATAGCTAATCATTTAAAAAATGTATCTATTGAGTATAATGCTCGGCTACTTCCAAAACATCACATTTTAATACATTACCCTAGAATAATAAAACAAATGGGACCGGTAAGTCAATTTTCAACATTGAGATATGAGTCTAAGCATCAGTACTTTAAGCAACTAATGACTAAATTAAAAAATTTTAAAAATGTATGTAAAACTTTATCAAATCGACATCAACAAAAGTTTGTTCATGTTTGGGAAAACTATGATTTTCAACGGCAACCTAAGATGGGAAGACTGTATGAATTGGAAAGTGGTATAGATTTTTCGAAGTACGAAAATTTCACACCTTTTATGACCACAAAGAAAACCCATTGGATCGAATATTTTGCTTATTTTCGCAATGGTTTGTTAGTTTTGGCTCCCAAAAAGAACGAAATTATTGAAAATGAAAAAATTTATGAGATAGAACATATTATTTGTAATAAGAATGACATTTTTTTTTGTGCAAAGTTTTTAAAACAGTTTGTTTTAGCATTTTCCATAATTCATTCCAAATTGTTTCAACTAATAAATTTATATGTTTTGAACTTAAACAATTTAGTTATTTTAAGTCGTATGAAATGTTAATTTCTCGTAAAGACAACAAAAAATATGTACTTACAAGCAGTATTTAATATGTTTATATTTTGTAAGCAATTAGTGGAATAAAACATTATAAATCAAAATATAATTCGAGTAGTAAATACTTTAATGGAATAAAATTAATACAACGTAAGTATAAACACAATTTATAACATAACCCATTTTATTCTGAAATATTATTAAAGTGGCTTATATGCTGTAAATATAAAACTTATAAAAAAATGGTTTAAAAAACTTTTATTCAATCTTTCTATAAAATTTATACTGAAATGGTTTAGTTTGTTTATATAAGTTATGACTATTAAATGTAAACAAATTGGTATACACCGATTCATGCCAAGAAAAGAATAAATTTTAAACCAAATTTGGTGTGGATCTGTATGAATTCCATTTTGGTTTACTTTTTACACCAAAACTTTTTAGAGTGCATTCTTATCTTTGTTTGTATGTTTCACCTTATACTTTTCTAACTCCTTGTCCTAATCTTTGCCCAAATTCTTTTTTTAATCCATATTCAAATTCTTGTCTTAGTTCTTGTCCGAATCCATTTCATAGTACTTGTCCCTATTCATGTCACAATCCTTGTCCCAATCTTTTTCCTAATTCTTGTTTTTAATGTTTTCTTAATTCTTTTTCGCAATCCTTACCTTAATCTTTGTCTTAATCTTTTGTCTAATCTTTGTCAAAATCCTTATCTAAACTCTTGTTCTAATCCTTATATTTTTCCTGGACGTGACCTGGCTGCGTCATCATTTTTTTATTTTTATTTTTGTCGTAAGGTCAACCGTAGTGCTACTCACCGATAAATAGTTCAATGCAATTCCGTTGCATGATAGCTGCATTTTCAATCTTTTGACGACTCTTTCCGCGGCCTCATGACGCCATGCATTTTTTGTCGTATGGACTAAGGACCACCTTTTACTGGCGTATAATAATTTTTACCGTAGGACCTTTATATAGTGTTTTCTAATTCTTTGGAATAAATTTTCAGGTAAGTTGCTTAAGCAGCTCCCTTCGAATCCCGAAAACGTCTTTAATTTTATTTTCTTTTTTGTCATAAAGTCAAAGAATTAAACTTTGCTGTCATATTATTATTTTCGTCATAGCACCTAAGTATGCTCATTGAATAACAATGCCATGCAACGCCGATGAATTTTGAAAAAATGCCATTTCAACTTATTAGGAAACCTGCGCGGTAAAACGTAACATTGTCACGTAAAAAAAACCGATTTCCATACATGAGGTATTTTTATTTAATTTGATTCTTTACAATTCAATCCACAAGAAAGGCAATCCCACCATTTGCGCCCACTACCGTGGGATAAGCCTTCTTGATATCGCATATAAGGTCCTGTCGAGCTTATTATGTGAAAGACTGAAGCCCATCGTAAACCAGCTGATTGAACCTTATCAGTGTGGCTTCAGACCTGGCATATCCACCATAGACCAAATACTTATGCTACGACCAATCTTGGAGAAGACCCTTGAGAAACAAATGAGCACACACCATCTTTTTGTCGATAACTAAGCCGCCTTCGACAGTTCAATAAGGAATCATCTTTATTCCACCATGTCTGAATTTGGTATTCCTGCAAAGCTTATCCGTCTTTGCGAATAACACTAAGCAACATCAGCAGCACAGTTAAAATCGGGAAAGATGTCACTCCTCCATTCGATACCAAACGAGGTTTCAGACAAGGTGATTCCTTATCGTGCGACTTTTTTAACCTAATGATGGAGAAGATCATCCGAGCTGCTGATTTGAGACGCAGCGGCACTATATTCTACAAAAGTTTTATGCTGCTAGCGTATGCTGATGATACCCAGCAGAAAAGTGGACAAAATTTGAAATGGTTCTGAACTAGTTCCAAAAAGGACAAGTACTAGTTCCACTACAATACCCTTTAACATTGAACGAACTGACTCTTTTTGCGGGTTGATGTCATTGGAAAAGACAATTGTCCCCAGAAACACTCCTTTTCCCCATATTTGAACTAGTTGCATTAGGAACATTTTTAAACTGGTTGCTTTCGCAGTAGCTTGAAAGTGGTTCTTTTTTAACTAGTTTTAAAGTGAACATATTAAAAGTGTAAAAATTAATTGCAACGGAAAGGTCCTAAAGATCTCATTTGTACCTTCTTTTCCATCCACATTCCAGAAAACATTTTGTCTATAAATATTTGTATACCCCTACGTTTAAAAAACGTAAACGGGGTATATTAATTTTGTCACTCCGTTTGTAACGCCCATAAGGAGGCGTGGTAGGTATAGAAAAGTATATATATTCTTGATCAGCATCACCACCCGAGTCGATTTAGCCATGCCCGTCTGTCTGTCCGTCTGTCGTCACGATTACAGCCGTAATTTTCAAGCTATCATCACGAAACTCGATATTTAAGCTTTTATTTAAAAAATAAAGGTCAAGTTCGAAATTGAGCCAAATCGGATCATAACCACGCCTACCTCCCATACAAAGTGACTTTATCAAAACAGTAAAATCTCTTAGAATTCCACAAAAATTAATATATGAAATTGAATTTTGCGTATGAGCTTTGATATATAATATACACTCTGAGTATGAAATTCAACCAAATCGGGTGAAAACCACGCCTACCTCCCATGCAAAGTGACTTTACCAAAAATGTAAAATTTCTTAAAATTTTCCAAAACTTAATATATGGACTTGAAATTTTGCATATAAACTTTGATATATAACTTGTACTTTGTGTATGAAATTCAACCAAATCGAGTGAAAACCACACCCACCTCCCATACAAAGTGACTTTATCAAAAAACAAAAGAGAATATTTTCTCTTAAAACTATGACGAAAATGTTTTTACAAATAAACATTTTTTTGACTGCTTAAGACTTTGAATATACTTTGGTTCGGACGTAGGGGTATTTTAGCTTCGACAGAGACTATATATTCTATAGACATTGCATGAGATTCACCACATCTATATTGTGAATACCGAATGATGTAAAGATTGGCCCAAGAAAAAACATTGGCACGGGCAGCGAGAAAGCAGCGCTGGCGGCGGACCTTTGTTGCTAGAATTTGTTGATAGACTCTAAAATGTCAAAATGCTATCAACAAAGTTGTCGAGAAGCCATGTTTATTTTATTTTTTCCATTGCAATTCTATGCGGACGGACGGCTGGATTGTTTACATTTTTTTTGCATGCTTTTTGTTGTTGCTCAACTTACTCACTTTTGCAGGATTGTATTTACTGTTTTGGCTGCATTTCATTCATTGATCGTCAGAAAAGTTATATTTTTGCGATTTTGTCTATTTCAATGAAGCTATAGAAAAATCGTTATTCTGTAACTTTTTAAGTTCTGATTGGATTGAAATGCATCCAAGGACAAAATTGTACATAATTTTATCGCCTATTAAATGGCATCAAAAATTATTTTTTAACTATATTTATTCATTTTTTTCCCTAAAATTTTTTTGCATGGTTTTCTTCTTGCTCAACTTTTTCAGTTTTGCAGAATTTTCTTTACTGCTTTGGCTGCATTTCATTGATCGTCAGAAATGTTATATTTATGCGATTTTGTCTATCTCAATGAAGATATAGAAAAAACGCTGTAACATTTTTAATTCTGATTGGATTGAAATGTACCCAACGACAAAAATCTAGAAAATTTCAACATATTCATAATGCAATCAAAAAATATTTTCTTACTACACTTTTTTTTGCATATGTTTTGTTCTTGCTATACTTTTTCATCTTTGCAGGATGAAAATGAATGATATAGAAAAAACGCTCTAACATTTTTAATTCTGAATGGATTGAAATGTACCCAACGACAAAAATCTAGAAAATTTCAACATATTCATAATGCAATCAAAAAATATTTTCTTACTACACTTTTTTTTGCATATTGACGTAGAATACGTCATTCTCGGAGGTAAGTAGGGTGGTTGATAGTGATGAGGTGTCGGTATTTATATAACTTTTTGAGCCTTTGGTGGGCCTAAAGTACTGATCGTACAATGTTGATGTTAGCACTTGTTGGTCTGCTTGATCCTCAATGCGACAAAAATTCATGTTATAACTCTCTAACTTATATAAATTTTACACAATTACATGAAATATAAAGCCAACATTTGATGTTTTTGTTTGCTTAAACTTGCTTCCTATTTATCGACAGTTTCCGGTTTTATCGACAAAATCATAAAATTTGTATGGGAGCCCCCCTAAGGAGTGGTCGGAGGGAATAGGTGTCAAAGGCAAAAATGTTCCTTTTGCAAAAATAATGGGGGTTGGTGATACATATTAACCCTCTCCGGCACTCTCTTAAAGGTCATATGCTCAGGTGTATGGCATAAATATACAAAAACCATAAAATTTGTATGGGAGCCCCCCTAAGGAGTGGTCGAAGGGAATAGGTGTCAAAGGCAAAAATGTTCCTTTTGCAAAAGTAATGGGGGTCGGTCATACATATTAACCCTCTCCGGCACAAAAACCATAACCATACAAGGGTATATTCGATAAAAGTTGTCACGAATCAGGATTGAAGAAGAATATTATCAAGTCCTGTATTGCACACTCAAATCGTACAACTCCAGGGTGGTTCGACGAAAATGGTAGTTGTTTTGAGCACAGGCGAACCATTCTAGATTTTCTGATAACTGTTTTGATTCGAAAGAACTCAAAATGGTTTAAAGAAAAACTAGAGTCCGAAGAAAAGAATAGCAAAAGAATCCGATCCAACGAACGGCAAGCCCAAAACAATGCAAAGATGCAAAGGCTTGTCAATCGTTAAAAAGTCCGTTTGTCCGTCTGAAAGTCCGTCTGTCAAATCGTCGTTTTGATTTTTTAAAAGAATGCGTCTGTCACTTCGTCCGTTTGTCCTTTTCTCTTTTTGTCCGTCAGTCTGTTAGTCTGTCCGAATGTTAATCCGAATTAATTTGCTGTAGGAAATCGATGTTGTTGTCTAAGTCCGTCTGTCCGAAGTCCATAGTCCATCTGATTGAATTTTTGGTATTTTTACAAAAGTTTTTGCTATCACAATAATTAAGTCCATTGGTCGACCTCTCAGCACTGTGCAACTAGCTACTGAATGAACCGCTTTTCAGAAGCAATGTGTTCCTTATGCTTTTATTCATTTTTTGTTTTTTGTTGCTTTTACTTAGAAGCAATTTTTTCTTCATGCTTTTATAAGTATTTTTATTTTTTTATGGATGTAAATTCTTACAGCCGTATTCATAAAAATATTTGATAACAGCTTACAAACGTTAAATAATTCCAAAGCTTTTTAATATTAAAAAACTTTAAAAATTTTGTAAAATATGCAAAACATGCATAAACACGTTGTAACTGCTTTTTGGTTCAATATAAATATTAAACTTCTAAAGTTTTTTTAAACTGTTGTATGTACTGCACAATTTGTCATTTTATTATTTTTTTTTTAAATATTTTCAAATGTTATGATAAATGTTATTATATTTATTTTCTTCTTTTTTTGAAAATGTTTTTATATACATATTTTTAATAAAATGTTTATATAAATATTTCTTGTAATATTTTAAAAACTTTAAGAAATTCTTTTCTGCTCCATTTTTCTTAATGATTTCATAAATGTTTGTTTTATGTACAAACACTTTATTACATGCATTCACTTAAATTTATTTTTGTATTTGTTACTGAAAATAAAATATTTATTTATTTTATATGAAAATGTTTGCTAAATGTTTATTTTCTGTTAATACTTTATTATATGCATTCAACAAAAATATGTTCGTAGTTTTTTATTGAAAATAAAATATTTATTTATTTGAAGTGAAAAATTAAATCTTTTTATTGGATATTTTAGTGGAAACAAAGTAAGTACAGCAACAACAATAAAATCCAGTTGGTCTAGATGGCGATTTTCCTGCGTGGCTATAGTACAAATAACAATAATAGTTGTAATATTGAAAAAAAATGAAGGAATTTAGTAAAAGAATTTTAATTTTTGATGCCATTTTAAAGGTGATAAAATTTTTTATAATTTTGTCTTTGGTCTCATTTCAATCCGATCAGAATTAAAAAAGTTACAGCGATTTTTGTATAGCTTCATAATTTGAGATAAGTAGACAAAATCGCATAAATATAACTTTTATAACGCATGACGATCAAAGAAAGTCCTGCAAAGATGAAAAAGTATAGCAAGAACAAAACATATGCAAAAAAAAGTGTAGTAAGAAAATATTTTTTGATTGCATTATGAATATGTTGAAATTTTCTAGATTTTTGTCGTTGGGTACATTTCAATCCAATCAGAATTAAAAATGTTACAGCGTTTTTTCTATATCTTCATTGAGATAGACAAAATCGCATAAATATAACATTTCTGACGATCAATGAAATGCAGCCAAAGCAGTAAAGAAAATTCTGCAAAACTGAAAAAGTTGAGCAAGAAGAAAACCATGCAAAAAAATTTTAGGGAAAAAAATGAATAAATATAGTTAAAAAATAATTTTTGATGCCATTTAATAGGCGATAAAATTATGTACAATTTTGTCCTTGGATGCATTTCAATCCAATCAGAACTTAAAAAGTTACAGAATAACGATTTTTCTATAGCTTCATTGAAATAGACAAAATCGCAAAAATATAACTTTTCTGACGATCAATGAATGAAATGCAGCCAAAACAGTAAATACAATCCTGCAAAAGTGAGTAAGTTGAGCAACAACAAAAAGCATGCAAAAAAAATGTAAACAATCCAGCCGTCCGTCCGCATAGAATTGCAATGGAAAAAATAAAATAAACATGGCTTCTCGACAACTTTGTTGATAGCATTTTGACATTTTAGAGTCTATCAACAAATTCTAGCAACAAAGGTCCGCCGCCAGCGCTGCTTTCTCGCTGCCCGTGCCAATGTTTTTTCTTGGGCCAATCTTTACATCATTCGGTATTCACAATATAGATGTGGTGAATCTCATGCAATGTCTATAGAATATATAGTCTCTGGCTTCGACCCAGTCGAAGATCATTTCTTCCTATTTTTTTTTATTATTTTTTCTTGTGCGCAGGAAATTTTAAAAAGTAGCCAGAACGCGTTTATTTTTTTCAACAATACTTTTGAAAGCAAAAGCAAAGATAACTGTTCTACACTGAACGCCTTTTGTACTTTTTCAGAGCTACTGCGAACTGCGCTAGAAATGAACTAGTTCACTTTTTCAATTGACTCCAAAATAACTGCTGGGAGCAGTGATGCCAACTACACGGAAATAAGGGGTTTCTACGGATTTTTAAGCCTTGCACAGATAAACGGACAACAGCGGCAAAATAAGGTATATCTACGGATTTTTAAGAATATCACACAGAATTTTCGTAGATTTTTCGCGAAATTTCATGTTAAAATTAATTTGAATGGTAAAAAATTATATTCAACACTCAAAAATACGTTTACTTAATTTGTTAAAACTTTGCGCATATCAATACTTGCAACTAATAAAGTTGCACACGTAAGCAATATAAAGCTCTAAACATGTTCTTCAGAGTGAAAATGTTTAGCAACACAAAGGCAAAAACAATTTCTGATCAACTTGACAACTGCTGCACTAACAATAAGTAATATTTTTTTATTTTCAGAATTCGTTCTACCATATTTTTATACTATTACACTTGAAATGCGAACTGAATCCTTAAGAATACACCTATTGTATGAAAGTTTTATCACTTTTTATAAAACAATTTTAGATTTTTACATTGAACCAGATATAATTTAAATAGCAAAGTCGAAGATATTGATAAAGGGTGTTTTTTTAGAGGTATAGAACTTCGAATTGAAATAAAACACAAGAAAATCGTTTTAATGTCCATCAATTTGGCTTTATTGGAAGGATAATTTTATGCCATTAATGTTTAAATATGATTTCGGGCATGTGGCCGCCGCGGCTGACTCGAATAAAGCCAATTCTACAGGTCCAATTTTCAACCACTTTTTCGAGCATATGGGGCCGTATGTCGGCAATAACGCCACGAATGTTGGCCTCCAAGTCCCCTAACGTTTCTGGTTTGTTGGCGTAGACGAGCGACTTCACATATCCCCAAAGAAAATAATCCAATGGTGTCAAATCACACGATCTTGGTGGCCAATTGACAGGTCCATTCCGCGAAATTATACGCTCATCGAATGTTTCCTTCAATAAATCGATTGTGACGTGCGCTGTGTGGCATGTAGCGCCGTCTTGTTGGAACCACAACTCATCCACATTCATGCCATCCAATTCGGGAACAAAATAGTCTGTTATCATGGCTCTATACCGGTCTCCATTAACGGTAACTGACTCTCCAGCATTATTTCGGAAGAAGTATGGCCCAATGACTCCACCAGCCCATAGAGCACACCAAACAGTCAGTTTTTGTGGATGTAATGGTGTCTCAAGGATCTCATGTGGATTCTCTTCACTCCAAATGCGGCAATTTTGCTTATTGACGTAGCCATTCAACCCAAAATGAGCCTCATCACTGAACAAAATTTTGCGATGAAAATCAGCATCGAGATCAATCTCATTTTCGGCCCATACACCAAAATCACGACGCATTGCATGGTCTCGCGGCTTTAATTCTTGCACAAGCTGGATCTTGTAAGTTCGCAAGCCAAGATCTTTGCGCAAAATCTTCCATAAAGTTGATGGACAAAGCTCCGATTGCTGTGCACGGTGGCGAATCGATTCATTCGGGTCCTCTTCAACATTTTGCTCTACAGTGGCAATTGTTTCTTCGGTGCGCACTGTTCGACGTCTCTGCGGATGCGTATTATCACATAGAGTAAACGTAGTGCGAAAACGACCCATGGTTAACCGAATTAATTGCTCTGATGGACGATTATGTCGACCATAAAATGGACGGAGCTTGCGGTAAACTTCGCGAACTGAACCATTATTTTCGAAATAAATTTGCACGATTTGCAAGCGTTGTTCTTTTGTCAACCTGTTCATGATGAAATGGCAAACCAAACTGAACATAAATGACATTAGAGTTGCCAGATTTGACCACAAAATGCCAGTTTTATCTCTATTCGAAAAACAAACCCCTAAAAAAAACACCCTTTATAAGTAACTCATGCAATTACTTAAACTGCAATGAGGTGTACCTTGGCGCAAAATGTGAAGCGGAAATTTTAAACCTAGGTTCACCCAATATTAACGATATTCAACAAGTTCGAAGTTTTTGTTTCAATTTTTATGTTGAGGCTTCATTTAAAAAAAAAAAAAAATTTCCATTTCAAAACATGAAGTTTTTAAAAAATTTGGGAATGGTAGATCCAAAAAATTTTATTAATAATAAAACAATAACACCCTTGCTTCAATATATTCCATCAGTCTTACCAGAAAAATTTTATAACGAGATTGACATCGAATATAGAATTTTACGGAACATGGATCCGCCGTCAAAGAACCTTGAGGTGGCCGCATATTGGCAAGAAGTCAATAAAGTTGTAAAGGGGGATGGAAGCATACATTTTCCACTAGTTTCAACACTAATACTGCACATATTTTTGCTACTACATTCTTTCTTTTCATTCAATCTGAATAAAAATAAAATTCGCAATCGATTAGAAACAACCACTTTGGATGGAATATAACACGCAATGATATGGAAACAAGTAACTCACAGTTATCAAAATTTTCCATTCAAATGTATGACCATAAAACAGTTTTATACAGGTATTGTGATTTGAGGTCGAATACCAATTTACCATGCTGTGTAAGCTATAACTCTAAAGCTATTCGATATCGCAAATTCGGGTTGTATGGGATGTGCTACGCCCACTAAAGATATTCGGTGCACTCCTTCTCCATACTCTTACTGATTTAAACAAAAATTTTCAAAATCCGTTAAAAACATAGGAGAAAATGGTTCTTAACTGTTCTGCCTACGCCTATTTATATATAGATGAGTTGCTAGTCTTAAATTAAAAGAAAAAATTATATAAATTTACACGGATTTACACGGATTTTTTATATCGCATTTGTGGATTTTTACTCTCATCGGGTTGGCATCACTGGCTGGGAGGGTACACATTATCGCTCATGAATGTCAGTTGAGAGAGAATCTGAGCTTGAGTTATATTATGTACTCTTGACTGTTGAATTGTAATTCTTGACTGAACGCTTACAAAAATTTTTGTGAGCACGTCCGTCACGGGTTAGCTCTTGCTCGTTGTTTGACAATGTGTACTAAAATTTTTTCAATTCAACATTCGTTCAAAATTCTAATTGTGTCCACATCGCTCGTGGTTCGGTTTTTAAAAAATGGATGCAGAAAAGGCGTTTTTAGAAGATTTTATTGAATATTTACTGCACGATATTCGCAAACGAATGAAATTAAATGAAGACGGCATGAATGATAATCTGGTCATGCAGCAGAATGAGAGAGAAATTTAACGAACTTAAGTGAAGCTCATGAGCAGCTATGGGCAGAGAGCGCTTTTATAGCGTTGAGACAAGTGAAGACCGATTGAACGGTTTGGCGTTGTTGAACGTCCATCGTGACGTGTAAGTAACGTGCGAAAATGTAATCGACATTATGTCGAAAAAGCCAAGAAAAATTTGTAATATAAAACATGTAAAATTTGATTAACTGATGACTTATTTAACCCGCATCCATCGGAAATTTCTAGAAACGAAAAGTACGTTGTGCATCAATTTGATGCATATACAAAAAGACAATATTATTCATTAGAATATTTTCAATTTATTAACTCTTCTAGCGCGATAAGTATAAGACTATCTCTAACTGTAGAACTGCTCACTTGTTTATTTTAATATTTTAGGAAGGTAGCCAAAATTCTGAATTTAAATACGCATATTTGTTTTTAATATATGAATGTGTTTCAAGAATTTGCATCAATTTGATGCAAACGATGGATGCGGGTTAATAAATATACTATGTGTATATATATAACGTACATAAATATTTTTGAAACTCCGCCCCCCCCCCCCCCCCCCCCCCCGAAATATTTCCTGGAACCGCCCCTGGCCATAATACGCACGAAATCAGTGCAGCATTCTCCAAATTAGCGAAAGAGTCGAGTCGAATGGGTCTTGCAGTGAACGCAGATAAGACGGAATACCTACCCAGCCAGCATATTGGCAAGCGTTTTGTAAATTAAGATTGCAGTAAGCTTGCATAAATAAGAGTTCTGCGAATGTCGTTGACAATTCGCTTGCAAATGCAAATGTTTTGCGAATGTCGTTGACAATTCGCTTGCAAATGCAAGTGTTTTGCGAACGCCGTTGACAATTTGCTTGCAAAGGCAAGTGTCTCGCGAACGCCGTTGACAATTTGCTTGCAAATGCAAGTGTTTCATAAATTTAAGCAAAACGTGTCATTCTCGGCGTTAAAAATTGTGCTAATAAGGTGTGTTATTAAATTGTGTAAAATTTTTGTTAAAGTTGTTAAATTAAGTGCGTTAACTATCATTTGTTATTAAGTTAACTATCATTTGCTATTAAAAAAGAATTATCTACTTATTTAATGTCTGCAGCAAAAAAGAAAAAAAGTGTTGTGCGCAGCAGTACCGAAATTTTTGAGCATCTATGGAACGGTGCGGCTGCAAGTTCTGTTAGTACCCAGAGTGAATTTGTGGAACAGGAGGTTGTGCCTGAAGCACTAAATAATTTAGATTCCTTGTTGCCATACGAAGATTATATTTCTGAACACGAGAATTATATTTCTGATGAAAGTGAGAGCTCTTCGGATGGCGCAGTTATTGATTTCAATAAACGTTTAGCTGCATGGTTTGTAGAGAGCAATGTGTCCAATGTGCATGCTAATAAATTATTGAACTTATTAAGCGACAAAATTGAAGGCCTACCAAAAGATATCAGAACGCTAAAACGTACGCCGACTGATGCTCCAACTGTCTCGTTAGCAGGTGGAGAATATGCCCATTATGGCTTGAGAGACTGTTTGACAGATTTTTTGCGAGAATATAAAGTGCATACAAATATTTTAGAATTGAACTTTAACATCGATGGGTTACCAATTTCGAAAAGTTCGCTGAAGAGCGTGTAGCCTATTTTAGTGAATGTAAATGGGACGGATTCAGTTTACGTGGTTGCTATTTTTTGTGGACGGTCTCATCCCAATGATGTGAATAAGTTTCTGGCACAATTTGTCGATGAGTTGAACGATCTTCTCCAAAATGGATTCTCATACGAAAACAAAACTTTTGTAATAAAATGTCGAGCATTTATTCTGGATGCACCAGCTAGGGCACTTATGCTTGGAGTCAAAGGACACGCTGGCTACAGTTGCTGCACAAAGTGCATCCAGAGGGGCGAACGGAAAGAGAATCGTATGATATTTCATTATCAAAACCATCCTTTGCGCACAAATATAAATTTTCGGCAAAGAACTGATGTCAGCCATCACAATCAGCAAAGTTCTTTGGAGATTAAAAAACTTCCAATCGACATGATCCAAGTATTCGCTCTAGATTACATGCACGTGGTGTGTTTGGGTGTAATGAAGGCTTTGCTTGGATCCTGGATAAAAGTTAAAAATCGCAATTATTATTTGCAACAAAATGATATACGAAAACTAAACACAGAATTTCAATCCATTGCGCGGTACATACCAAGAGACTTTTGTAGGAAACCACGGGATTTAAAAGAGATAGACCGCTTCAAAGCAACGGAATTCCGTCAGTTCCTTTTGTATACAGGCCAGGTTGTGCTAAAGAACATATTGAGCGAAGAGAGGTACATTCATTTTTTGCAACTTAGTCTTGCAATGCGAATTCTCCTCAATGCTGAAGATTGTGTACAAAATAACAAATGCGCAGAGGAGCTGATAAAGGATTTCTTACTCAGAGTCCCTGTTTTATATGCTGATTTAATGTTAACATATAATTTCCACTGTTTGAGTCATTTGGCCAGAGAGTCCATGCACTTTGGGTCACTAGAGACAACCAGCTTTCAAGTTTGAAAATAAATTAGGCAAAATTAAGAAACTAGTGAAAAAAAATAATAATGTTCCGTCCCAAATTTACAACAGACTAGTTGAGCAGAGTGTGCATGGAAATCATCATACACATATTGATTCTAAAAAATCCACGGTTCAGAGTGATGGCACTTACAAATTTGTTAAAACTAAAAACTTTTATCTATCATCTATTGCACCTGACAACTTTTATTTAGTACAAAAATTAATTTTCAAACTTATTTCCATATCAAGATCTGCTGATGACGAATTTGTACTTCACGGGCTAAGGGTACAAAACTTGCATAATTTATATGATAAGCCGCTTCAATCATCGCTTTTTAATATTTACCGTGCCGAAAATCTTAGTTTTAACGAAACACCAGATCACCATACGCTTGACGAAGTAACATCAAAAGTTATATGCTTCTACACCAGATCGTCTTATATATTTATGCCACTCATAGCAGATCATGTCGCAGAACAATTTCAATTACATCGTCGACCCCATTAATGATGATATCGCATCCTCACAAACTATTTATATGATGCAACCAAGTCCAAACACAACAACAAGTTCTTTGGATAGTGCAACGTCATCTGGTAAGATATTTATTTTTAAAGGATACTTTTAACTTAACACCGCAACACTTTTCTCATATTTGTTTCATATTTTTTTCGGCAGCAATTCAATCATTAATCAGCGACGCATGTCAAAAGGCTGTTGAAAAGGTGGAGGAAAAAAATAAGCTAATATTGCTGCGCCTAACAGAAAATGTTGAGGGGATGCGCAAAGAAATCATTGAACTTAAAAAAGCGGTATCACATAATAACGCTACTATTATACCAAGCAAGCCGTTTGCTAATATTGAAGACTTCCTCAATTTTGAGAAAACTATACTGGAAGATATTGATAAATTTTCCTTGCTGGTAAGAACTTAAATTTGAAATGTCCGGTGACTGTATACTAATGTCGATTTTATTTCTATTTTTAGAAGGCAGATCTAAAAAGATTGTCAACATCCAATTCGAGAAAATTTGTTACGAAAGCGTGGCAGAAGATCATGACTGACAACATTGCTGAGAGCTTTTCCTGGCGAGGAACTGCAGATAAGAAGTGCATCAGGGCCTTCACTGTCGCCACTGCCATTCGTCGTAAGTGAAATACGTTTAATAGGTTTCTATAAAAATGTGACTTTTATATTCATATTTAAATTCTATTGCAGAAAGTTTTGCTGAAAATGGAGGCAAGGAAGAGGACTTTCTGTTTGCCTCTAAGTCATATTTCCAGTACGCAAAAAATCGTATTAAAATTAAAACAACAAAAGAAGTTAACTTAAATACTAAGTCATAATTATTTTTTAAATGAAACAACAATGAAGTTCCTATTTTTATATTTTAATTTAATATTTTTCAATTAAGAAAAAAATTTAATATTAAAAATGATTTTTTATATATATCAATAAAAAACAGATTCACAACAAAGTAAATGTTTAAAACGCTTACTAATTTCATTACAAATACGTGTTTTTTAATCATTTTCAAAACGTGTTTTTTAAGCATTTAGAAAACGCGTAATTACGTTACTTAAAAAACATGTTTTGCAATCATTTTTTTAACGCTTATAAAGATGGGTGCGTTTCGATTATAAAGCGCTTACTTTGATGCGATTTATAAATGTCACAGCAGCGTTTTACCAGTGTTTTGCTTACATTTGAACGCTTACAAAACGCTTATTTTTATGTGTAAATGCTGGCTGGGTAGTGTCAACAAACAAACAGTCTCAGCGTCTTGGAAACCACGTCACTGTTGACAACATCTCCTTCGAGGTTGTTAAGGACTTTGTCTACTTGGGATCCAGCATAAACTCTTTCAACGATGTCAGTATTGAGATAAAACGAAGGATAACTCTTGCCAATAGGTGTTACTTTGGGCTAAGTAGGCAATTGAGAAGCAGAGCCCTCTCTCGACGAACAAAACTCACGCTCTATAAGTCACTAATCATGCCCGTCCTATTTAAGCAGCACAAACCTGGACATTGAGAAGTTCTGATGAAAAGACTTTGGGAGCCTTCGAGAGAAAGATCCTTCGTAAAATCTTCGTTCCAATCTGCGTCAATGGCGAGTACCGAATTCGATGGAACCACGAGCTGTATGAGCTGTACGCTGACATTGACATAGTCAAGCGCGTTAAAATCGAGCGGCTCCGCTGGCTAGGTCATGTTGAGCGAATGGAAAACGACGCTTCAGCGAAAAAAATATTCGATTCGGTGCCCGGTGGTGGTCAACGCAGAAGAGGACGCCCACATCTTCGTTGGAAGGATCAGGTGTTGGATAACCTGACCACGCTTGGTGTTTCCAACTGGCGCCAGCAAGCTCAAAACAGAAATGGCTGGCGCAATTTCTTAAACGAGGCCAAAACCGACTCACGGTCTTAAGCGCCAGATAATCTCGATCACGATCTCGAAATCTTGTGCCATTGGTTTAAAGTCCATAGGTTAGTTATTCGTAGACAGCGGAATTGTATGCAAAATTTATTTGAAGTCTGATTGCAGTCAAATGTTGGATTTGTACTAATTTTGACTTCATGAATGCATGTTTTACTCCATATCTATGATATACAAATTTTATGCAAAAAATATGCAAAAGCATATGCAATAAATATGCTGCATATTTTTGCTTAGTCATTAAAATTTTCTGAAATTATAAAATTTCCAAATTAATTTTCATATTTAAAAAGTTTCTTGAGAAAGAAAATGTTAAAAATGAAACAATTATTTTATTAACGTTTTATTAGGGCATGTCCCTACTTGGCGCGCTCGGTATTCGAGTGAAAATTAAAAAAATTTGTTCAGGAAAGCGTAAGAGATAATGGAAAAAAAAATTTTGGGGTGAATAAATACACTAAAAAAAATTTGCAAAAAACATTTTTTTATTAATTTTTAATACTATTTATGTATGATATACATGTGTAACATATGAATATTTTATACCTGGCTACCATCGTTAAACATGATTACCTTGTCCGATTATCTCCAAATTTTAACCGCATACTTTCCACATGTATAGTTTTCGTGTGAACTAAAATATTGCAAACATTTTTATTTTTTATATATTTTTTTGCACAAAATCTAGAAAAAAACTTGACTTTTTTACATTTTTTTTTTTTTAAATCTTCATAAATTTTTTTGTTTTTGACCAAACTTGGAAATTTTAGTTCACACGATAGCCATACTCATATTATTTATGAATTATTTTTTTTTTTTTAGGTGCTGCCAAACTTAAGTTATTATGGTAACCATCCGCTCTTTCCGATATCGACACGTTAACTCCAACTTGAAGTTTCATACATGAAAAATTTGAAATTACGGCGAAATTTTGCCGCTTTTTAGAAAAAATAATTTTATATTACTCCAGGTAATCCACTGCAGTTTTATTTAAAATTTCGTTTGCTTTTAAAACAGATATAAGTCTGGGTTTCTTTCCATAACGAGCTTTAATTTAAGGCGAAGGTCGTCACCCAACATTTCAGAAACTTAATTTATAATTCCTTGGGCTTTCTCAAATATTTCGTAAGATTTCTTTAAGCTCATACCCTTTCCTTCCAAACTGGCAATAACTTAAAAAAATTGTCCGAAATGGGTTTGAATAAAAATAAAACTCCTATATAAAAGTGAATTTTGAAATAACTCTTGTGCGGTTTTTACTAACACTGCTTCATTCAAATTTAATGATTGTACAACCTGAAACCAGGCGCGGATCCAGGGGGTTTTGGGGGTTCAACCCCCCCCCCCCCCCCGAAATTCTAAAAGAACCTGTATTTAAATGTGATGTACTGATGTTTATTATGTGGGCTAAGAGTACCAAAGAGAAAAACATTGGTTTTTTATAATTTACTTTAAATATTCACGGTGGCGTCCGTGGCGTAGTTGGTTAAAGTGCGTGGCCGCTATGTCAAAGAACTTTGGAGACCCAGGTTCGAACCCCAGCAGCGACAGAAAATTATTTGAATTAAAATAATTTTTCTGTACGGCCGCCACCTCTCTGCAGACAATGGCAAACCTCAGAGAGTAATTAAAATGCCATGTAAAGCTTCTTGAGAACGAGAACATTCCGTTCATCGCCGTTCGGAGTCGGCGTTAAGCATGTAGGTCCGGTTTTCGGTCAATTGTGTACAAACTTAATAACACGCACAACAGAATTGATCATAAGAAGCTAGGTCAAAGTCCTTTCAAGGGCTGAAATGGCCAGTTATTTATTTATTTTTTTTTTTTATTTTTTAAATATTCACACCCCTATGCTGTAAACGTTTGTAGCTGTTTCTACACGTATTGCTAAAATACTGAATTCTGTTCCAGTTTTTGTTTGTTTTTGCGATATTGCGCCCGTAGCTGTAAACAGTCACACATACAATCTTAACCTGAAATCACAAAAACACCGCATTTTTTGGATAAAATATATCCAAACACCGCACAGTCTTAATTTAAAAACCCACAGTTTCGATAGTATCGGAAGTGTAGACTTAAAATTCCTTTTTATACAGTTATGGAGAAAAATTCCGGTTTTTGTAGTTTGACGTAAAATTCCTTTTTATACAGTAATGGAGAAAAATTCCGGTTTTTGTAGTTTTTATTTATTTTGATGTTGGTTTTATGTTGGCCTTTAATATTTGTATTCGAGTCAAATAAACAGAGAAATAACTTTTATTATTATAATTATCTTCACCCCAGCGTCAGCTTGTGGTATTTAACACAAAAAAATAATCCTGAGCACCACACAATCATATGGAGTGAATATGGAGTGAAATGTGGATGGCTATTTTTTTCGTAGCAAAGTTTTTTCCAATAAGTGGAATAATTTTTTCACATATTGCAGCAAAACACAAATTATAACCTTCTTTTGAAAAACCAGAGGCTCGAAATAGATTTTAGACTAACGGTTTCTTCCCACGCCTACGATTTTTTGAAAAAAAAAATTTCCCGCTCTAATGTATATAAAGGGTGGTTAAATTTTAAGGGCCGATGTTGAATATAAACCACACCTAAATGTCAACTTTTTTTCTGCATTTCATTTGACATTTCTGAATTTCAGACTAACTCAATTTGAACCGTTAAAGTTATTCAGGCTTATTATGAAAATGAGCTTTCAAATCAAAATGCATATCGAGCACTTCGTGATTTTTTCGATCAATTTAATCGTCCAAATGTGCGTACAATCGGAAAAATGGTGCAAAAATTTGAACAAACCAGGTCTGTAGGAGATGTGAAAACACCAGTGCATGCTCGTACTGCAGAAAATATTGCTGCTGTTCGCGATAGTGTGGCTGAAGAGCCGTCCACCTCAACTCGTCGTCGTGCCCAACAATTGCACCTCTCACGCTCGTCGTTGATGAACATTATGCTTAAAGACTTGCATTTACACGGTCAGAATGGTGGCAAGAAATGGCAACAGTGGATGATCAATTTTCGAAGAAAATCATCTTCAGTGATGAGGCACATTTTCACCTCAGTGGATTCGTCAATAAGCAGAATTACCGCATTTGGGCGAATGATAACCCAAGAGTGATTGTCGAAAAACCAATACACCCACAAAGAGTGACTGTTTGGTGCGGTTTATGGGCTGGCAGCATCATCGGGCCGTATTTTTTTCCAAAATGAAGCTGGTCAGGCAGTTACTGAGAATGGTGTTCGGTAGCGTGAGATGATAACGAACTTTTTATGGCCCGAATTGGAAGATATGGATGTGGACGATATGTGTTTTCAACAGAACGGTGCCACTTGCCACACAGCTAACGAAACAATGGCTCTTTTGCGCGACAAATTCAATGGCCGTGTTATCTCACGTGGTGGCGATGTCATTTGGCCACCAATCATGTGATTTGAGACCGTTGGACTTCTTTCTTTGGGGTTATTTGAAAGAAAAGGTGTACGTCGATAAGCCAGCAACAATTCAAAAGCTAAAGGATGAGATAATTCGGCGGCGGGGTGAAATAAGGCCGAATTCGGCCTTATTTCCATTTGAAAAAGAAATTAAGCCAATTTGGCCTTATTTCCCTTTAAAAGGAACCACTATTAAAACGCCATCAAATAAGTTTTTTAGTTTTATTTAATGAAAAATTAAAGATATAAAGTATTGGAATAATTGTACTTTAGGGCCCATGCTCCTTTTTTCTTTTTTTTCTAAATGTGCATTTGGAGCTCCTAATGCACATGCTGCAAAAAAAGGTCGGTCTCAAATGGTTTAGGAGATAAAAATCGTGAAAGTTTGAAAAATGTACATATTTTGGAATAATTGCACTCTAGGTACGCGCTTCTTTTTTTTTTTTTTGTTTTTTAAATGTGTATGTAACTTCTAAATCTAATGCAAAAAAAATAGGTAGGTCTCAAATGGTTTAGGAGATAAAAATCGTGAAAGTCTGAAAAATTTACATATTTTTTTATTGAGAAGACTAGGATATCTTATTCTAATAATAGAAATATATATCCGTTTAAAACGAAAAATATGATCGTTTAAATGCTAAAGAACATACATCTTTTTGTAAGTGGTCGAGAAAAAAATGTAAAATATAAACGTAAAAGTTATGAATGAAAATTTATAAAATATGCGCGATTTTTACTAAAATTTTTAATGAAGCTTTAATATTATAAAGAATGAGCGCCGCAGGTTTATAATAAATCGCCGCGATTTTTAATAAAATTTTTTTGCCTGCGGCGCTCATTCCTTATAATATTAAAACTTCTTCACTATTCACACTGCTCCTGAAGCAACTTCAAGTTGAAATAAAATGGCAACGTAAACTGAATGTCTCCAAGTGTTTGTAATGTTTTTCTGATGAAATATCACTTTGAATTAAAATCCTAGCTGATTTCGTTTTGAAAATATCTGAATTTTTGCATTTTAACGTGATGGAACCATCTTGTACATTAGACAGCGCAATATATTCAAGTATAAAACTGTTTATATATGTATGTATGTATGTATGTATCCTACGTGTGTATGTATGTGTGTGTGTGTGTCTGTGTGCGTGTAAAATATTGAGAATTGGGATATTGTTTCCACACTATCTACTGAGATAAATATCGCGGCACGTTTTTTTTAAGTCGTATCACCTGTAGACCTATTCCACTATCCCGTCCCGTCCATAAATTACGTAATCACTTTTATACTTAAATTGGGTCAAATTGAACAGCCTCTAAGAAATATACATCTATCATTTATTACAAATGTTGCGAAGTAACTGTCACTGCAGTATTTTTTAAGCGACTTGAGTATGATGAATCTTCGATAAGATTAATTTTAAATCTCTCCCAAAACTTGTTAAATTCCCTGTGAATCGACTCTCCAGCCTGCTCCGACTACAATCCTAAGCCATCTCAGTCTAGTTTTATAATAGCATCCTTCAAATGATCTAATATAACATGTATTTTTATCGTCTGCGAGACACCAGTACTCTCAATGGCTTTGCGGAAAGTTATCAAATTTTTATCTAAATCGGTTAAATCGGTTTTTTTAGTTGTTAAACAAGAATTTACAATTTGATTCATTGTCTGAAAAGCACACTCAAAGGGCTTCAAGGCATAAGGTCCAACCGTTTCATAAATATCGGGGTCATTACGTTTTGCAGATTCCTTTAAAAGTTGTCTGCATGCATTGCCTTCAAATATCTCTCCTTGATCATTTTTAGCCATTAGTTTCAACTTTGTGGCCCAAATCAATGTTTTTTTCCCGCCCAACAAGAGGTACCATACCACTTCAAAACAAATGATTGACAAAGCCCTGCAAAAGATGAAGTACGGGAAGTTGTGGTCGGAGCAGGCTGGAGAGTCGATTCAAGGGGAATTTAACAAGTTTTGGGATAGATTTAAAATTAATCTTATCGAAGATTCTTCATACTCAAGTCGCTTAAAAAATGCTGCAGTGACATTAACTTCGCAACATTTGTAATAAATGATAGATGTATATAGCCCTAGTCAAAATTATTTACATCTTTAGAAGAAATAGATTAAAGAAAAGGCTCGCCTTTTTTGTTGTTTGCATAATTTGCAAAGAAATTTTTGGTTGTTGTATTCTTTGTAGTATGCAAAGTAAAGAAAACATGTTTTAAAAAACCTAACGGAAAATATCATTAAAAAAAAATTAGCAAAATATAACTATTCTCTGGCCTAAACAGTTTTCGCACAATATTTTGTGGACTGATGAGTCTTCCTGTAAATTCGAGGAGTCTTTTGGAAAAACATTCATGATTCTTCCTTAAATCCTAAAAAGTAAGGTCGTGCAGCCCTTATATTTGTAAATATTGTGTTTATTGACTCCAAGAAAGGCTGTGTAAATACTTATGACGCCAGAGAGTAGATATCAATTATTAGTTTATTTTGTGATATATATCGTTAGGTTTGCTAAAACTTTTTTTTTACTTTACATACTGCATAGAATTCAATAACAAAAAATATCTTTGCAAATTATTTCCAACAACAAATAAAGTGAGCTCTTTCTTTAAAACATTTAAAAATATTAGCGATGTGTAAATAGTTTTGACTATGGCTGTATTTCTTAGAGGCTGTCCAATTTGACCCAATTTAAGTATAAAAGTGATTACGTAATTTATGGACGGGACGGGATAGTGGAATAGGTCTACAGGTGATACGACTTAAAAAAAAACGTGCCGCGATATTTATCTCAGTAGATAGTGTGGAAACAATATCCCAATTCTCAATATTTTACACGCACACAGACACACACACACACACATACATACACACGTAGGATACATACACACGTAGGATACAATTTTCAAAATGTAACCAATGAGGAGCTCCTAAAAATAGCCAAAGAAGTTGAAGACAATAAAGCCCCCGGACCTGACGGAGTCCCAAATAAGGTGCTCAAGATTGCGATAGAGCAGAAAATAGAGGTTTTCGTTGACCTCTACAACACATGCCTAAAAGATGGCGTCTTCCCACCAATGTGGAAGCGACAAAGACTTGTGTTGATCCCGAAGAATACTAGTTCCATAGAGGATCCATCGGCCTATCGTCCACTTTGTATGCTCGATACTGCCGGCAAAATCCTAGAACGATTGATAAGCAATAGACTGGGTGCGTCAATAGAAGATGCCGGAGATCTTTCCAACCAACAGTATGGTTTCCGCAAAGCTCGGTCCACAATAGATGCAATTGGAGCGGTGAAAAAAATTGCACTCCAGGCAATCTCAGGAACTCGGTGGTTGTACGGTGACAAAGAGTACTGTCTAGTTACAACACTCGACATAAAAAACGCATTCAATTCTGCGAATTGGACCAGAATACTGGAAGCTCTTGCGCGCTTTAGCGTTCCCTTCTACCTTCGTAGAATCATTCGAGATTACCTCGAGGATAGAATTCTCTACTACGAAACAGAAGGGGGTACTGAAAAGTATAAAGTTACTGGCGGAGTCCCACAAGGATCAGTGTTGGGTCCAGTCCTATGGAACATAATGTATGACGGAATACTACGTCTACAGCTGCCAGAGAGGGCTCATATTATCGGGTTCGCAGATGATATTGCCCTCATAGTAGTAGCAAAGCATTTGCACGAAGTTGAAGACAAGTGCAACCAAGCGGTTATAGCAGTGCGGCAGTGGCTGAATACAGCGGGTCTCAGTTTGGCCGAGCACAAAACCGAGGCAGTGCTAATAAGCAGCAGAAAAGTCGTTGAGACCGCTAGAATATCGGTTGGTGAACATACAATTGTATCGAAACCATTCGTTAAATACCTTGGCGTTATGATAGATCATAGGCTTAACTTTAAGCAGCATCTTTTATACGCAAGTGGAAAAGCGGGCAGCGCAGCTGCAGCGCTAACAAGAATTTTGTCGAATACCAAAGGTCCTAGACAAACCCGTAGAAAGATCATAGTCACTGTCGTCAGATCAATACTTTTGTACGCAGCCCCCATATGGGCCGAGGCAACCAGATTCAGCTCCTACTTACGAAGCATGGAATCGGTGTATCGTATCTGTGCACTTAGAGTATGTAGTGCGTTTCGAACTGTCTCCTCGGATGCAGCGCTGGTTATTGCGGGTTCTCCCCCTATAGACCTTCTGGTGAACGAGAACGTGACATACGATTCGCTTCCACTCGAATTGCCTAAATCCTCCAAACGTAGGATAGCGCGAGACCGCAGTGTAGCAGTGTGGCAGACGCGCTGGGAGGCATCACAGAACGGACGATGGACGCACCGCCTAATTCCAAATTTGGAACCGTGGCTTAACAGGCGTCATGGTGAGGTAGATTACTACCTCACCCAAATACTAACTGGTCATGGGTGCTTTAAGTCGTACCTTCATAGATTCAAGCACGACGAAAATCCGTTTTGCAGTTTCTGTGCTGGAAGTGTTATTGAAGACGCCGAACATGTCTTCTTCGTCTGTCCGAAATTTAACGCCGAAAGACTAGAGCTAAGCAATAACCTAGGGAGGTCACCAACAGTGGAAACTCTCGTGGGCATTATGCTTAACTCTGAAGAAAACTGGATCTCAGTAGGCAATATGGCATGCGCCATAACCAAAGAACTGCGTCGTGTAGAAAGACTGCGCAGATCAACTGCAGACTCTATGCTATAGACAAAGTTGGTAGGCCGCACCGTGCAGATTTGCTGAAGATCAGAGGTTAGGGGGTGATGAAGCCCTGCGCTCATCTTGGAAGGTATTGCAGTCGATTGTACCTTGCGTCTTCGTCTAGGGATTCATATGCCCGAAGTGATGCCATTCCAAGAAAAGGCCGCTGTCGATAGCACCGTCAGCGTCTTCGTCAAGGGACCATTTCCCGAAGCGGCCTCCCCCCGAAATCCCCTCTCCAAGAAGAGACCGCAGTCGTTAGCACCGTCAGCGTCTTCGGCTAGGGACCATTTCCCGAGGCGGTCTCCATCTGATGCATCATCATCACGATGAGCCTACAACGCGTCATTGCATATTAAGCACAGCACATCATCGCTTTGGAATATAAACAAGCATGATCTGCAAAACGTTTCCTTGTTAAGAAGAAGCGTAGAATCGTAGATGAGTAAACATACTCAATCCTGCCTTACGAAGTAATGCCTCGATTGGTGGTTCCGTAGGGTCTTGCATGAGGAGAGAAAAGTAAGGAGTGGTTTAGTCAGTATACCATACCAGGGACTCTGACACTATTTGGAAGTACGGGCTTCCATTTGTCTATAAAAGATTCCCTCCTGTCGTCTTTAACAAAAAAAAAAAAAAAAAAAAAAAAAAACACGTAGGATACATACATACATACATACATATATAAACAGTTTTATACTTGAATATATTGCGCTGTCTAATGTACAAGGTGGTTCAATCACGTTAAAATGCAAAAATTGAGATATTTTCAAAACGAAATCAGCTAGGATTTTAATTCAAAGTGATATTTCATCAGAAAAACATTACAAACACTTGGAGACATTCAGTTTACGTTGCCATTTTATGTCAACTTGAAGTTGCTTCAGGAGCAGTGTGTATTGAACTACTACTAATAATTTTTTCGCGTTGATACGAAAACAAGCACATTGAGGTTGACAATGGCAACTGTTCTCTTGCAAATTGAGTACCTACGCTGAGTCCAGTAACTTTTCAAACAACAGACTACAGGGAGCGTACTTTTTATTAAAAATAATTATAAAAAATAATCCTTAGTTTGCAAAAATTATTTTTCGGCCTTATTACCATTTTGCTAAATTTTTTTTTTTCCGTTTCCTTTTCCAAGGAAAAGGAAAAATGGAAATAAGATGGAAATAAAACCAAATTCACAATTTCGGCCTTATTTCTCTTTGAAAAGGAAATAAAGCCAATTCGGCCTTATTGCCGTTGGCCTTATTGCACCCCGCCAATTCGGCACATTAACGTCATAGAACCTCACTTATGCCTCGGCGTCATCGAAAATTTGGACCATCGGATGGTGGTGTGCCGCCGAGGTCGCGGCGGCCATTTAGCCGATATTTTGTTCCATGCATAATTGAACCATACCAATATTATCATAATAAAAAGAAACGACAATAATTTCCTTAAAAATTTGTGTTTTATTCAAAATCAACATCGGCCTTTAAAATTTAACTACCTTTTATATATATAACGTACATAAATATTTTTGAAACCCCCCCCCGAAATATATTCCTGGAACCGCCCCTGCCTGAAACTATAATGAATTTATACACATGTGGTATACTACATACTATTTATATGTGTTGGTTATAAAGGGCTGCACAGAATATTCTATTCAGAATACTTGAATAGTATACACTTGTTGGTGTAGTGTTTTTCAGTGTAGCCATGACATCGAACAAAAATGTTTTGTATGAAGCAAAGCCAACAAAACAAGAATTGCATATTTTTGTATATGCATAATTTATAATTTATAATATTTTTGTAATTGCATATGCTCTTCGTTAGTGTCGGTGTATTTTGAAGGTTTTAATATGAAATAAAATATCAAACCATAGAACGACACTGATGTAAAAGTAACAGGAAATCAATGCGAGCACACCGAGTGCACCATCAAAACGCATCGAAAAATTTTCAGCAATCGTTTTGAGTTTTCAAAAGGGCTCACAAGTAAAGAGAGTCGATAATATATTTTAAACTTAAATAATTAGAAAAAGCATAACTCGAAAACGAAGCAAGAAAGACAAAAATAACAGTGATTTTGGGTTATCTAAAGGGAGTCTCAAAATCGAGACGCACAGGTAGAGGGATCGGTCAAAATAATAACCTTAAAAAATTAGAAAGAGCGCCATATCTTAAAAAAGAAGCAAGATGGGCCAAAAAATAACACCGGATTTCAGTTTTCTAACAGGGGCCTTGAACTCTTGCCATCGCTTTGCCCGAATTATTCTAACAACAACAACAACAACAAACATTTTCGACCTCGGGTTGATTTTATTTCTGAAGAACTCAACTTCGGTTGACTTAATTTACCTATGATCATCGGTGTCCGCAGGATTTCTAAAAATGCAAAGCAGGGGAAAGGGGGACACTTTCCCTGCACCACCTGCATACGCCCATTTCTATGACAGAAGTTATTGTTGGTCCACAAACACACACAGACATGCAGTTGCGGTTAAATGGACTTGCATACATTTTGCAATATTTTATTTGCATATGCATTTTTTGTGCACTATGCAAAATATGCAAATTTTATGTTGTGTTTTTCAAGATAGAATTTGACAGGACTCATATCTGTGTCATCGAAATTGTTTTGCGATTATTCAATACAAATATGCACACAGAACCAAAAACGTACTTAATAACAAAGAAAAAGTTCTTTGTCCCAATGTATTATACATTAAAATTGGTCCAAAGTACGAGTTCCTTGATTCAATGAATCTTTGTTCTTACGTTATTTCTTTGATATGTTATGAAGAAAAATGATTAATTAATGACACATACAACTGTTACAATAAGTTAGTCTGTCCTTAGAAATTTTAAAACAATATCAAGATATATTTTAAAAAATCATTTTCTTATTGAGATAAAATTCTCTAATGGTTTTTTAGATATTACAACACAAGAACTGGAACAAAATTTTAATGAACACGAACAATGAACTGTTCCTTAAAATTAAGAACAACGATTCATTGAACCAAAGAATTCGTTCTTTGGGGCAATGAATAGTTCTTAAAAATCAATGAATTTCGCTTTATGAACGAGATTCTTTGATTTTAAGAACAATATTTGGTTCAGTGCAATTTCATATTTTCCGCTGTCTAGTTATTAGTGACAAAACGAGAATTATGTTCTTTAATGTGGTAGACAAAGACTTAAACCTTGGAGAACTATACTTTCATAGTAGTAATTGCGCAAAATTTCGCTTTTGTACAGATGTTTGTCCAACATCTACGTGTGCCCAAACTTATTTTTAAGAAGGTTCTTGCTCCTCTAAGTGTTTTCGTATTGAATGTGTTCAATCGTTCAAGTATCTAGGCCTGCTTCTTGATTGTAAAATGTGTTGGTCAGAGCATACATTTGCTCTTAAGAAATATCTTTTGGCTGTCAACAGGCATATTTTCCTATTAAAAAAGTATTGCAGCTATAGCCTACTTAAGTGCATATACCATGGCATTTTCCAATCAAAGTTGGAGTACGGTTTGTCTTGCTGGGGTGGAACGCATAATTACAAAATAAATCAACTGTTAATTTTACGAAAACATGTTATTCGGCTAATTTGCAACAGAAGTCGCCATAGTAGTAGTTTGCAGATTTTTAAAAATCTATACATTTTGCCGCTACGACACTTATATTATTTTAAGGTTCTTCGTATATTTTTTATAAAATCAGGATATTCCTTGAGTAGATGTTCTACAAATTACAATTTAAGAATAAACTATCAGAATTATGTTTCAGTACCACAACATAACTCTCAACTTTTCCTGAAATTTTACACATCTGTTGCACCTAGACTTTTCAACGCCTTGCCTCTTCATTTAAGAATAATCCGAAATAAACCAGCATTTCTCAAAAACATAAAATTATGGCTTTTAAATCTTTCTTATAATGAGGTCGATGTCCTTATAAATGTTGTTACTTAAATTGTTAAGGTTTTTGCTTGTGCTTCATGTATATTTGTTTCAGGGCTTCTCAGTCATGGTAGGGATCTTTTTGCTCTTTATTAGTTTCCTTATTAGTTTCTTTGTAATTTATTTATTAATTTTTTTTATCTAATTTTATTGATCTTTTGCTACATTTACCTTATTTTAATTTTATATAAACTAAATTTAAATTTTCATATTTTTTCCACCAAATTTTTTTTTTCTCAATTAAATTTTTTAAAATTGTTATATTATATACTTTATTTGTATTTTGTTAAGCGAAACATTTACTTTTTACGACCCCACACTAATTCATTAATGTATTTTGTTTCTTTATAAAAACTCAACTGCTTTCGCCTCTAGCTCCATGTGAGCTATAGATTGCAGTTATTTTTTCATTTAATAATATCTGTCAACCGATGTGAATAATGTACTTACTATAAAATATTGTACTAATTGTATTAAATGAAAAAATGAGTAAATACTACTACTACTACTACAAAAAATAAGTAAGTAAGTAAGTGCTCATTTTTATCCTTGGTTAAAACATTTCAGTTCTTTGGCATTTTCTTTGTTTAGACACCTCAACTATATTTAAATGTATAGGCGTTCTCCCTCAGCGACTCCCACAAGACAAATCTTTTCAAAATAATATATTGATGATGTATACATTTTAGTATTGGATGAGTTGAAATTCCACTGTTACAAAAACTACAAGTCTTTTTGAAAAAAAAAAAACCCAAATCAAAGCTTTTCAAACCCAACTTTATCTCACAATAGTTAAAGCAAGTTTTTTCATATAATATAATTACGTGATATGTTTTGCAAATATTTTAAAATTTTGAATCTTCTGTAAACAAATTTTGTCTTTATAATCTTGCACGAGAATCCAAGGCCAAAGAAAAATCTAAATTATGAAAATTGTTACTTATGTTAAAAAATCTATTTTGATGTCATCTTTGGAAACTCTGAGGCGCTTTTGTTTTTACTTACAGTCTTTTACACTAATATAAGGTAAACAACTTTATGACTTCCTAATACTATCTATAATAAAAATTTGAACTCATGTTTTGTAAACAAATCTTTTTGTGTAATCTGTCAAAAGGATAGAACACACGATATTTTTTCAAAGTAATTTGCGATAATTCAAGGCCAAAATCTTAATTTGCTGTTTTTGCTCATGATATAACTTTCTTAAAAACACCTTATTTTCGACATGAGGGTATGAAAAAAAAAACAAAACAAAAATTACTATAACAGATGATTCTCCGAAGAATTCCAATGAAGCTGTTTATAATGTGTGCGCTTAACACTTAAGGTATAGATGCTATCGACAAAGTAGTCATCTTTCCTAATTTTTTTTTTCCCTGTTGTGTGAACTGTTCTTGTGCAATTATTAATGATTCTTGTTGCTTTGAGGCATGCGCCACTTAAATTAATTATTTTTAATTGCTGTATATTTTTGACAATGAAGAATTATTGTTTTAAACATGTAAAATCATAAAAAATTAAAATATTTTATATCTCAAGGTGGTTCTGTCTACGTTCTTCCAGATTGGGTTCTAATAACCCAAGAACTAAACTATCTAATAAAATATCCAGTAGCAGTGGCGTAGATTGCTTTTTGCAATGCAAGGGAATGAAATTTATTTTCGTGACAAACACAAACAATTTTGTAAAAATCGTAATAAAAAAGGTAAACTTTTATTTTTATATTTTTGTTAGTGTTTTTAAAGCGAAAAACACAGCCGGCTTGAATTGTTTGCTAATTCAAGGACTTCTTCAGCTGATATAACTATGTCTCGATGAATCGTGAGTGCTGTCGAACCATTTATTCGGCCCTACATTGGAAAAATATAAGTAATTACAAATACATATATTGCTAATAAAGAAATATATTATTTTTATCCTTTTAGGATTATTTTTATCCTCTTCAACGCCGAAAAGGTACGCTCAGGCGTGCTTGTTGACACTGGCAGTGTAGCTTAAATTTTTAATAGCACGTACATGTTTGAAAAAATTATCTGGACACTTATATGGAATGGAACCTCAATGGTTCAAATATAACTTCCAATTTCCAACTCTTTAAAAACTTTAGAAGAACTCACGTCCAGAAATTTACCATAAAAGTTAACTGTTTTTTTTTTTAATTCTTCAGCTTATTTGTCAATTTCTGTAACTTGAAAGGGGAATGGGAATTCTTTAGTTTATTTCATCTTTTGACGTGACGAAGTTACGTTTTACCGCGCAGATTTCCAAAAAAGTTAAAAAATGCATTTTTTCAAAATTCATCGGCGTTGAATTGAATTGTTGCTCACTGAGTATAAGAGCTATGACTAAAAAAATGGTACAACCGTAAAAGTTAATTCTTTGACTTCATTATAAAAACAAAACAAAAATTCAAAACGTCATCGGGACGTGGTGGGAGCTGCTTAAGTAACGCAACTGAAAATTTGTTACATGGAATTATTACTCGCTGAGTATTAGCGCCAGGATTAAAAATATGGTACACTAATAAAGGCCTATTCTAAGCCCTTACAACAAAATTAGTTAAAAAATTTCTGATGTCATGGGGACATACAGAGAGCCACTCAAAGATCGAAAATGCAACATTCATGCAGCAGCGTTGCATTGAATTTTTACTCGGTGAGTATATAAGCTACGATAAATGTTTGAACAGACAAATGAAGGATTTATACTTGGCCTTACGACAAAAATAAAAAAAAATTCCGACGTCACCAGATCGTGAATATAGCGGCATATGTAATATCGTTGCATAGAATTTTTACACACTCAGGAGACGTGCTGCGGAAAATTTTGTTTTACGAAAGCATAGATGTGTTATTAGGCCTCACAACTAAACTACAAAAAAAAATCTTGTCATCATGCTTTCAGGTTGACTACCACATAATGCAGTCAAAATGCTACAACCATGAAAAAACGTTGCATGGAATTTTAACTCTGTGACTACTGGCGTAAAGATACATTTTAAGTAACGAATATGAAGATGAAGACTTCGGACACATGATAAAAATAACAAAAAAAATTGACAGCGTCATGAGGCCCCTAAGGTATCCGCCTATTGTGACGCATATGCATCACTTTTGCTGGATTATATGCATGCAGCTAAGACACAGTTAATGAACCAAGGAAAAGCACAACCAATGAAGAAGCAAATAAAAAAAACAAAAGCAAAAGCAACAACACCAACACCAACACTAACACCAACACCAACACCAACACCAACACCAACACCAACACCAACACCAACACCAACATCAACATCAACATCAACATCAACATCAACATCAACATCAACATCCACATCAATATCAACATCAAGATCAACATCAACATCAACATCAACATCAATATCAACATCAACAACAACAACAACAAACAAGAAACTTCGTCACGTCAAAACCTACGGGTTTGTCCACGACACACAGTGCTTTGTCCCCATATAGTGAATCGGCAAAATTAGAGAAGTTATCGCAGAAAAATGAAATTTGGTGTGCTGGTTCAAAATATGTTAATTAAGAAAAATTCGAAGTTTCGGAAAAATCGGTGCAAGGGCATGACTACCTCCCATACATCTTTAAATTTAAAAGTTTAATTTTAGCTATAATTGTATGTAGAATAAATCGAAAGTTGGTAACTATCTGTTAAAATATGTCTTTTAGCTTAGTGGTTAATTTTGTTTCATTCGGTGCAAGGACATGACTACCTCCCATATATAATTTTTCTCAAAAACTAAATTGCAACTACATTAGTGATCAGAATGCACTGAAAACTTATAAAAACTTATAAAACTATATTTTTGGGCTCTCTGGGAAATTTCACTTCATTCGATACAAGAACATGACCATCTCCCATATATCCTTTTTCTCTAAAACTAAATTTTAGCTAAATTTGTGATCAAAATGCACTAAACACTAATAACAACTTATAAAACTATGTTTTTGAGCTCTCTGAGAAATTTGGCTTCATTCGATACAAGGAAATGACCATCTCCGATACATCCTTTTTCTCATATACTAAATTTTTGCTACATTTGTGATCAAAATGCAAATAATTTAATATTCTCTTTAAAAACGGTCATAAATAAATTTGATTCTAAATTTGCTCAACAAATAAGATAATTAATTTTAATTGTAATATATGATGTTTTCTTTCAAAATGTATTTCTCAATTTCTTTGAATTCATCATTTTTTTTATGTGCTTTGTAGACCTAAGTGACGATAGTTCCGGATCTGACATTAATAAGAAATGAGCCATTAAATCTCTATTTGTATTTTCTCTCGTCGTTTTTCTTGTATGGGATAATCGCAAAATGAACATAACAAGTCATATCGTCAGCTTATTATTAGCACACACAACAACAAAGTGCAGTGTGTTCATGGAGTAAATGAGTTGAAACATAGGGAAAGCAATGAAACGAAAAGCAAAACGGAAAACATGAATCAGCTGTTTACAAACAAATGTTGATTACTTGATACTTTTTACTGGATGTCGTTCGTTTACTTTTTGTGATATTTTTTACTGAGAGAGTAAAATCAGTCTTACTCTCCCAGTAAAAGTTACTTGATATTTTTTACTCGAAAAGTTCTCAAACAGACCTACAATCAATAAAATTGCACAGATTGCAAAAATTGAATTGAACATTGAACGTCGCTGGAGCCCTTTACTTGGAAAAAATTATATAATCATATTTTTGGTCTTTGTGAAACTAAAAAATATAGATGTTTTAAAAAAATACAAAATTTCAAATTTCCGGTTAAAAATCTTAAATTTTTTTTTTACTAGTGGTTAGATTTGTTAACAAAGTATAGAAATGAAAAATAAAAAATCGCCTACTTTTTATTTATATATTTTTTTAATTTTTTCAAAGTTGCAAAACTTTAGGGTTTCCGCCAAAAAAAAAACAAAAATATTCTTTAAATTTTTGGTAAGTTTTTGTCACTATTTAATAAAAATTATACACTACATCAAAATTTGATTAATTTTTTATAGTAATAAACAAAAAAAAATTGCATAAATTTATTTTTTTTTAAATTTTGGCACTACCATAAACTTAGGTCTTTGCAACTTTTTCTGAAACTTAGGAAATATGTCTTTAAAAATTCATATCATTTTTACATTTCCGGGTGAAAAATCTAAAACTTTTTTATATATTCTATTTAAGCTCTTTAAAATGTACTAAAATCACAAATAAAAAATTACCTACTCTTAAAAAAAAAATTTTTCAGTCTATCAAACTTTTGCATTTTGGGAATTCCAAATAAAAAATCGCAAAAGTTTTCGATGGCACAAACAACATTTTTATATAAAATATTTACAAAAAATTATTTTTGTTTTTTTGTTCCTATAGTTATAAACAAAACTGTTAAGTTTCAAAGCAATACAATAAAAAATGAAATTTTAAAAATTTTTTTTGTAACACAGTAAAAACCGTTTTTCCGTTCAACAGTTTTACCTCAAACGTTTTCTGACTTTAGCGCCCTCTACTGTTAACAAAAAGACGAGATGATAAATTCTATTTACGAATTTATTTAAGGTACTTTATTAGCTTTACAAAAATGTATAATACTTATATATTCTAAGCACTTTATTTTATTTTAATTTTGCCTATGGGACAAAGCACTGTGCGACACAGCCAACTCTTTTTAGTATAGCTTCGGTTTAGTAAGTCTTTAGCAAATTAAAAAGACTACACTTCGCAACAGACATTTGGGTGCGAGAAATTTTTCAGCTAATTACACTGAACAACAAAATCAATTTTTTTTCAAAATAACAAGATTCCGACAATGGATTCTGGTAGAGGGAACAAAAAAACAATACACGTGTATTGGCGTTTTGAAAGTTTACGTCTGAGTCTTATTTTAGGGGGGATTTAATTTTCCCCCTTTTTAAACATTCTTATAGTGAATCGTCATAGAAAATCATGTTATCCTTATATTTTGGGTATAGGATGTGTTCTGAGGAGTTATGTAAAATACTACGAGAAATATTTTTGTGGAACATTTTAACGCCCTAACTTCTCAATTTATGGGTCTTTTTTACTTTTTTGTAATAAAAGGCAAAAAAAACTCATACAACAAGGATATAATGGGTTAAAATGTTGCACAAAAAAATTTATCGTAAAATTCTACTATGAGTCTTTGAATACACCAAAGATGAAAGTTCAATTTAAATGCCAGAAATAAGTCAAAACTTAAAATGTGTTAAAGGGTTAATTTCGTACTTATTCAGAATTGATGATAAAATGTCGCACAAAACTTGGTTTTAGGGGATTAATTTATTTGAAAAAATTATTTTACTCATTTGACACATCATACTTAGCAATAGTAACGAACCTTATAGGATGCACTTTGGCTGATAAGATCCATTAGGTTCAAACAAAAAACTATGAAAAGCAAAATTAAAACAAGTTAATTTTAATCCCCTCCTCCTGTTCCCATTATTTTATTGTACCAAAACTTGTTACCATATACGCCATATACTTGTTTTTGTGTTCACATCCTTACCCAAAATGTGATTTCCTATGCCGATTCACTATAAGAATGTTCAAAAAGGGGGAAAATTAAATCCCCCTAAAATTAGACTTAGATGTAAACTTTCAAAACGCCAATACACGTCTATTGTTTTTTTTGTCCCCTCTACCAGAATCCATTGTCGGAATCTTGTTTTTTGAAAAAAAATTGATTTTGTTGTTCAGTGTAATTAGCTGATAAATTTCTCGCACCAAAATGTCTATTGCGAAGTGTAGTCTTTTTAATTTGCTAAAGACTTACTAAACCGAAGCTATGTATACTAAAAAGAGTTGGCTGTGTCGTGGACACACCCGTAGGTTTTGACGTGACGAAGTTTCTTGTTTGTTGTTGTTGTTGTTGATGTTGATGTTGACCAGAATCCGTTGTCAGAACCTTTTTATTTTTTTCGTGTTGAATAGTGTGATAGTCAAATTGAATTTCCTGATTTCAAATATGGACTCCGTTTTTCTCCATCAGCTCGATTTTTTGATTTATAGGCAAAAACATGAAAATTATTTATTTTTCTGATAATATTTATTCATTGATCAACCGGTTTGTATTACGATGACGAATTTCAATGAAGAAATACTTGACCTTTCAACTTTTGCACATAAAATTACAATATTTTTGTGAACTGTTACTGGCAAATAGTACCAATTCTATTCATACACAAAAACTTAGATTACAACTGATAGTTTGCCCACAAGTAATAGCTTGTAAAATTATACGAAATCGTTCAACTGACTCTAGCTTCACTCTGGCACACTCCGGTAATATATGTAGCATCTATTTAAGGATATGAAAAAAATCTTCTTGAAGTATTTCCGTTATTTGTCGTTCCACAACAAGCAATTATAATTTTTCCCAAAATCCTTTCTGAATCCTTGTTTTATTTTAATTTTTAATCACGCGATCATCTAACACATGGTCCAATAAGTCCCGAGACTAAGTAATAAAAAAACTTTTTTTTGCAAATATTCTTCTTTATTCATCAACATATACATTCCACTGCTTTTCCTTCATGAGCAATACATTCATTCCACAGCTTTTCTAACTTTTCAATACCGGTTTTGTAGAACGATTTTTGCTTCGCCTCAAAACACGCTTCAGTTTCAGCCATCACCTTTTCATTGGAGCCAAATCTCTTGCCGGCAAGCATTGTTTTGAGGTCAGCAAAGAGCCAGTAGTCGCTGGGGTCCAAATCTGGCGAATACGGTGGATGAGGAAGCAATTCGAAGCCCAATTCATTTATTTTCGCCATCGTTTTCATCGATTTGTGACACGGTGCATTGTCTTGTTGAAAAAGAATTTTTTTCTTCTTCAAATGGGGTCGATTTTTCGCGATTTCATCCTTCAAACGCTCCAACAACGCTATATAATAATCGCTGTCGATTTTTTTTTTCCTTTTCGAGGCAGTCGATGAACAAAATTCCATACGCATTCCAAAATACAGATGCCATAACCTTTCCAGACGACTGTTGTGTTTTTGGTCGCTTTGGCCTGCTTTCATCGGTTGCTCTCCACTCTTTTGATTCCGGTGCTTATTGGTGGATCGATGTTTCATCCATTGTCACATACCGACGCAAAAATGAATGTTTTTCTTTGTAAACAGCGTCAAACAGCTCTCCGAATCATCGACACGTTGTTGTTTTTGGTCCGGTGTGAAAAAACGCGGCACCCATTTGGAAAGCAGCTTTCTCATCGACAAATATTCCTGTAATATTGTTCCCGCACTGCCTTTCGATATCTTCAGAGCCTCAGCTAGCTCGCGCACCTTCATTTTACGGTCGGCCAATACCATTTTGTGTACTTTTTTTATGTTTTGTGGAACAACTGCCTCATTTGGGCGTCCTGAACGTTCAGCATCATTTGCGTCTGTACGACCAAGTTTAAACTCAGCATACCATCGGCAAATGGTTGCTTTGCTACATATGAAACAAAATGATGTTAAAGGTGTGTGAGTAACTACTTGAACGGCTTATCCCTCTATCATACCCAGAATAAGAATATGTTTAATTCTAAAATGCTTACCATAAATGGTGACTTCGCTATCATTTAGATCTAATACTTTTGTCTGCATTTCCTCAACTACAGACAGAATTTTGTCTTTAGATTCTTTTGCAAATTCAAGGGAAATTGATCTACAGTACCTTGTGGATGATGGTGTGTCATTCTTCAAATACTATATTTTAATAACTCACCACTGAGCACTTTGTAAGAAATTCTAAATTCTTTCATTTTAAAAAATTGCTTGACAAAAATACCTTTTAAATAATACGCTGCTGCTTCTGTTTTAATTAGTAAAAAAACATTTGACATTCTATTGTTTTAGAAAATGAGAATAAATAGAACCGACAACTTGTTGAGAATTACAATTTTTAGGTGCATAGTTTTAGGCATGCCTAATATTTTATCACAAATGCTCAAAACGCATAATTTTTTAAGGGTTACTAAACATAACTAAATATATATATCAGGGTACAGTCAGGCTTGGAGCAAAATCGCTGACCATCCCATCTCATGGACTACACACTGCGTTTTGGGAAAAGTTACAAGAAGCTGAGAGTAATTTTATTTATAACAGAAACCTACGCAGGCTAAAGAACTATTTCCTTTTTGTATCGATGTAATATCCCAATTCCTCAAAAACCAATACACAGTACCTTTCCAGTTTCGAATATTGTGATAGACGAGTATTTGAGTCAACACGTAAAAAAGGAAAGAAACCCAGTGTTTTCAGAAAAAAATTTTCTGAAGCTACCTGCAATTTTTCACCAGAAATGACGCTTTACACCGACGGGTCATATTTTGAAGGTGCGACCTATTATGCTGTAGTGCGACAGTACTCAACATCTTTTAATACTCTGCAACAAAGCTTGCTGCCTTTTGATTCTGGCGTGTTTCATGCTGAGCTGGCTGCAATACACTTTGCGGTTAAATATGCAACCATTCACAAAAAGAAGACTTTAATATGTTCAGACAGTCTTAGCGTCTTAAAGGCTTTGGCTAGTGGAGCTGGTAGTGCATATAACTACATCTTTAAAAGCACTTATGCTGAGAACCCCATAAAAATCATCTGGATTCCTGGTCACATTGGGATACTTGGCAATGAACTAGCGGACGTTGTTGCAAAAGAAGCTTTACGATTGCCTCTGGTTGCTGAAATACCGTGCATAGACACAATTATTATCAGGTGTTTTACTGCGTATCAGAGAAACGTGGCATTGGAAAGTTGGAGATCCTCAGGTTTCTTATTTAAGCACAAAGCATTATTTTAATAAAACTGAGCCTATGCAATGCCACTTATGCTCAGCGGATTTAACGGTTATGCACATTTTGCTGGATTGCCCTACTTCAAAAATCAATAAACCACTTGTCACTATCTTGAACTGTGAAAACAAAGAAACAATTAAAACAATTTATGAAGCTATTAGAAAACAAAATTCAACAAATTAAATTTAATGATATATATAAATTTTCCAAATGTAGCACTTATTCTATACTTAATTAATGAATAATATGTTATGTGAACACTATCTTATTAAACATCGGTGTTATATGGCCCAGCTGCCGTACACCTACTCATACCTTATAAATTAAATTATAAAGTATCCATTTTACATAAACACAAAGTAGACATTCTGCCATTTACGATTATACCATTTGGTCCTTGGCTGGACTGGGCGGGACAAAGATATTTATCTTTGAAGTTAGAGTTTGCTTTAAAATAAACTTAAATTGTAAATTGATCAAATGAATATAAAAACTTATGAAATGTCATTTTTTTTTCTTAAATATCAAAAGTAAGTGAACGCATCAAAATTAAATTTTATAAAGTCAAAGTATTCAGAAAAGTCTTTGTTAAATTTTAGATAAAAAATCACGTTTTTTAAAAGCTTTCAAATTCCCTGACTTTCATGAATTTTATAAAAAAAAACTAAACTTTTGAATTAAAATCTGTGAATTGGAAATTCATATTTATATATTTTTCTCAAGATAAGCATGTTTATAGGTAGTTTGAGAAATGTAAACTTTAAAAACAGACTTTTTTCCGCCCATAAACCACTGTGTGTCGGAAGAATTGTTCAACGTACCTTGTAATATGAAAAGTTGCATCTTAACGTACCTTTTCATATGAACATTAGCATAATTTTAAAATTTTTCAAATTAAGTTTTGATAAACACAGAAAGAAAGTTGAGTTTCATCCTCCACTGGGGAACTGAAGAGTTTATTTTGCGTTCAATGGCAAAACTCAACTTTGTACTGGAAACTCAAACTAAACCCTCTGTGTAGACTAGAGGTGTCCTTATTTATATGACAAAATTTAAAAATCAATAAATGCAAAAGCGCTGGCCTGATTCTTATTCCTTTAGATCTAAAACAAACAAATATTTAATTTGGTACCGATCCCATTAGGTTTTATGGACCCGAAAACGGTCAATAGTTTTGTTGTTTTTATGGAAAAGACGCGAATTTTATGGTTTTTCACTTTTTTTTAATTAAACGGACTTTATTCAAAGCAGATCTGTAATTTATAGATATATATTCTCCAAGCAATAATACTTTCGACCAAAATTTATGAATAACGACTTGTTTTTATGATTTTTTAAAATTTTTAAGGTTTGTCAAATTTTATTTTATTACAACCGATTTTTTGACAGAAGGATATTTTTTCTTAATAGCTTCAACCAACTGAAGAACCAATTGCATTTCATATTCATCATTTGTCAAAATTCTATTAAAATCTTGAACGAATTTTTTACCCCCTTCTGCTGTATCGTCTACGACAAACAGATCACGTCATAAGCTCCAGCCTTCTTCAAAATCAAATTTCATTTCCCACGGATAATTTTTTGTAAACTCTGCAGACAATTCGAACTGACTGAAAAAGTGTTTTGTTTTCTTTGAAACGAAATCCCTCAGAGTGTATTTATGGAAATCTGATAAATTAACATATGTAGTTTCTTCCATTTTTCAGCTGTACAGCAGGTTCTTTGGATTGTAGTTTATGAATAATTGCTCGTTTTTCTTCCAAAGATACCGTTGAGTCAAAAAATACCAAAGCTACTGCTTCATCAGCTATATGTTATACCATAAGTGATTACTCATTTATTGAATAACACAAGCTGAAATTGTGGAATCTGTTTTTGCATACTCTATCGTACTTTTAATAAAATTCAGGTCTTGATACGAGGCTGATATTGCATATCTACATTCAAACCAAGCTTTTATGTAGATTTTAACCAAAAAATGTAAATGTCTCTTAAGCCACTTTTTTCAGTTTTGGTGAGTGAAAACTCGTCTCGAAACAAAAATATTTTTAGACAGTATATCGCTTTGGACATCCATCGGGCGTGACTTGTTGCACTTGGTGTTTTAAATTTAAAATGCCCATCTCCAAGAAATATCAATGCAAGTTGAACAAACTCTATAAAGTCTGCGCGATAGTGTGATTTTCTAAATTGATTTTTGCAAAGCTCTATTATGTTCTCACGTTCATTTGAAGTTATTTTTAATAAAACAAACAAAATAAATATTTTTAATAATTCCTTAGTTCCACTTATAAATAATTTTTGGCTTAAACCAAGCCAAGATTTTGAAAATCGTTCAAAAATAGGGACTTCTGGTCCAGAAGTTGACGAAAGCTTAATTTAAAAAACAGCACGCACCATAATCTCATATACTATATGATGCCTTCAAGGTAGGTTGATGAGGTTGTGAGCCATCTTATTTTCTAAAATAACTGCAGCTCTCGAATTAATACGGGTGTTTGAGGATGTTGTGTCAAATGATAATCCTTTCATGTTATCTATAATATTCCATTGAATTAGTTGATGAACCACATCTGCTATTTTAGCACTGGACCAGTTACATATTTTTGGAGCACCAAGATATGGCTGTACCATTGTAGCTAACTTAATATAAATTCACTATTATTTCAGTCGAATTTCCTTATAAGGAACTTCTATACAACGAAATCAATAAAACTTGAGAAAAAATTAAAACATATTTAGGGGATTCCCCAAACAAAATGATAACAAAGTCAAAGTCAAAGTAATAACTGTAAATTCATTTTAGAGAAATTCGACTGTATTTGAAATAATAAAAGATAACTCTGTGTTAAACATTAAAAAGTTATTATTAAATAATTAACAAAAATATAAAAAAGCATAATAATGAGAAAAATATAAAGAATATTCAAAAACTCTAAAAACAAAATTTATTTTTAAAAGAATGTTTAAGAAATATTCGCTAATCAACTTTTAGTCAGATAATTTCAACATTAAAGAAGACTTACAAGTTATAATACTGATTCACAAGAATATACTATTGATTTAACCATAAAAAATATTCAAATTTGCATTTTGTACATAAAAACACTTATGTATAAACATAAAAACCTCAAATTTTTTTCCTATATAGCCCTAAATTAGTACTTGCGATTGTTTCCGGGTCCATCAAACGTTGTCGGATTTGCATCAAATTTTATATATTTTAGTTTTAGACCTAAAGGAAAAAGAATCAGGCCAGCGCTCGACGAAATTTTGATGTGTAAAAATAAGGACACCTCTAGTGTAGACATGGCATAATAAAGGAAATTCGTCAGTTCGAAAGAAATAGTTCGTTCATTTCTCCAAATGAAGATTTAAACGCATACTCGCTTATGGCACTAATATACTTCTCCAATAAGGTTAAAAATCTCAATAAATATCTTTCTTCTTAAGCTTCTTATTAATGAATGTTTTATTAGTTTTATTAAAATTTAATTTGTCGAAACCCTTGGCAAGACCCGCTGTTATAATGTTGCTACTCTAATGCTCTTTGATTTAATAAAGTGGAATCGCATACAATCGAGTATCTCTCACCCCACAAGTACAAAAAGTCACCCTTATTCGTAAGTCACGTGCCAACATTTAGTGTTACTTCTATGTAAACAACAAACTAAAAAATGCTAGCTTGTCAAAAGTCAAGCACACTGCCACGTGTTGTTCCCACTTCGACAGCCCTCAGATTCACACCTTTGTTGAACGTTACAAAGCATACTTATAAATAAAATTCAGCAATGAAGAGCTTCCTAATTTTGCACTCCAGGAATCCTTCAAGTGGGTGTTGCTGCAATTTCTACGGTATTGTTGTATTCTAACATGGACACAATTTGGAATAATGAATAAAAAATGCCTCCTATTTAGTGTTCAATTAAACTGAGCCTCAGTCAACAGTGGAATGAACCATTTTGAATCACACAAACATACACGCTTGTGTGACACATTTCCTTTAAAGGTTGACAATCGTGTGAAAAATGTGACAATCTGTTATACAATTGCTGTAATAAAGTTGTTGTTGGTGTTGTTGTTGTTGTTGTTATTATTACTCTTATTGTTGTGATCTATTGAATTATTGAATAACGCTTAATAGTTGGTTTATTTTTGTCGACACCTCGTTTAAAATTAATTGTATTGGTATCCCCAGAATTTACCGATCAGCGAAGTTTAGTCCATTTACTTTTTATAAATTTTTACTTCTTTAATTATTTTCAATTTTATTAATATGAAGGTATTCAAGTTGTGGTGCACTTTTGATATTCGAGGCACATATTTTTATACCCCCCACGTTCAAAAACATAAAATGGTTATATTTATTTTGTCACACCATTTTAAACGCCCTAAAGGAGGCGTGGTACATATAGAAAAGTATACATTCTTTATAAGCATCACCAACCGAGTCGATTTAGCCATATCCGTCTGTCTGTTATCACGATTACAGCCGTCATTTTCAAGCTAAAATAAAGATCAAGTTTGAAAATGAAATCCAAATCGGATGAAAACTACGACAACCTCCCATACAAAGTGACTTTATCAAAATGTTAAGATCTCTTGGAATTCCACAAAAATTAATATATAGACTTGAAATTTTGCAAATAAGCTAAAATATGCACTTTGAGTGCATATATGCTTATGCACAACGAAATCTAGTGAAAAGCCCGCCTACTTCCCAATCAAAGTGACTTTATCAAAAACCAAAAGCGGATATTTTCTGTCAAAACTATGACTACAAAACTATGACTACAACTGCTGAAGACTTTGAATATACTTTGGTTCGGCCGTGGAGGTATTTTTACTTCGGCCCAGTCGAAGAGCATTTCTTACTAGTTTAATATCCAAGCAATAGCAAAGTTAAACATATTACGTGATTTTTTTCTCGTATTGTGACAACGAAATACGAATAATAACGCCATCTCCTAGTTGCGAAAGGAATCACTTCATCAGAAGAATCAGTAATATAATAGAAATGTATATTTATAATTCAACTGAAACAGCCATTTACTACTGTTCCAAAGATGATATTGAACGCCAAAGAATTTTTCTTTAACCACGATTTCAATCATCAGTAACTATTCCAGGGACAAAACTTTACCACTGTTTTGTTCCAAATAATGAAGGCATGATTTAAAAACGAACCAGTGTTGATTGCATTAGTAAAATTGTAAAACTTATAAAATAAAATAATTTTCTTCTGATACAATGATGTTTTATTTAGTTATAAATTTATCATTAAGAATACAGTGAAAGCTCCCATAAGCGGACACCAACGGTCACCTACTTTTTGTCCGCATATGAGAGATGTCCGCTTATGGGAATGTCGTAAAAATAATATTTAATTTCAAATTAAACAAAAATGGGCATTGGAATATTCTAATTGAAAAAAATTTTTATTCTTTAATAGACAAACCCCGAAACGAGTACAAAATTAATTAATATTAAATATGTACATATATAAAAAAAATAAATAAAAATAAAAAACTAATAAAACTGGAACTAATTGTTTTACTTTACCGTTACAAGTGTACAGCGCAAAGAATAATGAGTTAATTCGTAAAAAGAGAAGAAAAAAAACCCCGAACTGTCGAAAACACCAAAACAAAAAAATATATATATGTGACCCGGTCTACGAAAAGGGACCTTCGGTGTGAAAATATCATTTTTCACTTTTTTGGCGATTCGATTAAATAAAATAATTAAACGTTTACAAACAGCTGTTTTCTCGAAAACTTGTTTTTACACCGAAGGTCCCTTTTCGTAGACCGGGTCACATATATATATATAAAAACAGTAATGTTTGTGATAAAAAATAAACAAATTTGTCCGCTTATGGGAGATTTTTTTTTCATAAATATACATGTTTGAGTGTCCGCGTTCGTATATTGGAAAGTCCGTGTATGAGAGAGCATTTTCTATGGAAAAAAAACAAAAATTGTTCGTTCCCAAGAATGTGTCCGCTTATAGAAGATGTCCGCTTATTAGAGCGTCCGTTTATGGGAGCTTTCACTGTATAAAGGTATCAAAAGTAAAACTAGTTCAGAGTATGTATGTTTTTATGCATAAATATGTGACCTCACATCAAGTTTACTATGTTGGTTTGTCTTTTTTTGCACAAACCAGCCAACTTTACCTAGTGTCCAGTATGACATGTACGTACTCTAATTAATTTATCTCATAAACTAGTTTAGATCCCATTCTGTAATTTTTATGGTAATATTTATAAATGTTAAACTTTATTTTGCCGTTAAAAAAATTAAAATTAAAATGGTCGAAGTTGTTAAGAAAAATATTTGAAATACTTACTACCGGTTTAAAACTGGAAAAAAATTAAAATTTAAAAACTGATTAGAAAATCAAAAAAAAGCAGTCAATTTCCTATAAAAAAATTAAATTCTTATAATTATCTTTAATATGAAAATAAAACTTCAAAAAACCCTTCCGTCAATTAGGTGCATTTTATAGAATCCCATATCTTAACATCTAAACCTCAAATCAAAAAATATTATGTGAACACGTTCATTAGGGCGTATCGAAAATTTTAGATCGTATTCTAAGAAGTCTCAAAAGTTGCATTCTCGTATTCTAAGAGATCTCAAAAGTTGGTTGCCAAGCTCACCCAAATAAAATATTAGGGAAAAAAAGGATGTCTTCCTGTCCCGCAAGGACAAAGTTGATTTTTGAGGAAAACAGCAAAAAAAAAAAACGATCTTAAAATGCTTTGACTTTTATAACAAAATGTCATAAAGCAAAAGTAAGTATAGGCACTTACGGCCAAAAAATTCAACTATATCTTAGTTAATATTGACACTAGCGTACTAATATTTGGTATGCAGGTAGGTGGGTAGGTAGATTCATTAAAAAAGTGAGCGGGATTGTACACAGGGTGTGGCACTTTAAGGAAAGTACTATATTACGGTTAATATGGATACCTGGAAACTGAAATTTGGCACAGGGATAGGTAGAATCATTATAAGGTACGGTAAATAAATTGGGATTAGAGAAAGGGCGTGGCACTAAAAATTGTAAAGAAACAGAAATGGAAAATACCCAACAAACTTTCAGGAATTAATAAAACAAATTTTTTAGCAACAAAGTTTCATGTTTGAAATTTTCCTCAAGAATACGATTACATAATATATTTCATATTTTCTAAAAAGGAAGAAATAAAAACTTTTTAACAAAATTTTTTTTTATGTTTGCAATTAATAACACAAAGTTCACAAGTTATCTTCGTTGTAGTAATAATAATTCACTATTGATTAAATAAAATAGGTAATATTTTGTAAGCAAATGTTTGGATGCTAAAAGATCATGATTGTGCGTCAAAGATGAGCGCCGACTTCAAAGCTTTTATGTTCATAAAGCAATTAATATATTGATGATAATAAAACAAAATAGAAAATATGAAAATGATAAGATTTCCAATATTATAACACATATACAGCCGTGGTCACATAAATAGCACAAAAATACATGCACGGTGCTTCACGTGAATTGAAATATAATACATAAAGGAAAACAAGAATTTATTTCATGGTATTTGAGTTCAAACATTAAAAACTTAAAATCAGTAGTAACTTTGTAATTACGAATTAAAAATTAGAAAATTAATCAAAAATTTGAAATTGCTCCTTAGCTGAGGTGGACATATAAATAGCACAATTTAGATTCTGAAAAAAAGACATAGTAATTTATTTTCATTTTACAATGAGCTTACGAATATGCTTACTAGTACTTGGTACTGTATCCCGAATTGTCCAAAACAGCCCGACATCTTCGTCCCATACTCCGACAAGCTTTCTGACCTTATTCTTCGGAATAGAGTACCAAGCCTTCTCAATTCCACTCCATAACTCATCTAAATTTCGAAAATGTTGGTTACTTATGCTGACCTTCACATCATTCCATACATTTTCTATGGGATTGAGGTCTGGAGTTTGAGCCGGCCACTTCAAAATATTTATTTTTTCCTTTTTTAGCCAATCTATCACAACCTTTGTCGTGCATTTTGGATAATTATCATGCATAAAAGTCCACTTAATAGGCATGTTCTCAAATGTAAATGGTTCCATCTGGTTATTAAGAATATCTAAATACATATTATTGTCCATTATTCCTGGTACACGAAAAATGGGCCCAACGCCGTGCCAGGAAAAAGCTCGTCAAGCCATTAAATTCCCTATCCATGCTTTAATGATTTTTTTTGTATACTTAGGATTCAACTCTTGGCGTTTGGGGCGCCGAACAAAATTAATCCGCCCTATTAAATTTAGTTTCGTCAGTCCAAATCACGTTCTTACAAAATTGGTCTTCTATATTCACATGGGCCCCTGCAAACGCTAAACGATCCTTTAAATTTTTTTTGTTAAGAGCGGCTTTCTTCGGCTAATGCGTCCATAAAGATTAGCTTCGTGTAGTCTCCTAAATACTACTTTTCTTGAAACATTAAGGTTATTTTCTTCATTTATTTCCCTCATAATTTGCTTTGCTGACTTGAAAGGATCAGACTTACTTTTGCGAACTTTAAGTCTATCAGTAGAAGCGGTGATTTTACGCGGTTTAGGATTGCGCGGCTTATTCTCGAAATTATTTGAACCATTTGCTTTAACCAGCTTGAGTGCATTATAGACCATTTTTCGCGAAATTTTCAAAATATCCGCGATTTCAGATGGTTTTTTGCTTTTTCGACTTAGTTCGTGAATTATAGGCCTTTTTTCCGGAGTGCAATGTTTGCCATGACCCATTTTATTTAGAATAGGCGAAATTAACTGAATACAACTCTAAAATTTTTACAAACACCCGATCTTGTTAACTTTTATTCACCAACTAATATGTGTGCTATTTATATGACCACACCAGATCGTACATGCCTATAAAGAAAGAGATGGCCTGAGCAAATAAAAGTAAGTAACGGTACATCTCTCTCGGAGTTTTAAACAACGTCACACTGGAATCTCAAAAAACTATAACAACAGTTAATGAATGCATTATTAGATTCAAACGAAACGTTTAAAAAATAAGTTGACATTTATGCTATTTATGTGTCCATGGCTGTAAATAGCTTTTAAAATATGACCAAGAAATTCATGGGAAAAGTAATTTAAAATTATTTTTTACTTTGTAGTGATTTTGAAGTCGTTTTTTTTTTTTTGTTAAAAAGTTTTTTTAAATATGAAAATAGAACATAATATGAAACATAATATGAACATAAATATGAAATTTATGGACATAAAGTCAATGAACCTAGCCATAAATTCACGACACTCCTACCCGCCATGCTCTATCCATCTTTCGCCTTGTACATACCCCCGTAAGTACGGAAATAAATCCTAACTTTTAGAAATTATTTCAAATGCAATAATTCCTAATTTTGTATGGAGAAATTAAGATTTATTTCATCTTTTTTTTCGTTAGGAGATAATTCATAGAGTCCACAAAAACAAATAAAATTTATATAAGATTTGTTACGAATTTTTCAAGCCATTCTTTACGCATAATTTTTAAGGTGCTTTAATATCAATTCGATATACCTACGCAGATTACGAGATACAAAATACGAAAGCCTACGAAGTAACATGATTCCACTTACCAATTAAAGTCTGTTGTTCTACCACATCAGCTTTTAATAAGCTTGAATTGTTAAGAAGATTCCAAGAGGAGATGAGTTGATTTAAATTTAAGTGAAATTTCAGCAATCATTTTAGTTTGACCAAGCCTTTCAATAAACAAGTTCCATGACAAATTCTTTCATCCATCTGTTGTTTAACAAAGTTAATATGAATCTAAATCACAATGTTCTGCTGTTTCTCTTTGTAGAAGAATGATTGTACCACGTAGAAAGCATTGTTATAGCCATTATTTATTATCAACTTTTAATTCTGACATTTTTCATATTTATGCAAAATTGAGATTAATACCGTTTAAACTGTTGGTTAGAACATCCGATCAAAGTTACATTAAATTCAAAAAGGCCAAATCGAAAAGAAGCCACAAAATACAAATTTATTTTTAGAATTCTACTAGGTGACGTCATTAATATTGTTCACAGAATTTTGTAGGTGTTTTTGTTAAGTGGTTATAACAGACCGTGTGGCCTAATGGATAAGGCGTCGGACTTCGGATCCGAAGATTGCAGGTTCGAGTCCTGTCACGGTCGAAGGATTATTTTTATATTTTATAAACAAATTTTTTATATTTTAATCGTTCTATAGACATTTCAGTTTCTTCATATTGATGTCTAGCGTAAGAACAAAATTAAAAAAAAGCAAACACCTTTTTAACATTGTTAGGTGTATTTTATGTAAATATTAAATTAATCAACAAATTTAAAGCAGCTTTATTAAGCAAAGTGCTGGCAAGTAAACAATCATTATCTAAAAATATTAATACATGTTTTTAAGCACAAAGTCATGTGGCTGTTGCTAGTGATTTGACACCATTGATGCCTTTGCACATAGCAAATCCATTTGCTCATTGTAAAAGGAATTAAAGTTTATACGATGAACAAGGTTAATAAAACGATCCGACGGATTATCCGAGGCGACGTCATTGATTTGTTTCAGCAAGCCAATAAGCAGTCCGGTGAACTCAAGATCAAAACGTTTCACTCGTTCCGAAAACGTATCTGTTGGTGCTAATGATGTTTCAGACTAAAACAATATAAAAATTATTATAATTATTATGGACTTCAATAAAACTGGAGCAACAGAAAAACAGTGACAAAGATCTGACATCATGAAATGGCAGTACTATTACAGTTAATTGAAAACCAGAATTCTTTTTGCGTTGGATGGCTCGAAAATTATTATTTTCATTCAGTATTAAAAAATGTTTATATAATTACACTTAATTTTCGGTCGGAAGTTAATTGTTGTGAGTTATTTACTTTATTTAAACTGCAACTTTACACCAGATGCATCATTCACCAGTTGAAATTGCAAAAGAATAAATATTTCTGAGGCATTTTTTCCTCCCAGGTGAAAACTTATTTCTCACTATTTTGTTATTATTTAGTTTAAAAATTGTTGTTGTGGCCAATTATTTTTTATACAAAAGCAGGTAAAGAAAATTATTGCAATCGAGTGCGATCTTCCATGGCTATTAGTTCGTGAAACTGATGCTATTTTTTTTTATTTTATTTTTATAGCTCTCGTTCGCGAGCCCAAACTTTTATTTAATTTACTGAAGCTCGCACCCATAGCTAGATCCACTTTATTTTATTTTTAGTTCTCACTCACAAGCTCAAGCATGTTTTAAATTCTTGTAGCTCCCTCAATCTCAGCACGTGTAATGTTAACGAGCCAAAGCCTTGAGCCATATTGGGAGCCGCTCGCAAGGTAATAAAAAAAATATTTTTTGTCAGCAGGATTGCCACATTTAGATTATTGATAGACAATTAATTAATGATCATGGCCATTAATAGATTATTGAGAATACAAACGTAATAAGGCTTAATAATATCATAGTTAATAAAAGCCTCAACAGCTTTTAGAGATACGAGAGTAGTCCCAGAAGTAAACGACCTGACATATAGATGGCGGTTGTTGTTTGAAAAGACTGGCTTTGTAGAAAGTACCAATCTGAAAAAGCAGAAGCTTGAAGTTTGACGACACTACGTTGTTCAGTATTGGCTTGGCAGCCATAAATAGTGAACACTCCCAGTGAATTTGTAGGCATTGTAAAAATTGACCATTGTAAAAATTGGTCATCGTTATGTAAACAATACTTTCATTCGAAAATCCTCAGTTCAAACAATATCAAAGCGGAGCTAGATTCTAATCTGGGGTCTTCATTTCAACAGCAAAATATTGGGTGGCATAGTTTAAATGAGGCGTACGAGCTACTCAGACGAACATCGCAGTTGTCGACCAAATGAGAAAACAACGCCAGAAATGGTGAAGAAAATTCACAAGATGGTATTCTATGACCGACGACTGAAAGTACACGAGATAGCAGGCATGATAGGCATTTCAAAAAGTGCGGTACGTCGCATATTGACTGATAATTTGCGGACATACTGAAAGCTGTCCGCAAGATGGGTGCAGCGATTACTCACAATGGAGCAAAAACAGCGTCGTGAGAATGTTTTAATCGAGTTTTTGGTGAAAAAACAGTCAAAACAATGAACTGAAAGGAAATAATCGACTCCAAAGAAGGCGAAGACAGTTTCATCTGCAGACAAGGTCATGGCATCAGTTTTTTGGGATGTGCGTGGGATAATTTTCATCGATTATCTAGAGAAAGGAAAAACAATGAACGGTGAGTATTATGCGAACTTATTTACCGTTTGAGTGATAAAATTTGAGTAAAGAAAAAACGGTCGCATTTGGCGAAAAAGAAAGTTTTCTTTCATAAAGACAATGTCCAGTTCACACATCCGTTTTCGCGATTGCCAAAATCAATGAGTTAAAGTTCAAATTATTCATCACGCACCCTATTCGCCAGATTAAGGCCCTCGGATTATTTTCTCTTTCTAAACTTGAAAAAATTCCTCGGTGGTAAAAGATTTGGCAACAATGAAGAGGTGGAGTCTGCGGTTGAAGGCTATTTTTAGGAGCTCGATGGTTCTCAATATAAACAATGTACCAAAAAAGTGGAAAAAATTGTATCGAGCAAAATTAGACTATGTAAGAAAATAAAGATCTTCTTTCCCAAATAAAGATCTTCTTTCCACTTTCCCAAGTGTTTTCTTTGTTAGGTCGGGTACTTCTAGGTCTACCCTCATAAGTCTTAAAACCTAAATTTGGCCATGCTATGCAATGAAAAACGACTAAAGCTTCATACAAATATAAACGATTCCTGAAAATTTTCTAAACATTTAGCTGATATTAATAAACTTGTTAACGTTGCTCTTGCTGTCCTTTCGACGCGTGTTTCAGTAGAAAGAGCATTTTATTATTTATCATTCAAAACTAATCAAAACTAAACTTTTCATATTTACAAAATATGGACATAAATATCTCAAAATATTTGCGTTTGGACTCTAACAATTTTATCATGACAAATTTAATACTTAATATTAATTATTTTTTATAAATATTGATTTATTTTTTATATAAATAAAAAAAATATTCACAATAAAAATGCTTACAACATTCATCTTGATTGAAAGGAACCCGAGCGGCTAAGAAATTTTAAAATTCTGCTCGCGCGTTTGAACGACAAGCATGGTTCGGGCTCAGAAAATTTTGTCCGGCTCTGGCTCACGAGCTACAACAATTCAAAAAATGTATGGATCCGGCGCGCATCGGAAGGTGCAGAAATTAAAAAAACGGCCCAATCTCGAGATCTAAAGAAGTTCATAAATCAGCTCAAGCTCCCTCGCAGCTCATCAATACAAAAATTATCGCTTCAAATAACATCTTTACCCAGTTTGTTTGCCATAACGCTTAATTTTTGTTTTACATAATTTTAAAGCTTTGCGAAATCTAAAGTTGAATTAGTTAAACCCTTTAAAAATTTGATATTTTAACACAAAAAGCTTAATTATTTTTACTATAAGGAAATATGTGAGAGAACTTTTCAGCATCTGGTAGATTTTAACCTTAGTAAGAAATTAATTTTTCTTGTCATTTATAATGGTAGGTGTTATATCGTATTTTAACCCTGCATCATTAACCTTAGGGTGGAATCCACCCAGTCACTGTTTCTATACAAGATTTCTAATGCAACACTAATTCTTAATGTTTTGTTTTACATGAAACAAATCAATTCTTTTGCTATAAAACAGTTTAAAACGGTAAAAATAATCTTGAATTTATTTAAAACAAACACTTTTCTTAGGTTTAAGCAAGTATATCCTTATAGCTGAGAGTTTATTATGTGGGTGAAAAACATCCAAAGTTAGTTGTGCCGCAACTCAGCAATAGGTTAGTGATCCAGGGTTAAGGAACAATTATTTTCTGATTTTCGATCCACTCATAACAAACCGAATTCGAGGTTTGAATATATTATAATAGTATCTACACACCATGGTGTTCGATCTTTATTCCCTATAAAAGATTAAAAAATTGTTGCCGTATAATTTTCAGGCAGTAAGGAAATTATATTCTACAAACTTATTCTACAAAAACTATAAATATAACACAAAATAAATAAACATTTACGACAAAAAATGCATCTATTCACATTTTGCTTGTAACAAAAGAGAAAAGAGTAACGAATCTCAAAAGTAAATTTATTTATCATTGTGAAGATTCCAAAACTTTATCACACATCTTGAAAATATTGTTTTAAAAAAAAAAATAATAATCTACACCAAACTGTTTGCTTGTCAAAATTGTTAAAACTGAAAACATCATCAAATTTTTTAATACCTGTCTCTGACTCGGAAAATCAATATCCGAATCAGAAAAATCCTCGTTGCTGTCACACATCATAGATTTAAGCTCGGCGTCAAGAAAAAGTCGTTGTGACTTCTAATAGCATAAGAATTTAAAGAACTTATTTAGACTTGCAACTTAGACATAATTTAAAAAAATGTTCAATATACATATTATGAAGTATCAAAAGAGTGTACATAAAGCCTTAGTGAAAATAAGATGGTAACAGCGGTGCGCACGTAATTTTGTGGTTTAAGTAAGTATTATTTAAGATGCATTACACTCATTTAAATTACAAAATATAGCTCTTATTACCTGTATAAACTCGCAAAATCTTAGACAGATATTACACAATTTGAAAATGGAACGATTCAACAAAGTTGTGTCAGTCAGCATGCAATTTTTAAGGCACGAATCTAGAAAGTCCTGATGAAACGATAGAACCTCATCAACATTTTCGACCTGGAAATTAAATTTTTATTTCAATTGAAAATTTTGTTTGTTTTTATTAATTTTTTTTTCTTTTGTTTACTTTTCCCATATTTTGTATAAAGATATGCCAGTTCGGTTCAATAACTTCAATCATCATATAATACTCCAGATTTTGTACAGCATTCATCATACGCTGCCGCAATGTAAACGCTGAACGATACAGTTCAGCAACTTGCGGTGAGAACTTCTTTGCAATGCTGTTTTCCTTCCAAATTCTAAAAGTTCAATACAATGTTTTAATTTTCTTTTATAATTAAAAAACAACCCTCATTTACTTGCATAATTGACGTTCAACGTGCTTGCAATAAAACAGTTGTCGGAATAACATTTGATACTTGGATATGGCAATATGATTTAGTACCAATGAAACGGGCCACTTCACTTCATACCTAAACGCAAAACATTCCAAGCCATTCAAGTCCAAACGGTCATGAGATTGCCAGTATTCTTGAATAAGAAAAAAAAAACAGGTAATTGAATATAAAGAAAACACAAAATTAAATTCAAATTAAAATTTAATTCGGAATCTTTGTAAACAATGATTCTAGAGATTAGAATCACAAAGGTACTTTGGCTTCAACATTCACTTACTCACTTTCTCAACTAGTCCATTGTTATTACGGGGTCTCTGTCTAGATTTTTATTGGAAAAATTTATCTAAAAAATCGTGTTTAATTTGGTTCGCTATTATTAAGCTAAATGATCGAAAAATGTGTTTGCTTCACGATTTCCAACACAGCTCCTTTTTCCCATCTAAGCTAACTATCAAAATCATTTGGGTCAAGTCGAAAATTACCTATTGGCATACCAAAAAAATTAAATGCAGATAATAAAGTAGAGATTCGAATCAAATGTGGCTGCTTGTGATTGATTTGAATTGTTTTTAAAGTGGGTGAAAAGTTTATTCGTGAAACGGCAGAACCGAATTCTACAGCCTGGTAACCCATACAGAAAATGATCTCTGCACCACAAGAGTAGTTCATATTGAACATATAAGCGAATGTGTACCGGTAGAACTTGAAAATCTGAATTGATCATTAGGATACGATGGTGGATTGAATTTAAAACATTTGTAAAATAGTAGTAAAAAGCTTTTCTTAATAAAATCTTCAAAACTGTTTCCCAAGAAATTAAAAACATGTGCTGACACATGGTCATGCAGCCAAGTTTTTAAATTTCGAGCCCCGGGTTTTTCGAGCCCCAGATGTGGCAATTTTGTTTGTTAACGTAGCCGCCGAGATAAAAAAGATGATTTTCACCCCTTTTGATATAACGCACTGTTCGGGCTACACTGCTTTCACTTTGGAAATAAGTTTCTTTTTCAAACTTAAAGCGACTCATTTCTTTCCGGAGGATGATACTGACTTTATGTCAAGATTTCGAGCGGGAAACAACTGTCAGCGTCAAAATAACCTATGATTTAAAAAAAAATCGCTAGATGGCCCACCCTGTATAAGAATATCGTAATTTATTGAGTCGAACCTCTATTTAAAATCAAGAAAAATCAAAGATGAAATTAATTTTTTATCCATACCTGCTATCAACTTTTCTATAACATTAATCATCAAAGTGGTGGTACTGTGTCTTTCTCTAAATCCCACTTGAAAGTAAGAGATAAGTCAATTTTGATTTATACGTTTAAGGATTTGATTTTTTTTTTAAAGGACTTCCAATACTTTCGAGCATACGGAAAGAACACTAATGGGTCGAAAATCAAAATATTCATTAGGAATCCGAACTTTCGGGATTGGTAAAACCTTTGCCAGCTTTCAACTCTGAGGAAACATTAGTGTTGTAAGAATAGTCTTGTTCAAATGTAGTAAGTGGCCAAGAGATTACAGGGTAAATTATTTTAATGTACCTCAGAGAGATCTCATCAGCACCTAAAGCATTCGAATTTATATGACTAATGCATATGCTTTCCAAACCTCAATTTCATTGACTCTTCTATTTAGGAATCGAAACGACCAGCTCTTGGCAAATACAAGAACGAAAAGTGACTTGTGTTCAATAGGAGTGGTAAGATAAAGTTATCATTGCACTCTTCCAAATTTAACAAATTTGAATTCTGATCATCAAACAAGACACCCACGCTTCTCAGCTTATTCCACATTCGTTTTGAGGAACTACCGAAAAATACCGCAAACAGGCCCACAATTTTCTTATAGTAGACTTTAGTTTGTATCTGTACACACAAAAAACTCACATGCGAATAATTTGGTGATATCGAGAAAATGTAAATTTTCATTTAAAATACTAGTTTTGAGAGATTCGCAATTCCGAATACTTTTGTAAACCTTAATATTTAGCTATGCTCCTAAAGATGGCATACAGACTTCGATCTTATATCCGTAAAATTATTAGAACCTTTTTTGGCTTTCTTTCTGCCACTATTTAAATTATGCATTACAACAAAAGTTTCATTAAAATAATAAAAAAAACGTATGTACGAACCTTCTTCGTTGTTCATTATTTTTCCCATTTGTGTTACCAAGTCATACGTCAAAAGTTCACAGTGTACATCATCTTTATAGGGATCATGTTTTGCCGATGACAAACGCAATGTTAAACCCAAAAGATTCTCCAATTTCATGGGCAGTACTTGGTCAACGTTTTTAGCTAATTCCTCCTCGCAAGCATCCATAAATTGTGTTATAAAGTCGCCCTGATGCAGCAACAAGTAACGCTTGACAGACATAAGGTGTCCCATGAGATCGTTCTCCTTTAGTAGCACTTCTAAAAGATTCTTTGAGGCAAATCTATATGCATTTTGTATGACGATGATATGATTTTGATTGGTTGGTAAAAATTGCAGATTCATTGTTTGCGGCGGTGTAACCTTTTTTCCACATTGACGTATCACATTAAGATACTTTCCAGTGCGCAAAATAATATCCGAAACCTTGTCGAGGAAGCAAGGTATGCGTTCCCGACGTATAGTATAACTACATTAAGAAAATAAAAAGCATTTAAAGCATATTTTGAGATTATATAGTTATTAGTTTGAAAAAAGCCCTGGTTTCCTTTAATTTAAACGAAGCATCATGACAACTTCTTGTTCTTTTCTTAACGGAGTACCAAATACATCATAAATTTATTACTACATCGTGGCTAAATATATCATTAAGGTCTCAAAAATGACAAGACGAAGAAAATACCTAGCAACTTTGTTTCATAATAAATTTTGACAAACCGTTTCTCCCAATAGTCAGCAGAATAATGCTCTGGCAATTCCTCTCGCCGTATTACTTCATTGTCTTCAACTAGAAATTCTTGCTGTGGATCTTTAATAACACCTTTTTGAACCCACAATTGCAGAATATTCATGTAGGGTACAGCTGCCAATTGTGTTAGTTGTATAACAAATTTTTGAGACTCTTCATCGCCAGTTAAAGAACTTATTTTATCAAATAATAACGTCAATGCTTGTCCACCACGAAGTTCATTCTGGAAGTAGTGTTTTTTAATTAATAATTTATGTTGAAGACATTTTAATGTTAACATTTAAACATTGATTTGTCAACTTTTCTAAACACTTTTTTAAAACATTGAAAAATTACCTCAACAATATCAGAGACCGCACCAGCTAAAACTTCCATGGTATTTAGTGTAGGACGTACATAAAACAGCATTTTGTGCAACGTCAAATTACCACCATTCAGTTCCCACTCTAGTTGTGCCAATAGAAGCTGCAAATTTTTCAATAAAACATACAATAAATAAATAACAAGAAAACATCTCACATAGTAGTCATGGATTAAATTCTTAAGTGCCTCACTTAGAGCCTGCAGAACTTGTCCACAATCAGCAAAACTAGCTTTTTGTATAAACTTCTGTACGCAGGTGTAATGCGAGGCGAGCGGTAATATTTCCTGAGCAATGTCTCGCAGAGAACTATGAATCTGTTCAGATATTTTGAATTTCAAATACATTGCACCAGATGCTCTGATATTGTCCTCGGGTATTATATATGAGCCACGCATGCCAGTCAAGCAATAGAGCAAATCGAAGAGCAAAAGATTCTCTTGGCTAGTTATAGGAATGGCCGCAATGTTACTCTGATGAAATGGAAAGTTATCGATGACATGAAAGTCCCAGAGTGAATCGGTTCGATTTTTATTGAAAGCGGGAAATAACGTAGGCGCTGGTGGTAGGGAGCAAGCGTTAACAACCGAAGTATTTTGAGCAGATCTGCTGAGGCCGCCAGACGCTGCTTGAACCACTCGTTCTTTTATCTGCAAATACAAACCTTTTGTTTTTTTATGTTCTCAACTAAAGTATTTTACGTCGGCCTACCTCTGAAACATTATCTGTTGTCACAGCATCAAATATTTTTTTATTTAGCAATGGTGTAGATGTGGATAAGTCTTTCTTGCGCATTGCTTGCATGAGGTTTGTGTCGGCGTAATAGTTCAAAAAATGGAGCAAACAAAAGAATGGATCTTTTCTGAAAAGGCATCATATAAAGGTGATAACTACTACAATTTTACACTAGAAACATATTACTTTTCCAACAACTTCGTCACTTCCTGTAAGTGCTCCGCTGCTTTTGGTTGATTTTTGGAAATAATTTCCAAAATTTTAACTAATTTCCTATTGGATCGTTTTTCTTTGGTGATGCGAAACTCGCGTAAAACGTCGTCTATTGTAAAACTGGCGCTAAAAATGATATATTTTAAGATTTCAGTTAAAGTAAATTAAAACTGTCAGTATCCTTGGGTGCACCACACCTTAGCAGCTGTTGTTTCAGAACGGAATACTTACTTGGAATACTCAATGAGTTGTTTAAGTGTTGATCTCATTGGATCCTTCGCCGATGGCTCACTCATTTTTCCAATATTTTCGATTCTTCTTTCTTAATAACTGTGAATTTTTTAATTTATTTAAATATTTTTTCTGTGCGCTCTCTTAATTATTTGTTTATATTCTTTTAAAATTATAAAAAATTATATTCACAATAGCATATTCAATTGTGCACTTGTGTCTTGTCGATGTACCGAGTAGTGTGCTCAAAACGGAATACTATATCCGAGCAACCGGATAATTTAGCTGTTTGGGCCATATTATGACTGTATGCGAATTGGACTGAAATTTAAGAAATTAATCGACGACCAGAGAGGATCGTCGGTTGAAATGATATTTGATTCTGTTCGGGATCTAAAGCTATTTACACTGTCGAGATTAGGCTTATCTTCTTTCTCTTAATTCTCATATGTAAACGTACTATTAGTTTTTCCTAAAATAAGTACAAAACTACAAAGAAAATTTTTCTTATATAAGCAATATATATTAATTTCTTATAAAAATATAAACCTTTAAAAATTAATTCTTAATTAATTCAATCATGCTGATTGTGGAATCCAGCGGATCACTTGCGGCGGGAAAATGATTCGATCTCGTTGATTTAGCTATTGTAGAAACCGTCGAGTAAGTTCAATGCGGATCGATAATAAAGTTTGCGGATTTGGAATGATTGTTGAAAACGCAACCGATCCGCACTTTTCATCCGCAATAAATTTGATGCGGATCAGTGCGGATTTAAAGAAAAATGTTCAAAATAAAGAATGCGATGCATGATTTCAGTGTAATTTAAGGTCGTTGCACTCGAATTCAACGTAAAAATTATTACTACACTTCGATATTTTTCTTTTTGTTAAAAACAATTTTTAAAAATTTAAAAAAATTGTCAAAAAATGTTTTCTGTTTTCAAGACAAATTTTAATTTCTTTTATATTTCAATTTTTTTTAAATTTATCAGAGCAAATCCAAACATTTTTTGCAGCGCACACTTTCAGTTGAAAACATCAACACAAACAAGAACTACTGCGATGTGTCCTGACAGCTCTTCTGAAGTGCAAGGCATAACAGAACACTCGCTAAAAGCTCCATTATGACGGGAAAATGTTGCACTCACTTTTAAGCAATAGATTTCTTTTAAGTTTACTTTTAATTGTCTTTTTGTTTATTAAAACGACTTTTTATATTTATTATTTACATTTCACTCGTTATTTTATTTTATTTTGGCATCTGAACAGCTTTTGTAAGTTACGAGTAAATAGTTTTAGGTATTGCAGTTCACTCGCACGGATTCAACAATGGGAAAGGAAGGTGAATACGGATCGAATCAACTCCCGCCGCAACTGATCCGCCGGATTCCACAATCATCATGAACATGATACAATTACAAGGTAGGCTCATTTTAAAATGGCTGCTTAATTGTGAATTTTTGCAACAACAAAGCTGTAGAAGCCACAAACGTCAAACGACAAAAGCAACAACAACAACAAAGAAAAACTAGAAGCTATCAGCTGATTTTGACAACTAACGCACCCTGCTCTCCAATATGAGCCTACCTGGTAATTGTATCATGATCATGAATAAAAAATTTTCTCTTAATTCCCCACAGAGATCAGATAACAAAATATGGTATGTAAGCACAGCCTTAAGGCCTAGCCAAAATAGACGATTTTCTCCGTAACGAGTGAAGACGAAAATGTTCGCTTAAATGCATTTGAATGTTGTAACCCAAAATGAGCAAACGTAAACTTATCGAAACTAAACGAAACGGTTTGACAAGACGTTCTGTTCCGTAACAACCGAACTTTAGCGTCTCAACTCGTCAACAACAGCTGTGCAGGTAGTCTTCTTATTTTTCAGACGATTAGAGGAACTCGTTTCATTTTGGGTTAAATGTCAAAACAGACGTAACGATTGCAAACGTTCGTCAAGTTGCAATAGTCTCGTTTCGTCTATTTTGGTTAGGGTTTTACCGACAAACTTCCAATAATTTAGATTAGTCAGTCAATTTAAATCAATTTGCACACAGCCTATGTCGATGGACAAATTTTCCTCCGTTAAGTTTATTTTTTGCTGTGTTTATAATATGACTTCTTATATTGATAATTGTAATCAACTATGTTTATAATAAATTGGACACCACCACTCAATATACGAAACACCCCTTCGATAAAATTTTGTTAAGGGATTGGTAAATACTTTTGGAATTGCGTTATAACCTTAAATAAAATAAATTCCTTTCGTTTATTGTGAACAGCTTACAAAAGTAGACTTGAAAATTCTCAATAAGTAAATATTATTAACAGCTGTTTTTAACGTAAACACTAACTAAAAAGTAAAATTTAATAGTAGGTGTTTTCTGAACATTTTCTGTCGTTCCATAGATGTGAAACATGTTTCCTTATTTACTGAGTCAGCGTGTTAATCTGCAACTGTTCCAAGAAGCAGCTTGCCGCGACTTTTTAACAATATTCGAAAAATGTGATGGTTCCCAAGTCATGGCTTTAGACGAGACTCTCTTTGGCCCTATAAGACTTATAGCCAATTCTAGCTTATTCTCAGACCGAAATATTAAACTAGTTAAACTTTCGCCAGATGCCAGATATCCTAAGGAATCCAAAAACATCGTCTATATCACACGTCCAAATGTCAAACACATGGATATAATAGCTAAGCATGTGCATAATAGCAATACTGGTCGCTCTTTCCATCTGTACTTCGTGCCGCGCAAATCCTGTGTATGTATTAAGCATTTGGAGAACAAGGGTGTCCTTGGAAACTTTGTGACAATAGATGAAATTCCATGGAACTTCTTTCCAGTGGACAGTGATGTGCTTTCAATGGAATTGCCGCTTTCCTTCAAGGAAGTAGCTCTCGATGGTGATCCCTCCGCATTGTATCAAGCGGCAATTGGGTTGATGCAACTGCAAAAGATTTACGGACGCATTCCAAAAATATATGGCAAAGGAAACTTTGCACAAAAAGTGTGGGAGCATGCAAAACAAATGGGCAAAGAAGACAAGTCCTTGTTCAATGCAGACAAAGGAGTAATTGATCAAATGATCATATTAGATCGCACTATTGACCTCATGAGTGTGTTTGCTACTCAACTGACTTATGAGGGACTAATCGACGAAATCTATGGTATTCATCAAAATCAGGTTACCTTTCCTGCTGAATTGTTTTCTGGCCGAAATACTGATGAAACTGCTCAAGCTAATCTTGTTAGTGAGAAAAAGATCATGTTCCTTAATTCTGGTGAAACACTATACGCAGAACTACGTAACAAAAACTTCAATGAAGTTGGCAAAATTCTTTCCAAAAATGCTAAGGAGATAAGTGCTCAAATGGGAGCTAGCACACAAGACAAATCGGTACAGGATATGAAGCGACTTGTGGATAAACTACCGGAATTGCTGTCGCAAAAGCAGTCAGTAGCTGTACACACATCAATAGCCGAGGAGATACGCAAAAATTTGGATGCTTATGAATTCACTGAAGACTTGGCAGCCGAACAAGAGTTCATGATGTGTGAAGATATAGATAAGCCGAGTGGTTACATCGAAAATTTAATAGCGAAAAAATGCGCGCTGAACAATGTGTTTCGTTTGATGTGCATCCAGTGTGCTGCAGCCTCTGGATTTAAAGAAAAGGTAAAACACGTTCAATAATTAATTAATTGCAGTTTATTCACATGCACCTTTTAGGTACTCAACCACTATAAACGGGAGCTGATTCAAGTATATGGCATTGAAGTACTTTTGACAATCAGCAACCTTGAGAAAGCAGGTCTACTCAAAATCCAATCAGAAAATCGTTCATATGCGGTGCTAAGAAAGGTAAACTTTTATCTTGCATTCTTATTTGCGATAGCTTCCTTTATTATTAATTCTTTTTTTTATTTTTATAAAATTGTAAACCGTAATTCTACTTAACTATTTTATTAAAATTAAAAAGTCCATAAAATAATGAAAACAAAAAAAAATATTTTTATTTACAGACTCTTAACCTTACAGTGGATGACGTTGTTGAAATAGATCCAAAAGATATAAGTTATGTGCATAGTTTCTACGCTCCACTTACTGCTAGAATTGTGGAACAAACTCTCAAACCACTTGGTTGGCAATCTCTTAAGAGTCAAATCAATAACTTGCCTGGGCCGTCTTTTGAAGATTTTCAAGCACAACTAATTGGCATTGGCGGCAGACAATCCTCCACGCCTAGTGAGGGATCTTCCTTCAACATTCCCCGAGTGGTTTTAGTGTTTATTATTGGCGGATGCACTTTTGCTGAAATTGCTGCTCTCCGTTTTCTTTCACAGCAAGAAGACAACAACGTGGAGTTTGTTATTGCAACCACAAAGCTTGTTAACAAAAATACATTTCTTAAATATTTAATGTAAACCAGAAATATCTTTATTGTGAAGAACTTATTATTACATAACATGCTCCCAGTCCCCTGGTCATATATTTATACGTAACTCATTCATATTTAAATGTAAACTTATGTAGTTGAAACTACAGTATTTTATTAGGTAATGTGAATAAAGTGATAATCGAAAAATTTTGTATTATTTTAAGTTAACAGTTATATTTTTAAAAAGGTCTATGCTCATCGGATTTATGAATTTATACGTTTTGATTATATTGAGAAAAATTTAAAAGTGTTCTTCCCAGCTATCTAAAAAATTAATAAGATTAAAATGTTATATAGCACAAAAAAATTAAAAAAAAAATTGGCTCAAGACATAGTAGAGAATAAAGGATATGGTAGAACATAATACAACTACATACCCAAAAAACAGAATTTGAAGTTTAAAAAGATTTTGAGTATGTGTTCACATTTATTGGTGTTTTCAAACACCTCATCGAACTCAGAGTGCATATTCAAAATCAAAGCTTATGTGCAACAAGTCAAGATAATTGTTTTGAATCCTGAAAAATTTTACAGTTTTGACTTCAGTTTCTTTTGTATAGGAGGCAGGCTCAATTTACTTATTTTTTTTTCTTTATTTTTTTAAATATAACCTTATGTAAATATAAACTTCTTTCCAATAGCTACAATACGAAGGCTGTTATCAGGATCATGGATAGACGAACATGGCTAATTCGACTCAAGGGATAATGCTGAGGAGGCCACGCCGTTATAACTATTACAAATGTTGTGACAAAGTTAATAAACACTACCTAGTACTGTTGGGGTTACAAAAATAGAAGGTAATACCAAAAGTCGACTGCTTTTCAAAGGGTTTACAAAACGATTGCAAATTTACTTTTATTTTATTTAGATTTTAGTAGCATGTCGCTGCATCATACTGGCAGAATACCATAAGTTGTTAGGGATAAATTTTAATTAACTGCAAAAATATTTTAAGTTATTCTCAAGAAATGTTAATTTATGGTATTAAAAACTATATACGAAGAGTTAGGGCTGAACGGTATGGTCCTTTATCACTCCCCAATGTATTCTCGAAAAAATTACATAAGATGATGGGTCTGTTAGCATACGAAAAAATTCTCAAATATTTAGGAACTTCTAATACTTTTTACTTAAATATGAAATGTAATTGAAATATGAATTTGAAATTATTTAATAAATAAAATATTTACTTAATTATCTCATCGGAAGCAAGTAATTTGGTGTAATTAACGAGGCGAAATTTTCACTTCTCTCAAAAAAATAAACATTTTAATTTGGTCTGTTTGCGTACTTCTCCAGTGAAAAATATCCAGCAAGATAATTATCACAAATTATCAGTACCCGAAGAGACCAATCGTCAAATCATAAAAAATTCTTTTGTCTCTTCGACTCATTCATAAGTTTAACAGATCTAGCAAAAATATTTTTATAACCATGGTCGAATAAAGAAGATAGTCTCGCGGTTCAAAATCCTTCCTCGCTCTTGCAGTCAAAATTGTCAAAATCAATACAAAAATTTTGTTGTTCGAGGTTTATTTAACAACTCTGACTCTTGGATCTCAACTGTGAGTCTACCATGTTTATTCTAACATTCATAAAACATCTTGTGGTGAAGTTTCCATCGATTCGCACTCTGTATCTGAGATCGGCAAGAAAATCACTTCTATCAACATTGAGCCTGGCGTAGGAGTTGAAGTACATTGACAACAAATTTTAGTGGTATGGAAGAAAAATGTACAATACATATTGTATTGAAAATGATAACCACAACGAAAATTAATAAACCAGTTGTGAATCGTTCCAATCAATGGTGAAGTTCCCATATGTTAAACAAGCGATGCTTTGCTTGGCGTAATGCTTTTTCTACGTAACGGTTTCTCTATTTTAATCACTTTTCAACTCTCAAGTAAAGCATATTGAGTAACTAAAAAGTAATCAACAAAAAAATTTACTTATGTCAAAATAACGTGAAAGTGCATCCAGCTCGTAAGAAATACATTTTTTATTTTTACTACTTTTTTAAAATGAAAAGTGACAACGGCAGCACTGTGATGTCAAGAAATATATGCAATCATTACTCATTACTCTCATGATAACTGCAAGTAAAATTTTGGCAAACAACATATAGAGGTAAGTTTGCAAATTATTGTTCCAACAAATATACTTGCATACTACTATTTCAGACTTAAGAAATATAAGTAAAATTTTTCTTGAGTAATTACTTGAGGGCTGGATAGAGGCCTTTAGCAAAAATCTTCAGGATTGCTTGCTTTCGATGGGTGTCAAAACAGAACTGAATGACATCTTCTAGTTAAAGATGATTTAAAAATGTCTCGTGAGATCTACGATTGTGGTGTAGCATATTTTATTTTTCACGGACTCTTCACCTCTAGAAAAGGCAGAGCTTCTTTTCATTGCGTAAATTACTCCCCGAGATTTGTCACTGCATGCAGAGACAACTGCCAACAGAAAAATTAATTACTATGTCCTATGTCAGATGAGATTTGAACTTTGGGTCCAATGTTTATTTTTTTAAACCAACTAGTAGTTTTTTTAATTCAATTATGTGGAACTTTTTTTGTTTTTTGGGTCATGCTATTTAAGTAAAGACATTAAATTAAACACAAGTTTCATGTTATTATCGTTTATTAACGTATTAATTTGTTATTTAATTTCTGCTTTATTAACACATAAAATAAACTAAAATGTAAGACGTGCTTTTGTTTTACAATCTTTAAATTTGTTACTTTTAAACAAAAACATAATTGTTGTATTGTAAAGATAATAATTGCTAATAGAATATTGTTGTTTGATTCCAATCTAATGTTTCTTGAGTTCGTGCTATTTATAATAGAATATTAGAATATATGTTGTATAATACTTAAAATACGAATTTTATGACCATATTTGTTGTTTTGCTAATTTGTAATTAATTATATAGTAAAATACTATTCACAAATAAGTTCAAGTCGATTCACACATTGTTATTGAATTGAAGAGTTAAGAGTTTGCACACTTTAATTTTTTACAATATTTGTTAAATGATCATATGATTTAGCAAAACAGTCTAGATTTTGCAAACAATAGCATTTTCCGATATCGATTTTGAGAAATATTTATTGATATATAGTTATAAATTTATTATTTTTATATATAGAAATGAAAAAAAAAAACAAACACAATGATTTCTCAAAAATATACTCCACTTCATCATCGCTCAACACTGCCTTTTATTTTAACTTTTTGTTATTTTCTGATTTCGTCATCAAACAATCCATTGCTATAAGTTAATAATCAAGAACATTTTATACAAACTACAAATAATTTTAAACAATCACAAATTTTAATTCGATACCAAAGAACAAACAAAAAACAAGGTTTAGGCTAAATTAATATACGATTAGGTTAAAAACTTTAATAATATGTTAACAGAAACAATTTCACAATTGCATGTTGACTACAAAATTTAATTATTAAATAATTTTAACAAACAATTTAAATACAATCTATGAACACTAAGAACGAAATGAAACTAGATCTCGATTTTGCATTAAAGGTATGGGCTGAATGTTATTAAGAACTGAACTGAGAAAGACGAGCGCTTTTTTTAATATTACATTAGTTATTAATATTATTTATCGGTCTTTAAATTTTTTACTAGTGTGTGATTTGGATTCTTCGTGGCTTGTAAGGTTAAACTTACTTTTTGGAGCTAAGTGTATCTATGAATATGTATTTATATTTGAATTTCTTGCGTGTATCAATTTGATTAACACAAAGATATTGTATTTGTGTGGAATTTCGTTATAAACTCTGTAAGATGAATACTAGTTTCATTTAATGCTTCTTTATTTGCATATTTTGATAACTTATTGAAAGTGTGTGTTGAATTATTGATTATTTGTCCTAAATAAAAAGATAAGCATAAAGTTTTATCTCTATTGAAATATATACTCTTTATGGTAGTATTGTTTAGAAGTATTCCTAACTCGTTTTGGAAACTCTACATTTATTGTAAACGGATTTCGGGTGTTTGCCTAGATTTTTTTGTTTTATTTATATAAGATCTAAATATGCATAGTTAACTAAAGATACTGTAAATTCTACTACACATACTATGAGCTACTTATTTCTTTTGTAGCATATGTCAGCATTGTCAGTTTACTTTTGTAATGTTTTTACTGTTTTATGTACTTTAAATAGTCAATACAATACAATATATGCAATAATATTATCAGTTTTCTATTATTATTGTTTTAAATTTTGTTTTTTTTTTTAATTATTAGTATATATATATATATAAGAATAATATAAAACAGTTTAAAAGTTTTATATTAGAGTTTATTTTTTTACATTGAAGGAAGCGTCATATTGTGTCCGGTTTGCTTCAATGTCGTCTTTTAATTGGTTTTCACCATCATCACTAGAAATGCGAAATCGTTTTGTTATATAATTAAAATTTCCGTTCAAATTAGTTGAGTATCTATGCTATAGAGAGCCAGCCGGAAAACTTGTAGAGCTATTGCTGTGTGCAAGACTGATCATTGAACCAGATAAGCTACCCTCCTCATCGGGGTAGGTTTCACGTGAAACTTCATTGATGGACAGAGCGCTTCAAATAAAAAAAAAACAAAGTCATGGGTTTTTTAAAAGAGGAAATATGTGACAAAAATGTATTATCGGGTAAACAAGTTTTTTTAAGGGATTACTAAATGTATTGACTATCGCTAGCCCCTCCTTTTTCCCCCATCTTTTTGGCAGTAAACAAATTCCGCGTTGAAATAACAGCTTGTCTTTAGGGAAAATCCAAGAATAGATCCGTTTTTTAATTTCTTATAATTATGGAAGTGCTGCTCAAGAAGGGGAAATGTCTCGAGAATACGGCAGGTAGGGGATGGTATCCCCTTGAAATATTTAGCACTGCAACATGTGGCCGAGTATTTTAATACTGTAAAATCCATTTAAAGAAACTACCGCTCACCCTTAGTAACGATGCAATGTAAAGAGCCTTTTATTATTGCCTTTGGCGCAGCTGTTTGAAGGTAAAAATTGTCTTGTCGATGTCTCTTGGCTATAGTTTATAGTGCACCCTTTTGACGTAGAATACGTCGTTCTCGGAAGTAAGTAGGGTGGTTGATAGTGATCAGGTGTCGGTATTTACATTACTTTTTGAGCCTTTGGTGGGCCTAAAGTACTAATCGTACAATGTTGATCTTAGCACTTGTTGGTCTGCTTGATCCTCAATGCGACAAAAATTCATGTTAGAACTGTCTAACTTATATCAATTTTACACAATTACATGAAATATAAAGCCAACATTTGATGTTTTTGTTTGCTTAAACTTGCTACCTATTTATCGACGGCTTCCGGTTTTTTCGACGGCGAAGACAGCGCCATCTAGCGTGAAGACATAAATCTTATAATTAAAAAAAGCATACTTTTGGGGGCATGTTGTTTTTAACAGACTCGCGTAGCCCAGTAATACTGAGTAATTTTGAGGGGCATGCTTTTTTAACAGAATCTGTTATTGAAATGTCAAACGCAGCCAATTAAATATCCGGGCATATTATCGATAATGAAATTTTGACACATGGGTTGTTGAACTTGATAGCATTGAACAAATTTTGTTTGCTTGTTTAAGTTTTCTACCTATTTATGGACAGTTTCCGGTTTTATCGACAAAAGCATAAAATTTGTATGGGAGCGCCCCTAAGGAGTGGTCGGAGGGAATAGGTGTCAAAGGCAAAAATGTTCCTTTTGCAAAAGTAATGGGGGTTGGTGATACATATTAACCCTCTCCGGCACTCTCTTAAAGGTCATATCCTCAGGTGTATGGAATAAATATTTTTAAAAAAGATGTCATCAAAAGCGAATTGAACACAAGTCTACGTCTTGTGTTACGACATAGTCGAAACTACTGTATCTTTTTTTTTTTTGTTTTTGACCATTCATTCATGAAAAACTTAGTACGGGAAGTCATTCACTGTGATTAATTGCTGAAATGTACTCGTAGTTGGCATTGGCCATGTTGTTTAAATTCGTGCTGTTTAATTCTTGTTTTAATTCCAGAATCGAATATCAGAGGATTTTTTCAGAAACACAACTTTCGAAAGATATTACATTCTTGGCTATAGAATATCAAAGGATTAGACTTCTTAGTTTTCACGAAGCTAACGAAGTTTACAGGAAAAATTATGTTAACAGTATTTTATTCTGGGATATTAATGCAAAATTTTTTTTTTTTTGCCAAGTCATGCAGAATTTGGTGACAAAAAGTCACTATCATTTAAAAAAATTCCTCTGTCGATGATATTAAAGCGCAATTTCTTGATGGAATCTTTTGGTGATAAGACTCTTGTTGTCTGGCCCTTCAGGGAGTATCTTGCTGGCTGTGGTACCCCAGCGTCGCATGACATATTATTATAATATGATCATTCATGAGTACGACTGATATAAGTCAGCATGGAGTTACGAACTTCCGTACATTTGTCAGAGATTTTAGATCAATCAACTATTCAGCAAATAATTGTTGCTTTGTTACTTGCTAGTTTCACCTGACATCAAGGAAATAAAACCAAAAAATTCGTTTATTTAGTATTAATTTCTTGTACATTCGACAACTCGCTATGGGGCACGTGCTTTCAGCTTTGAACCAAGGATTTCAGGTGTCTATTCCCGCAAGTGTGCCTTGGTTTGAAATGGAGTCATAAATTCGTGGGAAAGAAGTGGCAACCAAGGAAGGAAGGCCTTAAAAAAACTGTGAATTTGAATCTAAGGCCTTTACATCAGTCAATTCGAGTTATAAGGTAATCCCATCCACAAACTTCTCTGCCAACAACTACGACTTTTAAATCGGAAATATCGGTGAATTTTCAATTTCAGATTAGACATAAGGAAAGAAATGCAAAAAGGTGAAAGCGTAGGATCATGGGCTAGCAAGGATGATTATAGCCGAGGCAGACGCATATTTGGAAGAGTTTGACAAATCGTATATTTGGAGAAGTTCAAGAAATAGCTGGAATGTTCATGTTTATGTTTTTTTATAAAAAACAAAAATAAATAAAAAATATAGGGTGAGTTCCTTAATGCATTTTTACAAAGCATCAGTGTGTTTTTCTTGAACTGTGGTTTACCAGATTCACCAAAACTGCACAACTAGATTGTTATTTTTAAGCACGCTTTGGTTGCGCAGTTTTGGTGAATCTGGTAAGCAGCAGTTCAAGGAAAATCACACTGATGCTTTGTAAAAATGCATTTAGGAACTCAGCCACATTTAGGATATGATCCAAATCAATTAAATATAAATCAAGCCATCTCTTGTAAATCCTTTTCAACTTGCATACCCGATAAGTTGTTAAATTAACTCCAGACAATTTGAAAATTCTTTTCATAAATTACCTAAAGCCCAAAGAAGCTGATTCTTCGTCAAATGCTTCCAACTCTTTCGAGTGTTTTTCATGTTTAATGCGTAAACGTTCGGAACGTTCTTGGTTGAATTGTTGTAATTCTGCTTCCATCTAAAAATATATGGATTTTTTTTTAAGTGTTTTAATGTGTTATATTTATATGAAATTTAATTTGATCGTACCTTGCTTTCCAGCAATCCTCTTCGTACACTAACGCGATTTTCTAGCTCTCTACGCTCACGATCGCGTTGTTCTTGTGCTTGCTTTTTGTTTTTATTTTGATAGGCTGTTAGCACTTCCAACTCATACTCCAATAACTCGTTAGTACGTTGGCACTCAATAACTTGACTCTCGTCCAATTTGTAACTCTGACTTTGGAACATATCAGATATACTTTGTTCGTACTGTAAATACAAATTATAATTTATTAAAAGTAATTTATAATAATGCATTTAAAACATAACAATAAGAGCCAACAATTTTATGAATAGTTATTTAGCATGTGGTGTAAACATACCTGTTCTCCGAGGAGTGTCAGTTTGCGGTGTTTTTCCTCTTTTAACTGTTTAATTACTTCTTTTTGCTGTTCTTTTGGTGTTGTTTGAAGTATTTGTGCCTTATATCGTTTATACTGCTTTGTTTGAGTTTTACATGTTTCGCGGAACTGTTTGCGAATTTGTAGTTCTTTTTGCTAATAGAAGATAGATAAATATTTATATAGAAACGTAAAGGCATTGAAAAACACTCACTTTAAGGCTTTTGGGATGCTGCCGAATTTCTAGGGCATGCTTTCTAAGCAATTCTTTTTTGACCCGTTCCATATAGTCTTTTTGATTTTGCAATTCTGTATCGTGTTGCTTGTTTATCTGCATATTTTTAAATAAGTATTAAATCATTAAAAAAAGCCCAACTTTATACTCACTTGATCTTCTCTCAAATTGTGCACACTCTTCTGTTGACGGTATTCCAACTCTTGAGTTTTTTCATGATGTTTCAAAAGCATAGCATGAGCTTGTTCTAATTGCTGCTGTTTCTTACTCAATTCCTTAAAAAAAAAAAATAATTTTATTATTACATGTTTATAAATAATTTTTCGAAACAATTCATTCGCTTACATCTCGCAGCAATTGATCTTCCAGTTCATGCTGTATTATCATGCGCCTTCTCTTAAACTTGCGCATCTCCAATTCAATATACTGCTTTTGCACTTTAAGCAGTCGCTGTTCTTCGTGGGCTTCCGCTTGCTTAAGGTTGTCCTTTTGCGATTGTAACGTCAAATCACGTTGACGTTTTGGCGTTGTTTCATCCATCGATAACTCACGCTTCCACCTTTCTTTGTTTGCTTTATATTCCTTCTTACGATTTAGATCGAATGCTTTACGATCACCTTCCTGCTTAACTGAGATTTCCTTGTACAATTTTTTCTCAGCTGCAGATGTTTGCTTCATGCGTCTATCAAGATCTTGTTGATGTTTGACCTATGAAATGGAAGTTATTTATAATGAACTTTAGCTGTTTGTTTTAGCTTAAAACACGTTGCTCACTTCTAAACGTTCCAGTTCTCTTGTGAAATTATGAAGCAAATTGTCATATTCCTTGTCTAAAGCACTTTTATGTCCCTCCATTTCCACTTTACATTTTTCTTCAAGTTTGAGAAGGGCAGCTTGATGTTCACGACGCATTCGCTTGTAGCCAGACATTTGCTCATGCATCTCCTCCTTAACAAAGAAAATAAAGATTCTTCAGTAATTATCAAAAATATAATTTAAATAAATAAAACTTGGAATATTTTTATATTCATCATATAAGAACTCATTTAATATATTATGACTAGCAAATGCCCCTTTTCGTTCTCGAAATATTTCTTAAAGATAGTGTTGTGCTGCAATATTAATAAAAATATTTATTCTTTTTATAGAAATTTGATTAAAAAGAGCTCACGTATGAAAAACTACTTGTTCAAAGGTTTATGCCTTCAGTTTGGAGATTTACCAGTTTGGAGTCAGTTTGGAGACTGCTACATATTTTTAATTTGGTTAAGTACTGTAACTTAACTTTGCTTCAGCTTTATCTAGTGACAGTTATTTATTTAATTAATTAATTCTTTAATTTGAAACATCGTCCTGGTTTACGAATGATTTTTAGATGTTAATGCAATTTGGAGGGTTTCGAAAATCTTCAATTTTATAGTATTAATAAAAGCGATTTTATCTTTGTTTTTGCAGCATTAAACTTTTACACCTAAATATTCCATTACTTTTTTATAAATCTTTTGTAATCCTGGATACATGTTAGCATAAGTTTTATAAAGGAGGGAAATTCAATATTTTACCATAATTCTCGATGAAAAGAGGAGATTGCGGTGAGAGGAGAATTGAGCACTTTAAGAACATTAACTATAATCGCTTTCGTTCTTCAGGTTATAACTGGAGTTTACGACAAAACTTATCAGAAAACCGACTTTATCGCTTTTTATTCTGTATCCAAAAAACCAGATCATCTATTCATCGATCGTAGACTGCAAGACCACATAATGATTTTCGGGGTTTTTTTTAATGAATTTTGCGGTAATAAATAAACTATGTTTTTCTCTCTTATGCTATTAAGTTCTTACCACAGACTATCTTATCTTATTAAAAAATTTTAATATTAAGGAACCTATCAACTCTTGGTTAATTCAATTAAAAAAAAATGCATAAGTATTGTAACTTTTAGGTATTTAAAATTCTCTAAACAAATACAAAAGAAATTAAAATAAAGTGATATGGAAGCTTTTCAATAAAACCTCAATAAAAAATATTGATGAAAGAATAATTTTTCCACCTAAATTTGATTTTGATCTTAATCATTTTACTAATTACCTGCATATGCTCCTTCTGTTGTTTGGTGACTATGCTCGTCGTACGAATTGTTGCGAAATTATTTGGCCCATGATCATTTACAGCATTCGATATTGCCTGTTGTGATGAAGAGGCTGCATAAACAGCCGCTACTGCCGCTGGAGATGATAAATATCTTGGCTGCATAGGCATTCGGTCAGACCCAGCCATACCACCTGACATGCCAACCATATTTGAACAAGAAGCTGGCGAACCATGAACTCCCATACCACCGTTATTTCCTTGCATTTGCATAACTGGTACTGGTGGTGCTGGCACGACTGACGTTGAATTTGTTGGTGTAACATTGTTGTTCATATGCATAATACTTGGCAGTGGAGGTAAATTGCGGTGCCTTGATGAATTCCTAGACACAGCACCACCTGGTCCTGCCGCATGTTGCGCTGCATGATGATAGTTTGCTTGATTTTGTTGTTGTACAGCAGAACCAATATGATTTGCAGCTGGTATAGAATTCGATGATGAACTCTGAAATAATAAACAGTATTAGTTGCGTAAATTTACTTTTTCGTTATTGTGGGAATGCTGTACTACTTGGCTACTGGCCGCCGAAACGCCAACCGAGTGTATGGAGTGTTCAGAAGTAATACTATTACTTTTGCTACTGTCGCCACCGGCATGTTCGTCTTGTGTGTCGTCGGTATCACCGATTGCGCTCTCAGTCTCGCATGTGTCCACCATAAGGATTTTTTTCATTTTGCGATAATTGAGGTTGTCAAGCTCACGAACAGCAGCTTTTGTCCGAGCAATAAGTTCCAGAAGGACACTTTCGGAGCGAGGCCTAGTAACGTAGGCATGAGTTAAGAGTTTCGTGGATGATGGTCGCTCAAGAGGAGTCTTTTTGAGACATAAGTCGACAAAATGACAGAATGTGTCAGACCAATCATTTTTCTGAAATAAGTTAATACACAAACATTAACAATTATTTTATTTCTTGGTGGATAAGTTTTCTTACCGGTAATGATGGGGACTCATTTTGTGCAATATGATAGAGAGCCGACATGGCATTCATATTGAAATAGGGTGGTTTTCGTTCGGCTAATTCAATACATGTTATCCCAAGAGACCAAACATCCACTTTACCATCGTACTGTCCCTCGTCCATAGCAAGAATTACTTCTGGAGCCATCCAGTAAGGTGTTCCAACAAAGCTGTTGGCCGGACATTTTATTGCGGCACTACCAAAGTCAGCTAATTTAACGACTCCGCTGTCTGTTAGCAATATATTTCCGGCCTTGATGTCGCGATGTATGCGACCCAAACTATGCAAGTAGCTCAGACCGCTTAGAACACCATCGCATATTGCAGAAATTTCATCTTCATGCAATGGCTTTTTATGGACTTCGATTATATCTGAGGCAGAGCCAACGCAATACTCCATCACAAGCCATGCGGTTGATTCACGCAGATAACAACCCTTGTACTCGATAGTATTGGGATGATTTAATTGACGAAGGAATCTAGAAAATTTAAACTCAGTATTTATACCATGGACTATATGAAAAAGGAAAATATTTATATACCTGATTTCCTTTAGTATATCCTGCCATTTTTCAAGACTTTGCTTTCCCGTATATGACATCTTCTTGATGGCCACAATTTCTTTGGTAAGATTACATCGGGCATAGTAAACCGCTCCGAACGATCCATGACCGATCTCCCGCAAGTCTTCAAATATTTTTTCGGGATCATGTTTATTGAATAAATCGGCAATTTCCGGATCTTTCAAACTACCAGGGCGTGCGGAAGGCATTGCTCATTCTTTTTTTAAATATGCTGTGTCGCTAGTTAAGATCTTCTACCTAAAATCAAAACCATAAATAATAATATGTTAATATTTGTAACTACAAAATGTTATATTTCATTTACAAAAGTTAGTTTGTTGAAATTACTTAAAATACTTATGATGTTGTATCTATAAAATTGGAGAAAAAATATGAGTAAAGCCTTTCCGCAATAGTTAAAATAAATTAAAATCAAAAAAGAAGCGCCGAGTTCAAAGACAGCTGTTCAACTTAAACTGGAAAGAAAACTTAGTGAAGAGGAAACCTATTAAAACCATTTTTTTTTTAATAACTACAAATCTTAAGGGTTACACCTTTGACTGAAAACATTAGGCTAAGCCCTAAATACATAGATGAGTTATCACGGTTTAGGAAGGAAAAACTAAAAGAATGAAATTTCTTATCACCTATTTTTGCCAAAATATAAAAGATATGAACCTAAAAAAATAAAGATTAAATTATGTAAGCGTCAAGAGGAGACATCATAAATAAGTTTATATAAAGCTGGTATCAATAATAGTATAAACAAGTTTCGATTTAAAGATGGTTTTTTTATGGTATTTTTTATGGATGGTATTTTTTATATTTAATATTAGCCTTTTCCGTACGGGAATGGTCGAAATATCGACCATAAAAAAAATATTAAATTTGTTTTATTTTAAGTGGAAATTATGCGCTAAATACAAGGAAAAAAGAAAAAAATCTGGGTGACATCTTTGACCGAGAAAATACATATATGTGGCCCGGTCTACGAAAAGGGACCTTCGGTGTAAAAACAAGTTTTCGAGAACCATCGAGCCATTAGAAAGAGCACACATTAGTCTATCCGAATCGCCAAAAAAGTGAAAAATGATATTTTCACACCGAAGGTCCCTTTTCGTAGACCGGGTCACATATACATATATATATGCGGTAATGTTGAGCGTTTTCAGCGATTTAACCCTTTATTATGCAAGTTATCGTTTATATTTCGTTGTTTATGTATTGAATTATGTTGTTGGGCATCTTGAAAGGTAAAGCCACCAGTCTAACTTAGTTTTGTACGAAGTTTTTTAAATGGGAAAAAAATTTAAAAAGCCCTAAGTCATTTTAACACCCCCCCCCCCCACACTTTCTTGGGCTACAAAACTGCTAGCTTAGCCCCTCTCCCCCCTCTGGCGAATCCTAGATCTGCCACTGAGTGTAGAATCTACAAATACTAGAGATTCATGGAGTATGGCTGAATAATTTTTATTCTTAGATCCCTTATAATTTTTGGCAAGATAAGGCTCAATAGAAACACTTATAAGACAATATAGGTCATCTGAATTCATTTTTGCTTACATACAGTTGCGGTCAAAATAATAGTAGTGATATTATTCAATGAGTATGAGAACCGTAGTATTTTGTTCATTTGATTTATATTTTATGTCTTCTCTGTTAGATCCCCTTACATAGGGACAGAATGTGCAAATTGGTCCCGTTATATTCATATGACTTTGTTGTTGTTGTCATAACTTATTCATTATTTAGTCAGTCAAAAAATAGTAGTGTTTGCAGAGATCACGTGAAAAAATTCAAGTTACATAAATTAATAGTTAGCAATAAAAGTTTGCAAACAAGTAAGTATTGCAATTTTCTTTTTATTTCAATGTCTTTCATAAAATGTACTTTTATTTTGTAATGGGACGAGGTAAGTGCTGTAGGGCTTATCAGCGTGATCTTATTAAAAAATCAATTTCGCAAGGAAAAACGTATGCAAAAGTTCAAAATCTTATTGGTTACTCTCCGTTGATGTTATGTAATGCCTTAAAATATCAACCACAACCAGAAAATCGTGGACGGTATCGGACGGTATTCGATGAAGCACCTATTTGCAGCTGCTACTGAAATAAAAGATGAGCTCAATGCAGAAGCTAGCATCGAAACAGTCCGCAGACGCTTACGAGAAAATAACCTGCCAGCTCGTAGTCCAAGAAAAGTGATCCTTCTAACAAACAATCATGTGACAGAGATTGAAATTTGCAAAGGAACACTTGAATTTGCCTGCAGAAAAATGGAGGAACATTTTGTGGTCAGATGAGTCGAAAATCGCGCTTTATGGCAAGGGGTTACGCCAATATGGCAGACGACCACCAATCTCCGAATATAACTCAAAATTCCAACAAAAACCATTAAACATAGTGGATCCAGCATCATGATATGGGTGTGCTTTTCATTTTACGGAGTTGGAGCAATATACCGAATCGAACAAATAATGGATCGCTACCTGTATGTGTAAATCATGCAGGAGGTTATTGTCCCATATGCCAGCGAAGAAATTAAACTACTTTGGGTTTTCCAGCAGGACAATGACCCAAAGCACACAAGCAAAGTCGCGCAACAGTGGTTTCAGACTAACGAGGGTCATGGAATGGGTCATGGAAACCTACAAATAATTTTTGTAGGCTTTGTGACGAAGTACAGCGTGCTTGGATTCAATACCTCCAGAAAGTTGTAAGAATCTGGTCAACTCTATGCATCGACGCTGTGCCGCAGTAATTGCGAACACTATTATCTTACATGTATGAAAACTATAAGCTTATTTTTATATTTTTATAGTTTTTATATCTTTTTATTGAAGTGAGCCTTACTACTATTTTTTTACCGTCTTTATTTAAGAATCTTTACTATTTTTAAGTTATTTCCTATTAATATGATTTGATTTCTAAAGGTATTTTTTTTTTTTTTTCTTAATATCTTTTTACTTTTTCTTTTGCGATGGGTACATACTTTTATTTTACCGCAGCTGTATATCGGCGATTCAGAGCACACTTGGAGAAAAATATTCAGGAAAACTAAACAAGTTTTTAGTTTTATTATAAATGGTATGATATTAAATTTTAATATTTTTTAAGCAGCGACTTCGAAACTATTAAATAAATAGAAGAAAAAATTATTAATTTCAATTGAAACCAAAAATTAAAATTAAAAATTTATGGTCATTCAAATGTGCATCATTAGAGCAACGATACATAAATATAATTTCTTTGTGTAGCTATTTTTGTCTGAATCCGATAAAAAATGTTTAAACCGGTGGAGAGATGTCCATGCGATTTTCACAATTGTGTAGAGTTTTATTCCCGTTGTAAAGTTTTATTCCCGGACGATGAGACATGACACCTCCCATACAGGTAGTCTTAAAATTTGGACCAGGAGTAAATATAAAGACATATGTATTTACATCATATAAAAAATAAAGACATCGTCACTTTAAACGAGACAACAAGACATTATAGATTGGATATACCGTCAAGCCAAACCATTAAGCATTTAGTTTTAGACATCACCCTCTTTTACCTTTTTATTTGTTGTTACCATCTACAGAATCTGACCTATTAGATAACAATGAAACAGCTCGTCAAATGTGGATCATTGATTTTTTTTTATTTGCAGGTTTAATTATATTAATTAATGCAGTTAAGTGATTAATAATGTTTCTTGGCTAAAATATTGACGAGTTCTAAACACCACAAAAATAAAGTGATAACAATTGTTATTAAGTCTTAGGACACGAGATAACAAGATATGTGAATTTATTTTCGATTTGTATCAAATTTATTGACTCGTGCAAACCATATTAAGTTATAATTAAAAAAACTATAATTGCTGAACACACATTTTTTTTTTTTTTTTGAAATCGCAAACAATATTCAATTGTTCTTTGAAGAAATGGAATTCTTTGAATTCTGTTATGAATTTTAAGTTAGGAATTATAAAAGATACTGTTCATAAAAGATCTGCTACAAATCGTATTTTGGGTTTCGAACTATTGCAGTCTGTTATGAATCTTTGAATAAATAAATCTTTATTATAATTATGTAAAACACATTTAAAATTTCGTTTATTTCAAATTTTTCGTTTAGTACTGATGATGCTGATGCAGTATTAAAAAGTTTAAATGGATAACGACAGCGGAGAGCATGCATTCACTGAAGGAATATGTTGGAACGCGAGGTGCATGAGCTGATTTTCCGATAACAGCAATTGATTTCGCTGCAACAAAAGCAGTGCTGCAAAGTAAGGGTTTTCTTGGCGAGATCTTCGCAAGAGTACGGCTAGCTCGACACATTGGTCATAAAGATCCTTGTGGGCTGCAGTGATTATTAACAGATGAGGCATTGGTGGACATGAAAGTGACATGCCGGTTTTATGTTCCTTGTTCCTGCGCTAGATGCTTGCTGTCAGTGTCGTTCTATGGATTCTACGGTTTTGTCCTTATAAATTCTGATGATATAGCTGGTCTTACTCTGCTTACTTTTTACTTTCTGCTTACTGAATAGCGTGGTCTGTGTCTTTTTTGTCTTAAGTCTAAGGTGAGACTTACGCAAAGTCTTATTGTAAATTATAAAAAGATTTGAAAAATAAATATATAAATATACATACCCTAAATATGCTCATTTTTTATTATTTCAAGTTTCTATAAATCCTCTTCAAAATGCTCAGCGGAACTCAACCTTTATTTGCCATTATCCGCGAAAAATTTACTTGCTGCATATGGAGAACTTCACTTAAACATGAAGCGGTAACTTTACAAAAATAACCAGATGATTTATTTTAAAATAAATCGGGCTTGTTATATGTTGGTGGTTTAAAAAAAAACAAATGCACTAAAACATCCAACTATGCACTGATGTCGAAATGTCGGTTTAGAAAACGCTGTTGACGTTTTTCAATAAAAAAAGCAGTAATGCAGATGCATATGTTTTCAACATTAGGTTCTTACCAGCCAGAAATTTGTTTAATGAATATACATTTTCTCGTTGAAAGTCATATTTTTTAAAATCATTTATGATAAAAGGAACAAACATCTATTTGTTATTCTGTTATGAAATTTATACGATTTTAATGAAATTTTTTTTTTATTTGGTAGGTATGAGAATGGGTCGTAAAGTATTTTTCATCCTCTTACCCTCAGGGGGCGTAGCACCGTCCATACAATTACAATTTATAATATTGAATAGCTTTGGAACTAAATGCCGCATAACAATGAAACTCAATATGGAGTTACCACTTGGTAATGTTCATCTAATCAAAAATTGGCATTTGCATTGTATAGGGGGGGTGTGGCTACGCCCATACAATTTTTGATATCGAATAGCTTTGCAACTAAAAGTCACAGAACGTTTAAACTCAGAATGGATTTACTATTTGGTAATGTCCATCTACTAGAAAACTAGGACGGGCAGTGAAAGAGATGTGTCTCCCCCCATAATAGCTAAATTTTTGATATCGAATAGCTTTGGATCTAAATGTCGCATAAAAATTTAGCTTAAAATGGAGTTACCACATAGTAAAGTCTTTCTACTAGAAAACTGGGACGAGCATTGGTCGAGGAGATGTGACACCGTCCGTATTTTTGATATCGAGTACCAATGGAAGTAAAAGTTAAAGTACTTACATTGAAACTCAGAATGGAGTTACTATTTGGTGTTGTCCTGCTACTGGGAAACTGTAAAGGACAGTGGAGAACGGAAGTGGTGTCAAACTATGGGTCTAAAAAAAAAGTTTTAAATATAGGTACATACTTATTACTTATTATTTTCCAGTATTATTAAGAATATTTCCGTAAATGATTCTTCGGAATCTGGTAAAATACTACTGGTGAATTTGATATACATATTTATGTTTCTAAAAACATAAATTTATTTATCACTAATTTACATCGCTCATTCCAAAAAAAATCTACCACACATTCGTTAAATAATGTTTCTAAAAACATAAATTTATTTATCACTAATTTACATCGCTCATTCCAAAAAAAAATCTACCACACATTCGTTAAATAATTTTAATTCAATTATTTTGAAGATAACCAAGAGCTAACTGGTCAAAATGGATGCCAGATTCGTGATCAGCGGGTCAAAATGCATAGGAATATTTGGGTTTACCTTCTCGCACTCTAACGATTTTTTTGTGTGTCGGTTAAATATGAAATTATACATAAAAAAACGGAAAAGTACCAATGGCTTACAATTTGTGTCGCGATGCCATACGAGATAAAAAGGAAATATTTTTTCATTGAACTGACCTATAAAGATTGCAAAGCTATGTTATGAAGGGGTAATGCTTTACACAAAATTCGTGGAAAAACTTTTATTTGTAAATGTATCCAAAACGCAGAGATTTGTGTTAAAAATGTCATCTCACAAAAAATAATTCTACGTGTGCAGATGCTTGATGTTTTTTTAATGCATGATTCTAAAAAACTCTAGAAATATACAGTTATGGACAATATATTAGAATCAAATATTTTGCTGGTAAAATTTCGTTAATAAATCAAGGAGATTGATCTAAAGCCTGGTAAAACTTTTTTTTTTATTTTGAATTTTATTTTCCATTTAGTAAACAACAATTTGAAAAGTAAAACAAGTCATATGTTCCAAAGTACCACTTTAAAAAGGACAGCTTTAAAATTCAACTGACAAAAGAATAGAATCATATTACTAGGACTTAAAAATAATACCATTAAATGTATAAAAATGTAAAACTATATTAATATTTCGTTGCACAACCTTTATTTGCAAGTATAGCTGCACATCTTTTTGGCATGGATTCTACCAGGGTATTGCAAACATTATCTGGAATAGAGTACCAAGCTTCTTTTCCTTTTTCCCAGAGCTCATCCTTATTTTTTGGTTTAATGGGTCCCAGCTTTTCCTTGACAATCTTCCACAGATTTTCTATCGGATTTAAATCCGGCGACTGCGCGGGCCACGTCATAACATCGATTTTATGTTCCTGTAACCATCCTTTAACAAGACCCGAAGTATGTTTCGGGTCATTGTCGTGTTGGAACTGCCATATCAAAGGCATATTCCATTTGGCGTAAGGCAGCATGACATCATTTAAAATTCTGACATAAAGATGTCGGTCCATACTTTCTTTAATCCAAAAAATTGATTAAACACCATACCACGAAAAACATCCCCATACCATGATGTTTCCTCCTCCATGCTTAAATGATTTTATGGTATATCTAGGGTTCATTTCAGCAGTTTTTGGACGTCGGACCCAGGTCTTTCCATCATTTCCAATCATATTTATTTTGGATTCATCAGACCATAGTATTTGTCGCCACTTTTTTCAATTTTCTTCGCCAGTGCAATCGCAGTGCGCTTTTGCAAACTGAATCCGATTGCTTCGATGCCTTTTTGTGAGCATTGGCACTTTTCTTGACAATCTACCGAAGAGATTCTTCTCTACAAGACGGCGAGCCACAGTTCGTGAAGAAATATGTAGAGAAATTTCTTCTCTTATGGCTGCAGAGGACTTGAAAGGATCACGCTTTGACAAAATCTCAATGTAATCATCACCTGTGGTGTTGTTTTACGTGGATGGCCTCGCAGTTCGCAATCTTTTGAAGGCTTAAGAGCGGTAAACACGCATTTTTGGGATCGATTCACTATTTCCGCAATTTTTCTTTGAGTAAGATCACACTTATGCAATTTTTTTATGCACTTGCGTTCTTCCTCCGAGCAGTGTTTTCCGCGACCCATTGTTCCTAAATTTACAGTAATTCTTTATTTAATAATCTTTTTTTGAAGCTTGTGGATACTTAAAATTGTAATTTGTCAAAAAATTTACTTGCTAATAAACCTTGTCTTTTATGATTCTATTTTTTTGTCACAATAAGCAACGCGTGTTTTTCACAGTGTTAAATTCGACAGTGTTGCCATCGTGTCATTTTTTAATATATAAATAGGTCATATGATATATGTACAAAAGTTATCGAAAATCAATAAAAAAATATCGGAAAATTATGAATGTGTTTCTACAAAATAATTGATTCTATTTTATTGTCAGTAATTGTAAATGTAGTGATTAATAGCGACCACTGGTGCGCGTTGCTGCAACCATAAACTATAAAAATAATAATAATTGGCGCTGACCGCTGACGCCGTTCATTGTGTTCAGCGTATATTCTAAGAGTTTTGTCGTTGTTTGCAAGCGCTCTATAAAGAAGAGGCAGAATAAAGTGAAATGTAAGCGAAAAATTGCAATAAAAAAAAAATTTGTACATATCTAGGCTGCGAGCGTTCAGCGCGAGCGGTTTGCGAAAGCTTTACATTTTTCTGATTTTCATTTTGTTGTTAACATACATACGCTCTATTGAGAAGAGACAGAAGAGAGCGAAATGTGAGCAGCGAAGAGTTTTGCTCTGAGTTTGATAACGTTGTTCTTAGGTGCTCTGTTAAGAAAAGAAAAAGCAACATAACAACAATTATATGCAAACTTTAATAAGCTATAACTTAAAAAATATAAATTTTTTAAGAAATAAAAAGTCCAGTTTGCGCATCTACAGGTCTAAACCTACCAAGAAATACTAAATTTATTAAGATTTACTCGGGACAAAATTTGAGCTTGCGTAATATATATAAGATTTGGTAAGGACATAAGTAGTTCTATTGTAAAAAAAAATTAAAATAATATTCCACAAATATTTCTGAACTTAAATACATTTACATTTGCAAAATATGTACTCCAAATGTCCCAATGCCTTATTTGGAATGAGCGATATATTAATAAAAAAAAATATTAATTGACGAACTTATTAAAATTTTATAAAGGGTATTTTGTGTGTAATTTAAATCTGGTATTTATGCATCCTTTTTTTTTTACATTAAAAATATACGAGAAATATCCTCGTAAGAATTAGTTCTAAATAACCGGAAGCCTGTAAAAAAATGACGACTAACGAAATGACTATGCTATTAAAAAATATTTTTTTCGTCAAAACTATTCTGACATTTTTAAAAACCATCAGATTAAGATTCTGAAGGGAATTCTCGAAAAAAGCCAAAAGGCACTATTAAAATAGTTCAAATTCAATCAATGATTTATTCTCGGATTAAGCAACAGTAAAAATATTATAACATTTAAGCCAATAGCAAAATCCAATTATTCAGATGATTAAGCTGTAAAATAATAAAACGTAATTGCGCCGAATTCCATCAACCTACACAGGGTTGGCGTTATATTGAAACATCAAATTTAAAACTCTGCGAATGGCAAAAATCTTTTTTAAAAGTTGAAGCATACTCGTACATTCGAACAATAAACTTAAAAAACTTGGAATTTTATTCATATTTTTTTCAGATAGCTTGAAAACTTCTCAGGAGTATAGAGAAACGCACTTTTCACAACGACTGGAATTGTTATAATAAAAAATTAGAGCTATTTTAGCACGTTTTTATTAGCTTCACTTCATTTGTCTGTCCCGTACAAATCTTAGAATCTATTTTTAACCAACTTCCCGATGAGCTAGAGTTTTGGAACTTAAAATGTAGCTCAGAATTTTTTCGTTTCTTTTTTTTCATTATTAATATTTATGGAACAATTTCGGGATTTTAAACAAATCTAGTACTGATAAAAACATAAAACCTTTAAAATCAATTTATACCTTTATATCAATTTTATTTAAACGTATACCACGTTTTTAAACGAACTAAAAAGTATAAAATAATTTCTCCCAGAGTGGGGCTTTTAGTTCTCCCAAAAACGTGGGACGCATGATATAGAGAATATTCAGGAGTTAAGAATACCCTGGTTAGGAAAGCATTTGTTCACATACATATTAAAATTTTTAATTGCTAATAAATAATTTCTCAAACATTTTTCATAGGCAGTTGAATATTTGAAAATTACTACATCAAGATATTATCAAATCGTTACAGGAGCGGTTGTTAAGAAAAATGTGTTCCCCAAACTTAAAACAAAGCAAAACATACATATTTGTCTTGCATAAATCATAGGTACTCATCATTATAAAACAATTACAACACCAAGGCGTGAAATATCCAAGGCGCCTCGGTAGTCGAGTAGGTAGCGTGCTCGACTGCTATCCCAGAGGTCCCGGGTTCGATTCCCGGCCAGGCCATGGTCCTTCGCTTTAAAAACCTTTCTAAATTTTCTTTTCCTCTTTCCTAAATCAACTGAAAACAAATTTACCACTGAAACAAATTTACCACTGAAACAATTAATATTTACCACTTGAAATGAAATTATCGAAAATGTATTTATCACCAATGTTTACGACTTGAAATGAAACTATTGTAACTATTGAAACAATTGAAAATGTATATATATGAATAATTTAATATAAGTAGTCTGTAAGAGTTGATCTCTGTTAGATGAAATAAATAAATAAATAAATAAATAAAAAGCCAGATTATATAAAATTAAAATGAATTAAATTTAAAAAAAAAAAAAAAAAAAAAAAAAAATATGATTAAATTTAAAAAAGAAAAATTCAAGCAAGCAAAATTTAAACCATAAAAATTCAAACAACAAAAATTTTAAATTAAATTTTTGACAATGAAAGCACCGCTCCTGAATTTTTTTATTATGAAATTAAATTTCTGGTACATTCGTTTATATATTTTCTCGCTCATATAACAATATATCTGCACTCTAATGTTGGCGAATGTACCTTGAGTGTACTGCCAATATAGAAGTATTACATGTATGCCTTTGACCATATATCTTCCGAGCGTATCATTTGGTCATATAATCATCATATATTATTTTTATTAATAATTTTTGATTTATTTATTTTAAGGCATAATACTGGCGAACATTAGAATCAGAAATTACGCAAATTTTCAACATTTTTTCTGAGCACTTAAAGGAGATAATGATGTAAAAATTTTTTTGTATATTTAATCCGTTAAGAATTATATGCTTGAACTCTCCCTTGGAAATGGCACCAAACCGGAGTCCTGAAGAAGACTCTAAAGACTTAAAAAGACTCTAGCTTCCATTATTGCATAGATTTTAGAGTTGTCACACTAAGTTATCTAATCTTTATTATTTTTTGTGTGGCGATGTTTTGATAATTGTCATGGTTATTCGTTCTTTCAAGACTCTAGCTTTCATTACTGCCAAAAGATCACTTTTATTATTTTCAAGTTTTATGGGAGATGGCCAGTTTCCGCATCCCACACTTTATTTATTTTTTTTTTTTTTTTTTTTGCTTTTAGTTACGATAACAGTCACGATTATTTCAAATTTTAAGATTTCGATGTTGATCGCCACTCTTTGCAAAACGTTTTTTTTTTTAATAACGAGAAAACATACCCTGAAAGTTTAAAGTCAATCAGATGGTAACTTCCAGAGTCCATGGGAGTAAATACTATCAGTCATAATCACTTCGGGTAGTATAGTTAAAATTGGTCAATGGAATTTATTTGGCAACTTCCGTACAAATCTAAAACTTAAAACTGCCATATTCATCAAATACCTTTAAAAAACCTATTTTAAAATTAGTTTTTAGAAGATGAACACGCAATAGAAAAGAAAAGCTTAAGATTTTTTCAGTATGAACAACTCTTCACCCAAAACCACTGCCATATTGATTATCTGCTTATCTATTTATTATTATGCTGCCTTCAAGCTTGAGTTATTTCTCGATTCCGACCTCGAAAACTTCTTTTTCATTTATTTTATGTGTTCCCGTAGTTTAAACTTTTTGATTTCAGAAAAAAACTAACAATGATTTAAAAGTTTGGCAGGACGTTTATTTTGGCAACACCTTCGAGTTCAAAATTTTTTCCGCTGGAGATTTCAGTAAATTTCCTAGCTAAATTACAAAATAAAAATATCAAAAATAAAGCCATTTTAATAGCTTTTTCATTGTCCGTAACTTGCTTTAAATTTTTTATAAAATCCTTTGTTTTTTTATTTTTTTGTACTATAATAATATAAGTAGTAAAAATATAAATTATAATTTCTTAACAAATTTATTTATTTTAATTTATTAAATTACACTTAAAAAGGCACACAAGCGGACGATTTGATGTCATGCTCCCATTTTTTGCAATTTTAATCACATCGACACCATTTACCTGAAATATTTAATTATTTGTTTTCTAATTTAAATTTTAATGCTTTTTAAATATTCTAACCCATAAAATATGACAAGACAAACCTCAGAGAGTAATCAAAAATTGCATGTAAAGCTTCTTGAGAACAAGAACATTGCGTTCATCGCCGTTCGGAGTCGGCGTTAAACATGTTGGTCCGGTTCTCGGTCAATTGTGTACAAACTTAATAACACGCACAACACAATTGATCATAAGAAGCTAGGTCAAAGTCCTTTCAAGGGCTGAAATGGCCAGTTATTTATATTTTTTATTTAACCCATAATATAACACGTGGCGTCCGTGGCGTAGTTGGTTAAAGTGTGTGGCCGCTACGAACTTTGGAAACCCAGGTTCGAATCCCAGCAGCGACAGAAAATTATTTGAATTAAAATAATTTTTCTGTACGGCCGCCACCTCTCTGCAGACAATGGCAAACCTCAGAGAGTAATCAAATTGCCATGGAAAGCTTCTTGAGAACGAGAACATTCCGTTCGGAGTCGGTAGGTCCGGTTCTCGGTCGATTGTGTACAAACTTAATAACACGCACAACACAATTGATCATAAGAAGCTAGGTCAAAGTCCTTTCAAGGGCTGAAATGGCCAGTTATTTATTTATTTTTTTTTTTATTTAACCCATAATATATTTAGTGACAATTGATCTTTTATTATTTAAAACTTTTAAAAAATCTCATTGATTATTTAGTTTTCCCTTTTTTTTTTTAACAATCCACAACATTATCGAAAAGAAATGGCTTGTTTAAAAAAATTAGTTTACGTGAAACCAATACTTTAGAATTGGTGAAACATCCTCTTCGGATTTCTGGAAGTGTAGACATGTTTTTATTTTGGTAAATTCATATTTGCCGCTCACATACCTCGTATTGTCAACAAGTACTGTGATTATGGAATATAATAGATGAATAATTGGAATATAAACGAAAAAGTAATTAGATAAAGAAGTAACAGAACTAAACACGCTTGCTTCTATAAAGAACAGGCGTTGTTTGCAATCGCATACAATAATAACATGCAATCACGCATATAGTTAGGGAAAATCACTTTCTTCCATTGAATTTATATATTTTAAATTCTCACATTCCACTTGTTTTCACATGCTGATAGTTGCAAAGATTGCTTTGCCATATTTTTGTTGTATGTTTTATCACAGCCGGCAGCAATTTTTAAGCCAAGGGGATAAATTGGCAGTTCTTATGTCATTGTCTAGGATCCAAGTAGTCGAACAAAGCGATCTAAATCATGTATTGCTGCTTATTTTTTAATTTTGAGTTTATCAATAATCAACATTTAATTACACACAATATCATGTCCATTTTTGTGGACGGAAATTTAAATTTGCGTATAGAACTATTAACGCGTTCTGCGTTGATATCCAATTTGAAGCCAATTCAACATAATCGGTTGTTATTTTGACTGAGTGTAGAGTTCAGGTTTATGATGCATGCAGAAAATATGCAAATCATCGAAAGGCTTAGAAAGCGTTATAATTGCATATAAGAATTTAGCAAGCATTTCCTTGTGATGTTTCATGTCAATACGAGAATTAACCCTTCATTACAAAGGCAAGTATATGTGGACCACGCCTGGGTCAAATCCACCTACATCATTTCATTTTTTATTGCATTTAAATGCATTAACATTAATAAAATTATTCTTTTAGGTTCTCTGAAATATATCCATTTTTTTTATTAGCCGTTTAATAGACTGGAATAATTTACTGTCGTTCGTAGTGAGGGGTTAAACATAACATTTATCTTAAGCTGCACAACTGCAAAATTTAGTCCGCAGGAATTCAAGAAAACATCAATATATGTGCATGTTCTTTCCGACTGTAAACTATTCTTAACTTTTGACAAGATATTGTAAGCGTATCACTCATTATACGCTTGCAATCATAGACTGTCTGTGGTTTCACTACCTTATTTCAGTATATATTGTTACATTTTTTGCACTCGCCCATTTTTCCATTTTATGTAACTTACATTATTTTCCTAGTTGCAGCACCCGGCAGCTCCACTCAATTCTTTATATGCAGATTTTCCGTTTGCAGTAATTAATTTTTATTTAACAAATCTTCTATTTCCAACTTTTCGTTTCCAATTTTGAGGAGTAGTCCGACGAAGACTACACTTGTCTCGATTAAAAAAAAAAATATTTTTCACCACACTATCGACAAAGTGATATTCGTCAATGACTTTTGTTGCGGCCGTGTGCGTGTTGAATCCATTATTTTCACTAACTAAATTTACTTTTCTTCGTAGCGATCCTTCAATTTTTTGTTTTTATGACTTAAAAGAAAAATAGATATTTTATATTCAATTAAAATTTGCTAATTGAACTGAAAAAGAAATTCACATATTATCGTTGACTTCACTCAACTTTATGCACCTAGTGGTGAAAATTGCAATACAAAATGGCGAGGTTTTTCAACGAGTAAATAAATATACGAAAGGTGTTGCCAGCACAATTTAATTTGTCAGTAAAATTAAACAAAAAATGGAACATGCTTTTTCGGTTATTTACACGTAAACTGGTTAATAATGTGGGAAATAAAACTACCAGGAGATATTAAAGCGCCTTTCCATGCTCTCTTCTATGATCTTCTCCTATGCCATATCAAAAAACACTTGCTATAAAGAGCGGGTTGTATGTATGTCATATTCATAAATAAAATAATTTGTTTTTCAAAATCTAAGCCAAAGCAAAATATTTTGATTGTTATACGAGTTGATGGGAACCGATTCCAGGAGTTTTTCAGAAACCAAACGATCTAAATTATTTAAATTTTATCGATGCGGCTGCCATCGCTGGAATGCAAGAATTTCGTTATATCACAGGGAAATGACAATAAGTGGCATTTGAATGATCGGGTTAACGACGATATGATGAGAGACAAGTTCTAGAAGAAACACAGAATCTCTGAGCTAGTACACGCTAGGATAATATGAATTCGATTGGAATGTAGATAAGGAAGAATCTCTGTGGTGATCTCCGGTCTTGGTGAAACAGTTGGAGGGTTTAAGTTTATCAATTTGTGTTGTACTGAATAAGAAACAAAATTTATACTATAGATTCCTTTTTTTATTTTTAATAAGTTGATCAATTTGATGTAGGTAAATTTTGACTGAGTAAAAAATAAACTGAATTCGCTAAAAGAAGCAGTTTTTTCATTAAATATTTAAAGAAAATTAGTTGCTGGTCTTGCCTGATTGCAAGCGGTAGTTTTAAATGGATTTAAAGACATCCATGCCTCAACAACTTGTCAAAAGAAAGCACGCTTTCCATCCAACAATGAAGTCGGTATAAATGAAGAACTGTGATTCGTTGGTACTGGGACCAGCATTGTCCATAGACAGATTACAGGGACCATAGATAGATTTTCCACCAATGTCGTTGTGGGTTATTAAAACACCACCCTGGCGTATGCATTTGGGAATTACGCGATGTATTCAAGAACCCTTGAGGCCAAAGCCTTTCTCGTAAGTACACAAGGCTCCGCGCCTTCTTCGCATTCTTTGAAACAATCGATGGGTCCCACAGGCTGACCATCAGTGGTTATATCGAAGAACACACGAAGTAGACTTATTTTATTATTATATAATTGCCACTGAATTGTGCTCAATCGTGCCGCCGCGTCTTCAAACGCTGCGTTATATCTTCCAATAGTGTATGCAATTGTACTAACAAAATCAAGCTAACAAAATTTGTTTGATTTTTTTTTTTTTGAATTATCAAAACTTGACAGCACTCAAAAAAACATTTTTTAAAATGGTATCCAAATTTATAGCAGGCGATACACTTTATAGCAAAAGTTAAAACAACTTTTCCATCCGCTAGTATAACATGAAATCACAGAGGATATCACTTGCTATAAAAATAGAAAATGTATGCCTATTTCCTACTCACCTTCTTCAATCCCAAAATGACAAAAAATGTGTTTGTGGGAGATCGTAAGTGATAGAATAGAAACGCGGCATTAATCGTTAAGCTGAACTAAAATTTTATACAAAGAATTTCCAAGGGATGAAAACGTTAACGCTTTTTGAATTGCTGGAAGGAAGCAAGTATTATAACATTTAGAGTTGTGCAGATCGTTTCAAATTTTTAACGTTTTTTCTTAGCAAAAACAAAAAAACAGCTCTATGTCTAATCAATTTTATTATAAATCTTAGAAAGATAAAAGAATAGCCAACATAGATTGAGCATACGCAATATACAGTAAAGAGCTGCATGAATGTATTTGATAGAATAAAGTGCATCGAGCATTTGATTGTCTTGTTCTCTATTTACTTTATTCTTTCAAGTATAAGCAAACATAATACAGTATTCTCTTACAAAAAAGTGCTCACTATACAGCATTTGTTAGCCTCTCACCAAGATATGTACTTTCTCATTATTTTTAAATGCTTTATATATTCGATACGATCAAATCGAGACAATCAAATATATGCAAAAAACAGCGAGCACACCGAGTAAAACAAATACGTTATAGAGAAATAACATTCGATGTTATTTTCTTTCCTCTGATATAAAGCAGAAAAACATTTTAAACTCAAAAAAATAACAACACATATTATTTGTATGCAAGTTGTTCTTTTTTTTTTTTTGTTAATTTTATATTCGTTTTATGCTTTTATTGATTGTCAAAAAATTTAAAAAAAATAAACATAAAATACACCAGTACTCAGTGTCTAACACCGAGCATATCAACACATTTCAATTTTACTTTATATGCTTGCTTTGAAGAAGTTCTCGTTTGTCTTGTTTTCGATATGCTTTATGCTCATTTGTTCTTGGTCTCGATATTTGTAACTCGAGTTAAACATTAACTCGAGCTAGTGTTTAAATGCTGTTAAAGATGAGAGTTGAATAGAGTGAGCATGTTAACAACAAACAAATGTCTTGCACACACACCCGTGCAGCTCTTTAATATACAGACCATGGTATAATAATACAAGGTAGCATTGACAGTTGCTTGGGAAATCATATACTGTCAAAAAATATACTCAAAAAGAGAGCGCTCACAATCCGCCATTGAAAACACAAGCAATGTTGAAAACGTTGAAGTGAAAAAAAACAACAACCACAGCAGCTGCTGATGTATTTCCACAAAAAGCTGTTTTTGACAGTTTATGTTTTCCTGTTGAAGAGAAAATAAGCAGTTGTCAATGCTACCATGTATTATTATACCATGATACAGACCAGAGTGGCAAATTGCATTTTTACATTACCATTAAATTAAACGGATTTTTTTTTAGTGTAAAAATTCTTTCATTACCTTTATATATAAGAATTTTAATGAACTATTTTTTGCATTACACTAATTTCTTATCAAAATAAAGCATTAATATTTCATTACCATTAAAGTTTATGGCAAATAATGCACTTCTTTTGCATTATCATTAAAACGCATTATAAACAATGCATGATTATTTGAGGTCGAATTCTGATTCCGAAGCTGTGTGACCTATAATTCTAAAGCCATTCGATGTCTAAAATTTGGGTTGTATGGGATGTGCCACGCCCATATTCGGTGCACTCCTTCTCTCTACTCTTATTAAAAAAAATTATAAAAATTGGTTAAGAAACACGGGAGAAAATGGTTTTTAAATGTTCTGCCGGCGCCCATTTATAAAACGATCATTCGCCTTATAAGCGTAATCGTGATCGGTTTCTTTTTAGTGCATTTTATACCATAAAGAGTTGAAACTTAAATTGATAAATTAATGGTTGTGTTCATAAAAAGTTCTGAAACTTTTATTTATAAAACTTTAATAACATTCGGGGTGTTCACACCGAGCTCTTTAGTTTGTTAGTTGTTACTTGTTACTTTTTTACATGCATTTTGTTTTTGTAAAAGTATCGAACTATCGAACTACCGAGTAGCAAAGTAACCCTGATAATTTTTTCGTTATTTGGAAAAATACGAGCAGCTTCCATATTTGTAACTCTATGGAATTTAAGCGCCTTAACCCTCTGCAACTGACGTGCTCCAAATTTAACAAAACACCTGACGTGGGGTCCAGCAGACCTCACTTTTAAACTGATTTCCTATAATGAAGTTTCTGACTGTAACTTTCTTGACCTTAATCAATACAACAGAAAATACTTATGAGGTTAACATAAAAATATAATTTGCAATAAAATACGTTTTTTTAAAGATAAAAACGAATTTCTTATCTTCGAATTTTAAGTTTGTACTCACGAAGTTTTGATTTTCGGTGTCTGTTAGACTACGACGTCAGCTGCAGAGGGTTAAAAAGAATAATCTGAACACAAATAAAATTTAAGTTTTTTAGCGTTGGCAATCAAATGCTGAATTTCTTCAGAGTTTGCTCCTGTTTGTGGCATTTTCCACTTTTTATTTAAAAATTTTCAGCAATTGTAATTTATGAAAAGCAAAATCAGCTGTTATTCCACAATAACTACCAGGCTATAGCCCTAACCAAAATAGACGATTTGCTCCGTAACGAGTGAAGACGCAAATGTTCGCTTAAATGCATTTCAATGTTGTAACCCAAAATTAACAAACGTAAACTTATCGAAAGTAAACGAAACGGTTTGACGAGACGTTCTGTTCCGTAAAAACCGAACTTTTTTAGAGGAACTCGTTTCATTTTGGGTTAAATGTCAAAACAGACGTAACGATTGCAAACGTTCGGCAAGTTGCAAAACGTCTCGTTTCGCCTATAGCCCTAACCAAAATAATTGGGCTATTGATTTTGTTGTTGCTTTCAACGTGAAACTGTCAAAAACAATCGATAGCGTGAGAGGATGAACATTTGGAACAGCGGGCAAAATAGGTCTGTTTCCGTACTTTACACTGTGTAAGATTTGTGTAAAATGTGTGCTAGAGAGTAAAAACGAAATGTGAGAATAGTTGCAAAAGTACGGAAACAGCTTCTAGTAAGTTTCAAGCACAAAGCAGCTGATTTTGACTGCAGACGGCAGCACAACATTTAAAACACTTTCACTCAAATTATTAAAGCCATTTTTAATGCAAAACTGAACAATTACTTAATTTTTATTTATTATTATTTATTTGTTGCACGTAAATTTCTTTTAAGGCGCACAATTTGTGCATTTATTTATCGCAAAACATAAACAATTATGAAATGTAATTTGACATTTGCTTCTTCTTATTGATGCTTATTCTTCTTGATGCTTGTTCTAGCACTCTCTGTGCACTTTGTGTGCTCGACGGAGAGATTTTATGCTTGTTCTTCTTCTCCCATTTTAAGCACAGAAAGTACGGAAACAGAAAATAGTGTTACACAAGTTACACAGTGTGGGTAACGAAACAGACCTAATATGTTCATTCTTGCCCGGTGTCGATACAGCGTACATCGTGCAAAACAGTGTTGCTGCGTTGTGAAATTAAAGACTTGGGCGTTTAAGTAGCTAAAAAGTAAATTTTTTGAACAAAATTGCTCCTATTGTACAAAACAGTATGAAGAAAATAGTTGTAAGAAACCCTTGTTGGAATAAAGTGTAGGAGAAAAAGTAATGGAACTGAATGAAATGTCGAAATCTGTACGCCGTTCTTTTTCTCCCGTGTAACATACCAGCGTGCAAAATGAGGAAGAGAGTAAAAAAGATTCATTGCATGCCGAGCAAACGGACACCGTTTAATATGGGCCTACGCGAACATTTTCGTCTTCACTCGTTACGGAGCAAATCGTCTATTTTGGTAAGGCCCAGTGTCGCCAGATGAAATTACCATCAAAGTTCTCTTTTTCTCACACTTAATTCCCACAAATTACCACACTCGCTAAAATACCTCAAAATACCATAAAATACCTCAAATTACCATAAAATACCACAATACCTCAAATTACCTCAAATTACCAAATTAGCGCAGAATTTTACTAAACGGAAAATAAAAAAAAAACGGAAATAAAATGACTCCAGTCTAAGAGTATGCCTTAAAATAACTGGATGATATAATATCGAATGAAATTTGACAAATGTTGACGAAAATGTGAAAAATATATCATTCAATTTATCAAATTCACAAACCTTATTGATACTCTTCCCACTTCAAATCGTAAGTGTTCCTATTTAACAATGAACCATACACAGCATGTTTATGAATAATAAAATTTCAAGACACCAACACTAAAAAGCTTTTTAGCTATTATAAGACATTTTTATGAATACGGCTCCCAAGAACTAAACCAAAAAACATTCTGGCTTGCTTGGTAGGATTCGATGATAGCTCTAGAATTAACTCAAAATTTCAAACGATGTATCATCGAAAAATTTGGTTTGAAAACGAATAAGTAAAGAAGGAAATTTATTGTCGAAGAAATAAAATAAAAGGTTGTTGTAGGATTGCTAAGTAGAAGCAGAAAAACCTTCAGAGATGGCGTAAAATATCGTGGAAAAAGATGACGGCACTTCTAGATGGTCGGTGGAAACCGCAACTAGAAATGACTGTGGATTTGTGTGACATGGCACATCCAGGGCCATTTACAGCCTATCTGGATGTGGTGAACAAAATGAACATGATTTTCGTGTACAATCATGGTGTAATAAGCAAGTCGGTCACGAATTTTTTAGTTTTTTCAAATAATCAAACTATTGAGCTGCCAACCAATAAAAAAAAAATTTAGATTTATTCATTCATAAGTTTGACAGATCTAGCGTTGTCAGCCTTGTTTACCTTGTTTATTATAACATGGTAATAATTATGGAATGAAATAACTTTACTTTAATCAAACTTCTAATACAAAATTATGTTAAATATATAGGGGAGATTTAAAAAATGTTTTACAAGAAATTATTTTCTGCATAGTCATGTCTATGACGCTAAAATCTTTGGTCACTTACAGCCTTATTCATAAACACATTTTAGAGGCACATTTTAGAGGCACATGCGTAACTTAAACGCCGAAATTGGCGTTTAATGGTTGCGTAAATACAACCATGATTTTTGTTTGTCTTTTCGTTTATTATCAAAGACATGCTCCATATGCGCCCTTTGCAGCATGTTTTTATGCGGCGGCCATTGCAAATCCATAGGAATTCTTAATTTTGTAGAGATTTTTTCTAGTTCAGACACAAACCTTACAAACAGGCAGCGAACAGAGACTACGAATGGTAAAAGCGGACACGAAAATTGTGGCCCCAAAAATTGCGGCAAGCTAGGGAGTGCAAATCGAAGTCAAAATTAGTCGAAAATCGACTTTTGCTTGATAATTTTCAACTTTTTGCAATCGACTTTTTAATATGCAAAAAAGTCGAACGTCGACTTTTGCTTATGACTTTTTCTTTTTAAGCGAAACAAAATCCTTACGCTACTGACTCCACATGCTCTTATTCTGAGAACTTCTTTTCTCTAATCAAATAAACGAATTCGCTGCTTAAAAAGAAATAAAGTTGTATTGGCAACTCTTGTTTCGATAAATGTAAAACAGTGATTGCCATAGCCCATAGTTGAATAAATAAGGTTGTCTCGTGGCTGATCGTACTCTCTTCTCAGTACCCATAATTTTCAAAATCAATGAAAGCAACAACAACAACTTCACCGGCTTTTCATGTTATTAATCTTCGTTTTCAGATTTTGTGGCGTCCGTGGCGTAGTTGGTTAAAGTGCGTGGCCGCTATGTCAACGAACTTTGGAGACCCAGGTTCGAACCCCAGCAGCGACAGAAAATTATTTGAATTAAAAATAATTTTTCTGTACGGCCGCCACCTCTCTGCAGACAATGGCAAACCTCAGAGAGTAATCAAAATGCCATGTAAAGCTTCTTGAGAACGAGAACTTTCCGTTCATCGCCGTTCGGAGTCGGCGTTAAGCATGTAGGTCCGGTTTTCGGTCAATTGTGTACAAACTTAATAACACGCACAACACAATTGATCATAAGAAGCTAGGTCAAAGTCCTTTCAAGGGCTGTAATGGCCAGTTATTTATTTTTTTTTATTTTTTTTTCAGATTTTGTATGAGCTGTCAACTTAGATTTGACATTTATGGGAACTCGCTCTCACCCATGCGACAACCTTATTTATTCAACCATGGCCATAGCCATAGTATTTGTCTCATTCACTCTTTCATGTTGGTAAGTGAATAGTAAGTCATTATCAAGGAGGATCATGCTCAAATGCTTGTAAATTTTGAGTTGTAACCCTCTTGCAGTTAGCATGCGATATTTTCTATTTAAGAACTAAAATTGCAATATTTTGTTTTGTTTTTTTTTATTTTATTTATGAACTGAAGTACCTTGTTTTTGTCTTTTTTCTTTTAAACAATAAAACACATTTTTATATTGAAACATTTGCTTCCTAACTTCCGAACAATAGCGATAGAAAGGTATTTCGAAAAAAGTCGGGAAAAGTCGAAAAGTCGAGTTTTAATTGTAAAAAAGTCGGTGAGTCGACTTTTACATTTTTAACGCTGAAAAAAGTCGAAGTCGATTATTGCTGGCAATTGCACATCCCCACGGCTAGCCTTGCAGAACATGAAAGTCCATCTGTTAATCCGCAAACAATAAGAAATTGTTTACATTCAAGAAACCGTTTATATCTAAAAACAATGCTCTCAAACGCTTAGCATATGCAAAAGAATATATAAATAAGCCTGAAGATTTTTGGAAAAAGTTGTTTTTGTTGATGAAAGCAAATTTAATATTTTTAGCTCAGATGGACGTCGTTTCCTTTGGCGAAGATCTAATACATCTCTTAGTAAAGAAAATTTAACGCCAACCGTAAAACATGGAGGTGGAAATGTTATGGTATGGGGTGCCATGGCAGCTAACGGTGTTGGAAACTTAGCTTTCGTTGAAACTACAATGGACAAATTTCAATATTTATCAATTTTAAAAAATAATTTAAGAGCCAGTGCTGAAAAATTAGAACTCGGTCGTGATTTCATGCTGGTCCAAGATAATGACCACAAGCATAATTCACTACTAATCAGAACTAAGCTTGTCTACAAGTGCGAATCGACACTTCCACATCCCCCTCAATCAACGGACCTCAATACTATTGAGCATCTTTGGGATTTGCTCGAGCGTAAAGTACGACAGCATGAGATAACCAACCGAGAGCAGTTATCCTAGAGGAATGGAAAAAAAATATCGCCGGACGATACATCCAAATTGGTGGAATCGATGAAACGCCGTTTAGGAGAGGTCATTAATGCAAATGGATACCATACTAGCTATTAAGTTCTTTATAAAATATTAAAATTAAGATATTTAAGCAATGTATGTACAAGTTTTTGAGTTTAAGTTAATTATGTTACTTTTTTAAATAATTTTCATAAATAAAGTGAAATTTTCAGAAAATGTTATAAATTGTTTTTTTAATGTAATAATACCTTCCAATAAATATTAAAAAAAGTTTTCGATATTTAAAATGTATTTTGTAAAAAATATAGCTTTAAATGGAAAATGAACTGCTGTATGTGCAATTGTTTGGATTCAGTGAACACGGAAAAAAAAGTGACGTTTATAACAACAAAAAACGCGGTTCAAGTCAAATGTTTTGACGCTTAAAAATGGTCCAAAAGTAAAAACATTTCATTTCAAAACCCATGTATTTTTCATCCAAACGTCATGTCAACCAAACGTTTCTGCTTTTATATCAAAGGTGTTCACGTTCGAGTTAAATGTTCAAAGCGTTTATATTTTCAAACGTTTAACTTTCAATGTGAATGCAAAATCTTTTGAATCAAATAAAATGAGTTCAATTTGAAAGCATTTAAATAAAACGCCATCATCGTTTGAAATGAATACCCAACTATTTAACAAAACTCAGCACGTTTAAAATAAACATGTCTCTACTCGAATAGAATGCTTACTTTTTTAATCGAATGAAGCCTGTAAAAAAAAGTACTGGGTGTTTCAAATGTTTTGAAAAACAATTGTTTATTTATTTTTAAATTCAAGTATATAGTTACTTATAATTTTATTAATTTACAATATAAAACTAAAATAAAAAAATCCATCTCAAAGTTTAAAAAAATTGTTTGTAATGAATTATGCAACACTAAAGTTATGATTATAATTATAAAAATTAAATGGTTTTAAGTTTTATCACGATTTAAATTTACGAATGTTTTTGTCTAGTCAGAACTTCACCGTTTGGAAGTGTATAAATGTGTTAAGATGGACTGGTAAACAATTCAATATTAAACATTAAAGGTACGTCAATTATTTGTCCCACTTGAAAACTTTGATAATGTTCATTGAACTTAAGAATATTAATTTCATTACATATAATAAAAAAATCGTTCTGATTACTTATTATCATATCATTAATCTTAAACAATCGGAAGATATTAAACTTATGGCCACTTAAATAAAGATTTTTTTGTAAAGTTTGTTTTTATGTTCTACACTATCTGGCATATAAGCTGATACAAATTTTGAGATGTCATCAACAACTAAATGAGAATACTTTGGTAAAGTTAATAAATTATACACTGAAGGCTTCGTAAAAATTAATTTTGGTGGAAATCCTACACTTTCCTTGATTAAAGCAAAGAACTAAAATATAAGGAAATGGTGTTGTCTACACATACAGTGTAAGTGAACTGTGGCCAATTTCGTAAATTGAGTGAGCGAGACAGAGTGTGTTTTTTTGACATTTCTGAGCGATCGTCAGCTGTTCACAAGTCTTCTCAATAAAAAAAAAAATATTCGCGCCAATTTGATGCGACCACAGTTGTCAAAACGCAATCACTGCTTCAGGGGCGCATTATTTTTTCACTCTTTAACACACTTTTGGGGCGCTTTTGTCTTCAGCAAAGTTTATCATATATAATTGTAATTTTTAATTTTTTTCAGATTTCCGCATATTTTGGATCTCCAATTATATTATATTATTATTACCCAATAAAATATATAAAAAAAAAGACAAAATAGGGGGTGTGGAAATATAATAAAAAACAAAACTATATTATCATATTTTTAAAAAGCCTCAATTTATAATAATTTAATTATTTTTATATTATATAATTAAATTAGCTCCAAAATCAGTAAATTTAACTCAGAATCTATTGTATATGTGATTCCAATTAGAAACCATTTGGACCTTCTTTAACGATCTTACTGAATACGGCCCTGAGTAAAATAATTCTGTATTACAATACAATTTTCTTTTAATATATTAGGTCTTTAATTATCAAACGTTTTATTAATACCGTAAGAGCCAAAAAAATATTTTATGTTATTCTAATCAGAAAGAAATTGAGCCTTCTTTTTCGATGCAACTGAATACGGCCCTTTGTGAATGTTTATGTATTTGTGTCAACCAACACGAATAAGAAAAATACCACACTTTTGGGCAATAACATCACTTCCATATATCTTAGTTCTTTGGATTAAAGTAGTAAAATGAAGGGATGATTTAAGAGCTAGAGAATACGCAATATTCCTTCTTGAACTTATGGTATGTGCATAAGTTTTAACATTTTTATGCTTGGCTTCAAATCGAAAACACCATAAGCTTCGAAGAGGCCCATTCTTTAAAATAGCACTTGGGTAATGAAGCAAAAAATGATGTTTTGGTTTTAAAGCTCCGAATAATTTCATGTAAAGTAAATGATGTTCTGTTATTACATCTCGCAGACTATTCACATCAGAAATAGTAAATTGACAGCAACTAGCTTTGTCAACAATTTTTATCAGTAAGGTAAGCAGTTTCCAATATGTATTTTCGACAGGTATTAAATCTCCGATCAATAGAGGTAAGAAATGAAGAAAGTGCCACATTTCGCTAGAAGACATTTTCAAATTATTATTTTTAAGTCGATTAAATACAAGTGGTACTGACAAATTTTCTGACTCCAAGACTCCGTAAGAAAACGTACTTTTTCTATTATTTATTTTTTCTAGAGTAATTACTTTAACCCTGCAGTAGTCGCGCGGATTACATATGTAATCCAGTCATGCAAAATTATGAATTTCACAATTGTCTGCAATCGATATTCATTGATTTTACGTACTATAAGAATTATGTTTATGTTGTTTTTTAAATAAATATAATATAAAATAAAGTAATAATAAAAATTTAAACAAATAACTAAGCATTTTCAAATTGCCATCTCTTATTTAAAACTTTAAAAAACGGATTACATATGTAATCCGCGCGACCACTCTCGTCACATTTAGGTACGCGACTACTGCAGCGTTAATTTCAATTAATTTTAATAAGACTTTACTTATTTCGTAATGACATATTCCTTCGAATATATCATGCATTAAGTCCACAGAAAAATTTTCTACAACATGGAAATACGGAATAGAATTAAATATACTATCTTCATTTATTCCTGAAATTTTGGGATCCTCTTCGGAAATATCTTTCTCATACTAGACTCTATTTCTTAAAGAATGTGGATATTCAATTGAATCTTCTTTCATCTGCTGTTTTGTTGGGTCATAGAGTCTACAATATCTTTCAAACCTAAAAGGCTTTTTACCCCTAGATTATTGCCAAGAACTAAAGCTAAATAAAAATGTAATTTGAGACAAAGTTTATTGTCAGTTATTTCTATTCCTTCGCTTTCTAACAATTCGTTCTATTAAATAATAAAAAGAAGAGCTCTTTCCATGTTCTTTAATATATTTGGCTTTAATAAAATCGGCCACAAATATGTAATTCAAATTTGCAAGGTGATAACTTGGTATTGTAGGGAAGCTATAATAAATAGCACATAAGTTATGCTGACCAGAATGACTTCCTTAGGGATTATTGACTTCAAAGTCATCTGTATACAAAAAGAAAGGGATATTTTTTCGATTGACACCCAGTGACCTCTGTTGGTTTTGAGAAAAATTTGAAACCTTTCAAAAAATTACAAATTTCATTCCTTTCATTTATAGCTTTCATTTCAAAAATGGTTTCTTCATGGACACCTGGAAGTTAAAAAATTTTTTGAACTGAAATTTTAAAGATAAAAAATATCCCTTTGACTCAACTTTATCATAACTTAATTTTCCTCTTCTTCTTACTTCTCGAATATCGTTATTTATTGTATGACTGATTGGAAATTCAAACATATTTTTCTCAATCATATACTTAAAATACCTATGTTCAGATTTTAGTTGTTGTTCAAATACGAAATAAGTCCAGAAACCTGAGGAAATGGTTTTTCATTTAATATTGTAAAATCAAAAAAATATCTTTGTGAAAAAATCCAAACTCCGGCACGATAAATTGGATATTGCAAATAAAAGGTTTGGAATATTTTGAAACACAAGTCCAAAGCAGACATAAAAGACAGTAAATAATTTAAATTTTACTTCATCAAAATAAACAAAAAACTCAGTCATTTTTTCTAAACTTGGACCTACAACAGTTATTAGTGGCTGAATTGTTTCTTTTAGTTCATAGAAACGATTTTTTAAATCCGATATAGCAGTTGCCAAATCAATAATGTCGCTTACGTGCAATACTAATGAGTCTTTTGCATCCTTAATAGTACACTTCTTTTTTTTTGTTCTTTTTTTTTTGTGTTCATCTGAGAATCTCTGGTAAGGTATTATTACTGCATTTAAAAGTAGTATAATTATGCAATCTCTTGCGTCTGCAATATAAAGAAGAAAACAAATGAGATTAGTTTTGCTAAATATTTCCAAGTATAACCAAAATATAAGATACTTACTTTCAGTGATATCTTTATCAATGCTGGTAAGTAACTTCAATGAATCCTTTACCTTGATACTCTTTTTTAAGTACTGTTTAATCTTTGTGAAAAATTTAGACCAGTTCGAATATAAAAATTTTCTTTTCCTGGGTGAATATGATCAAAGTCAATGTCAACCTATTTTAAAGAAAAATAACATTTAATGCAAGACTTTTACAACATAATAATCAAAGCCAGGCGCGGATCCAGGGGGGGTTTTGGGGGTTCAACCCCCCCCGAAATTCTAAAAGAACCTGTATTTAAATGTGATGTACTGATGTTTATTATGTGGGCTAAGAGTACCAAAAAGAAAAAAAAATTGGTTTTTTATAATTTACTTTAAATATTCACACCCCTATGCTGTAAACGTTTGTAGCTGTTTCTACACGTATTGCTAAAATACTGAATTCTGTTCCAGTTTTTGTTTGTTTTTGCGATATTGCGCCTGTAGCTGTAAACAGTCACACATACAATCTTAACCTGAAATCACAAAAACACCGCATTTTTTGGATAAAATATATCCAAACACCGCACAGTCTTAATTTAAAAACCCACAGTTTCGATAGTATCGGAAGTGTAGACTTAAAATTCCTTTTTATACAGTAATGGAAAAAAATTCCGGTTTTTGTAGTTTGACGTAAAATTCCTTTTTATATAGTAATGGAGAAAAATTCCGGTTTTTGTAGTTTTTATTTATTTTGATGTTGGTTTTAATATTGGCCTTTAATATTTGTATTCGAGTCAAATAAACAGAGAAATCATTTTTATTATTATAATTATCTTCACCCCAGCGTCAGCTTGTGGTATTTAACACAAAAAAAATAATCCTGAGCACCACACAATCATATGGAGTGAATATGGAGTGAATATGGAGTGAAATGTGGATGGCTATTTTTTTCGTAGCAAAGTTTTTTCCAATAAGTGGAATAATTTTTTTCACATATTGCAGCAAAACACAAATTATAACCTTCTTTTGAAAAACCAGAGGCTCGAAATAGATTTTAGACTAACGGTTTCTTCCCACGCCTACGATTTTTTGAAAAAAAAAATTATCCCGCTCAAATGTATATAAAGGGTGGTTAAATTTGAAGGGACGATGTTGAATATAAACTACACCTAAATGTCAAGTTTTTTTCTGCATTTCATTTGACATTTCTCAATTTCAGACTAACTCAATTTGAACCGTTAAAGTTATTCAGGCTTATTATGAAAATGAGCTTTCAAATCAAAATGCATATCGAGCACTTCGTGATTTTTTCGGTCAATTTAATCGTCCAAATGTGCGTACAATCGGAAAAATCGTGCAAAACTTTGAACAAACCAGGTCTGTAGGAGATATGAAAACACCAGTGCATGCTCGTACTGCAGAAAATATTGCTGCTGTTCGCGATAGTGTAGCTGAAGAGCTGTCCACCTCACCTCGCCGTCGTGCCCAACAATTGCACCTCTCACGTTCGTTGTTGATGAACATTATGCATAAAGACTTGCATTTACACGGTCAGAATGGTGGCAAGGAATGGCAACAGTGGATGATCAATTTTCGAAGAAAATCATCTTCAGTGATGAGGCACATTTTCACCTCAGTGGATTCCTCAATAAGCAGAATTACCGCATATGGGCGAATGATAATCCAAGAGTGATTGTCGAAAAACCAATGCACCCACAAAGAGTGACTGTTTGGTGCGGTTTATGGGCTGTCGGCATCATCGGGCCGTATTTTTTTCCAAAATGAGGCTGGTTAGGCAGTTACTGTGAATGGTGTTCGGTAGCGTGAGATGATAACGAACTTTTTATGGCCCGAATTGGAAGATATGGATGTGGACGATATGTGGTTTCAACAGAACGATGCCACTTGCCACACAGCTAACGAAACAATGGCTCTTTTGCGCGACAAATTCAATGGCCGTGTTATCTCTCGTGGTGGCGATGTCATTTGGCCACCAATCATGTGATTTGACACCGTTGGGCTTCTTTCTTTGGGGTTATTTGAAAGAAAAGGTATACGTCGATAAGCCAGCAACAATTGAAAAGCTAAAGGTTGAGATAATTCGGCGGCGGGGTGCAATAAGGCCGAATTCGGCCTTATCTCCATTTGAAAAAGAAATTAAGCCAATTTGGCCTAATTTCCCTTTAAAAGGAACCACTATTAAAACGCCATCAAATAAGTTTTTTAGTTTTATTTAATGAAAAATTAAAGATATAAAGTATTGGAATAATTGTACTTTAGGGCCCATGCTCCTTTTTTCTTTTTTTTCTAAATGTGAATTTGGAGCTCCTAATGCACATGCTGCAAAAAAAGGTCGGTCTCAAATGGTTTAGGAAATAAAAATCGTGAAAGTTTGAAAAATGTACATATTTTGGAATAATTGCACTTTTGGTACACTCTTCTTTTTTTTTTTTTTTTTTTTTTAAATGTGTATGGAACTTCTAAATCTAATGCTGCAAAAAAAAAAATAGGGAGGTCTCAAATGGTTTAGGAGATAAAAATCGTGAAAGTCTGAAAAATTTACATATTTTTTATTGAGAAGACTAGGATATCTTATTCTAATAATAGAAATATATATCCGTTTAAAGCGAAAAATATGATAGTTTAAATGCTAAAGAACATACATCTTTTTATTTGTGGTCGAGAGAAAAATGTAAAATATAAACGTAAAAGTGATGAATGAAAATTTATAAAATATGCGCGATTTTTACTAAAATTTTTAATGAAGCTTTAATATTATAAAGAATGAGCGCCGCAGGTTTATAATTAATCGCCGCGATTTTTAATAAAAATTTTTTGCCTGCGGCGCTCATTCCTTATAATATTAAAACTTCTTCACCTTCACTATTGAACTACTACTAATAAATTTTTCGCGTTGATACGAAAACAAGCACATTGAGGTTGACAATGGCAACTGTTCTCTTGCAAATTGAGTACCTGCGCTGAGTCCAGTAACTTTTCAAACAACAGACTACAGGATGCGTACTTTTTATTAAAAATAATTATAAAAAATAATCCTTAGTTTGCAAAAATTATTTTTCGGCCTTATTACCATTTTGCTAAATTTTTTTTTAGGCTTTATTTCCTTTTCAAATGGAAATAAAACCAAATTCACAATTTCGTCCTTATTTCTCTTTGAAAAGGAAATAAAGCCAATTCGGCCTTATTGCCGTTGGCCTTATTGCACCCCGCCAATTCGGCACATTAACGGCATAGAACCTCACTTATGCCTCGGCGTCATCGAAAATTTGGGCCATCGGATGGAGGTGTGCTGCCGAGGTCGCGGCGGCAATTTAGCCGATATTTTGTTCCATGCATAATTGAACCATACCAATATTATCATAATAAAAAGAAACGACAACAATTTCCTTAATAATTTGTGTTTTATTCAAAATCAACATCGGCCTTTAAAATTTAACTACCCTTTATATATATAACGTACACAAATATTTTTGAAACCCCCCCCCCCCCGAAATATATTCCTGGCACCGCCCCTGATCAAAGCCAGGAAGAAAACATAACACAGTTAAGCTAGGAATATTATCTGGCATGAACTATAACGGAATGAATTGTCAAGGATGATATATTTGTTATTGACTCTTTATCATACTTTAATACTTACAAGTTTTGGACCAAAAACACCATGCTAAAATAAGGGCCATTCCGCAATTACTTCTTGAACGTGTTCATTGCTTGAAATTATGCTTTTTCGTCTGTAACTAGCAGTCTGTTTCCACTTGAGTATTACATCTTCGGATGAGCTGCCATTATATTTCAGCCATGACTGAATGGTTTGCATATGGCAAACATCGTATTCATCTTCGTTATGTTCCGTAGAAATGTGGTTTTCTATACTGTAATCTTTTAGATTCTTAGCCGTTCATTTCCGCAATTTGTTTTTTACATTAAAATACCTATCGTGCAGTTTTCCGCTTGGTCTTTTGTTAGTTTTTGATCGAGAAACGTAGTAGGTATTCTGAAAGAAGAGTTTCGTATATCATTTAAGTTATTCCTTTTCTATAAGTGACAGTTTTTAAAAACGTTAATACCTGTGATTCTCCATGGAAGAAGTCAGCAATTTTTATACTGATTGTTTTTAAATCAATTGAACTTAAACTTGAATGTTTTGCTAGTAGTGAATCAATAATGCAATTTGTCACATCTTGTTGGTGAGATGGCTCTAATAATTTGTTTCGTTCGAAAAATACCAAAACTGATTTCCTTTTAGCTCTTTCACGAAGTATTTCTTCTACATTAATCTTTATTAGCAGATGATTAAACGGTGTATGTTATAAGCAAGAGAGCATAATAATATTATTCAGGTGATTTCATGAAATAGAAAAGGAATTTATAGGGACTTGACATAAATGAACGAAAGATATTCTTACCTCTATTGACTGTTAGCACTATATATTGATGACGTTGGACTCTCTAAAGAATTACTGTCTTCTGTTAAGTCCAATTTATCATTTGATTAGAAGGGACTTTACTTCGGCTGCATCAATATATAGTGCTAACAGTCAATAGAGGTAAGAATATCTTTCGTTCATTTATGTCAAGTCCCTATAAATTCCTTTTCTATTTCATGAAATCACCTGAATAATATTATTATGCTCTCTTGCTTATAACATACACCGTTTAATCATCTGCTAATAAAGATTAATGTAGAAGAAATACTTCGTGAAAGAGCTAAAAGGAAATCAGTTTTGGTATTTTTCGAACGAAACAAATTATTAGAGCCATCTCACCAACAAGATGTGACAAATTGCATTATTGATTCACTACTAGCAAAACATTCAAGTTTAAGTTCAATTGATTTAAAAACAATCAGTATAAAAATTGCTGACTTCTTCCATGGAGAATCACAGGTATTAACGTTTTTAAAAACTGTCACTTATAGAAAAGGAATAACTTAAATGATATACGAAACTCTTCTTTCAGAATACCTACTACGTTTCTCGATCAAAAACTAACAAAAGACCAAGCGGAAAACTGCACGATAGGTATTTTAATGTAAAAAACAAATTGCGGAAATGAACGGCTAAGAATCTAAAAGATTACAGTATAGAAAACCACATTTCTACGGAACATAACGAAGATGAATACGATGTTTGCCATATGCAAACCATTCAGTCATGGCTGAAATATAATGGCAGCTCATCCGAAGATGTAATACTCAAGTGGAAACAGACTGCTAGTTACAGACGAAAAAGCATAATTTCAAGCAATGAACACGTTCAAGAAGTAATTGCGGAATGGCCCTTATTTTAGCATGGTGTTTTTGGTCCAAAACTTGTAAGTATTAAAGTATGATAAAGAGTCAATAACAAATATATCATCCTTGACAATTCATTCCGTTATAGTTCATGCCAGATAATATTCCTAGCTTAACTGTGTTATGTTTTCTTCCTGGCTTTGATCAGGGGCGGTGCCAGGAATATATTTCGGGGGGGGGGGTTTCAAAAATATTTGTGTACGTTATATATATAAAGGGTAGTTAAATTTTAAAGGCCGATGTTGATTTTGAATAAAACACAAATTATTAAGGAAATTGTTGTCGTTTCTTTTTATTATGATAATATTGGTATGGTTCAATTATGCATGGAACAAAATATCGGCTAAATTGCCGCCGCGACCTCGGCAGCACACCTCCATCCGATGGCCCAAATTTTCGATGACGCCGAGGCATAAGTGAGGTTCTATGCCGTTAATGTGCCGAATTGGCGGGGTGCAATAAGGCCAACGGCAATAAGGCCGAATTGGCTTTATTTCCTTTTCAAAGAGAAATAAGGACGAAATTGTGAATTTGGTTTTATTTCCATTTGAAAAGGAAATAAAGCCTAAAAAAAAATTTAGCAAAATGGTAATAAGGCCGAAAAATAATTTTTGCAAACTAAGGATTATTTTTTATAATTATTTTTAATAAAAAGTACGCATCCTGTAGTCTGTTGTTTGAAAAGTTACTGGACTCAGCGCAGGTACTCAATTTGCAAGAGAACAGTTGCCATTGTCAACCTCAATGTGCTTGTTTTCGTATCAACGCGAAAAATTTATTAGTAGTAGTTCAATAGTGAAGGTGAAGAAGTTTTAATATTATAAGGAATGAGCGCCGCAGGCAAAAAATTTTTATTAAAAATCGCGGCGATTAATTATAAACCTGCGGCGCTCATTCTTTATAATATTAAAGCTTCATTAAAAATTTTAGTAAAAATCGCGCATATTTTATAAATTTTCATTCATCACTTTTACGTTTATATTTTACATTTTTCTCTCGACCACAAATAAAAAGATGTATGTTCTTTAGCATTTAAACTATCATATTTTTCGCTTTAAACGGATATATATTTCTATTATTAGAATAAGATATCCTAGTCTTCTCAATAAAAAATATGTAAATTTTTCAGACTTTCACGATTTTTATCTCCTAAACCATTTGAGACCTCCCTATTTTTTTTTTTGCAGCATTAGATTTAGAAGTTCCATACACATTTAAAAAAAAAAAAAAAAAAAAAAGAAGAGTGTACCAAAAGTGCAATTATTCCAAAATATGTACATTTTTCAAACTTTCACGATTTTTATTTCCTAAACCATTTGAGACCGACCTTTTTTTGCAGCATGTGCATTAGGAGCTCCAAATTCACATTTAGAAAAAAAAGAAAAAAGGAGCATGGGCCCTAAAGTACAATTATTCCAATACTTTATATCTTTAATTTTTCATTAAATAAAACTAAAAAACTTATTTGATGGCGTTTTAATAGTGGTTCCTTTTAAAGGGAAATTAGGCCAAATTGGCTTAATTTCTTTTTCAAATGGAGATAAGGCCGAATTCGGCCTTATTGCACCCCGCCGCCGAATTATCTCAACCTTTAGCTTTTCAATTGTTGCTGGCTTATCGACGTATACCTTTTCTTTCAAATAACCCCAAAGAAAGAAGCCCAACGGTGTCAAATCACATGATTGGTGGCCAAATGACATCGCCACCACGAGAGATAACACGGCCATTGAATTTGTCGCGCAAAAGAGCCATTGTTTCGTTAGCTGTGTGGCAAGTGGCATCGTTCTGTTGAAACCACATATCGTCCACATCCATATCTTCCAATTCGGGCCATAAAAAGTTCGTTATCATCTCACGCTACCGAACACCATTCACAGTAACTGCCTGACCAGCCTCATTTTGGAAAAAAATACGGCCCGATGATGCCGACAGCCCATAAACCGCACCAAACAGTCACTCTTTGTGGGTGCATTGGTTTTTCGACAATCACTCTTGGATTATCATTCGCCCATATGCGGTAATTCTGCTTATTGAGGAATCCACTGAGGTGAAAATGTGCCTCATCACTGAAGATGATTTTCTTCGAAAATTGATCATCCACTGTTGCCATTCCTTGCCACCATTCTGACCGTGTAAATGCAAGTCTTTATGCATAATGTTCATCAACAACGAACGTGAGAGGTGCAATTGTTGGGCACGACGGCGAGGTGAGGTGGACAGCTCTTCAGCTACACTATCGCGAACAGCAGCAATATTTTCTGCAGTACGAGCATGCACTGGTGTTTTCATATCTCCTACAGACCTGGTTTGTTCAAAGTTTTGCACGATTTTTCCGATTGTACGCACATTTGGACGATTAAATTGACCGAAAAAATCACGAAGTGCTCGATATGCATTTTGATTTGAAAGCTCATTTTCATAATAAGCCTGAATAACTTTAACGGTTCAAATTGAGTTAGTCTGAAATTGAGAAATGTCAAATGAAATGCAGAAAAAAACTTGACATTTAGGTGTAGTTTATATTCAACATCGTCCCTTCAAATTTAACCACCCTTTATATACATTTGAGCGGGATAATTTTTTTTTTCAAAAAATCGTAGGCGTGGGAAGAAACCGTTAGTCTAAAATCTATTTCGAGCCTCTGGTTTTTCAAAAGAAGGTTATAATTTGTGTTTTGCTGCAATATGTGAAAAAAATTATTCCACTTATTGGAAAAAACTTTGCTACGAAAAAAATAGCCATCCACATTTCACTCCATATTCACTCCATATTCACTCCATATGATTGTGTGGTGCTCAGGATTATTTTTTTTGTGTTAAATACCACAAGCTGACGCTGGGGTGAAGATAATTATAATAATAAAAATGATTTCTCTGTTTATTTGACTCGAATACAAATATTAAAGGCCAATATTAAAACCAACATCAAAATAAATAAAAACTACAAAAACCGGAATTTTTCTCCATTACTATATAAAAAGGAATTTTACGTCAAACTACAAAAACCGGAATTTTTTTCCATTACTGTATAAAAAGGAATTTTAAGTCTACACTTCCGATACTATCGAAACTGTGGGTTTTTAAATTAAGACTGTGCGGTGTTTGGATATATTTTATCCAAAAAATGCGGTGTTTTTGTGATTTCAGGTTAAGATTGTATGTGTGACTGTTTACAGCTACAGGCGCAATATCGCAAAAACAAACAAAAACTGGAACAGAATTCAGTATTTTAGCAATACGTGTAGAAACAGCTACAAACGTTTACAGCATAGGGGTGTGAATATTTAAAGTAAATTATAAAAAACCAATTTTTTTTTCTTTTTGGTACTCTTAGCCCACATAATAAACATCAGTACATCACATTTAAATACAGGTTCTTTTAGAATTTCGGGGGGGGTTGAACCCCCAAAACCCCCCCTGGATCCGCGCCTGGCTTTGATTATTATGTTGTAAAAGTCTTGCATTAAATGTTATTTTTCTTTAAAATAGGTTGACATTGACTTTGATCATATTCACCCAGGAAAAGAAAATTTTTATATTCGAACTGGTCTAAATTTTTCACAAAGATTAAACAGTACTTAAAAAAGAGTATCAAGGTAAAGGATTCATTGAAGTTACTTACCAGCATTGATAAAGATATCACTGAAAGTAAGTATCTTATATTTTGGTTATACTTGGAAATATTTAGCAAAACTAATCTCATTTGTTTTCTTCTTTATATTGCAGACGCAAGAGATTGCATAATTATACTACTTTTAAATGCAGTAATAATACCTTACCAGAGATTCTCAGATGAACACAAAAAAAAAAAGAACAAAAAAAAAGAAGTGTACTATTAAGGATGCAAAAGACTCATTAGTATTGCACGTAAGCGACATTATTGATTTGGCAAATGCTATATCGGATTTAAAAAATCGTTTCTATGAACTATTTATCATTTGATTAGAAGGGACTGCAGCCGAAGTAAAGTCCCTACAAAATTTTGAAATAAAGTAAAATTTAATTTTGAAACTGAATCATGAACACATAAATGAAATACGAGACATATTTTAAGACAATTTTTTATTTTGACTTACAGTGTCCTTTCTCCAGATGTCAAGTTTAGCTCGGAAAATTGCCTTTGTTCCCACCTGTTCCAAGCGTGGAAATATTTGTTGTATGTCTGATTCTGTTAAAAATTTTATCGCTTTAATCGATACACCAGCACCTATTAAATTTCTTAAATTTTATTAAAAGATCTAACCGCGTAGGATAAGAAACGTAGATTCTAAGCCCCAAGATTTTAAAAGGTTGAATAGCGCAGCCTCATTTGGGTTTTCAACATATATTATTTCGTTTAACACTTCAGCATTCTCTGAACAATCTGTTACCATTTTAATTATTTGATTTTATCACACGAACGCACTTAACAATTGTATAATTTACAAAATATTTATGATAATTTATTTAGTCACTTATTTAATAAATATTCTGTTTATAAGTAGAAGCAATTTACATATAAGCCTACGCAAACGAGGAAACTAAATGAAGCAAATTTTGTGCATCATTTCAATTCCTAACTGTAAATATTTAACGTTCGAATATTTCGAACAAACGCAACACGTTTGAGAAAGTCAAACGTTGAAACGTTTGAATCAAACGCGCAGGTTTGCTGTTTGAAAGTTCTTTTAGCTTTTACTAATTAAAGTGAAAGGTTTGAGCGTTTGAGACAAACCTCCTGATTTTGGTTTGAACATGAAAATAGTTGCAATTAATAATTGTAAAAATTCAAACAGTAAAAAACTTTGAAGGAAACGCGTAGAGTTTGGGTTAAACGAAATTTTTATTGGAATTGTTTGACTTGAAACGCATCGACGTTTCTTTTAAATTAAAATGTATTTGAAACAAATGCCGAAATACCAAATGTTTACACATTTAATTTAAAAGAAAATTTCAAGCGTTCCAACTTTTACAAAAACATTCAATTTGAATAGATTTTTGTTTGGATTGAACGTACATTTTTTAAACCAACAGTTTTTTCTCCAAAAGTGCAGTCAAACGTGCGCAACTTTTGATTTATGTATGTGTATGTATGTATTATTATTATATTTTGTATGTATTTTAAAATTGCACAGAATATTTCAATTAAAACTTAATTTGTCATTTGTTAAACAAAACAAACCCATACGAATAAAATGTTATGTTATGCTTTTAAAATCTCGCGTGTCTCTTCTGAAATGAAATCTTAACAAATCTCAGAACGTTGAGCAGAAAAAATATATAAGGTTTTGTATAGGTTTTAATAGTTCTGATTCATGGTACAATAATACAAGGTAGCACTGACAACTGCTCATTTTCTCTTCTACAAGAAAACATCTCCTGTCAAAAATAGCTGCTTGTGAAAATGCATCTGCAGCTGCTGAGGTTGTTGTTTTTTTTTCACTTCAACGTTTTCAACATTGTTTGTGTTTTCAATGGCGGATTGTGAGCGCTCTCTTTTTGAGTATATTTTTTGACAGAAGATGTTTTCCCAAGCAACTGTCAATGCTACCTTGTATTATTATACCATGGTTCTGATTTAGATAAGGAGAAAATTTTCAGCGATGATTCTCCTATGGTAAAAACAACAAAATAGTGGACCTGGTAGAAAGATAAGGTAGGCTCATATTGGAAAGAAGTGATCTGAATGTCTAAATCAGCTGTTCAAGATGAGTTGCTGTCGATTTGTACTGATTTTATTGTACTATAAAAATATGTTAATTCATTATTTCAATTATTTGTTAAGATGATTGTATTGATTTTGACAGCTTCAACTCAAGGCGGAAAAGGGTTTTCATCCGCGAGGCTACCTTGTTTATTCTACTTTCTGCTATATGAGCTATATGGGCTATTAAACCATACAAACGCATATTTCCTTTTTTTCTCAACAATTCATTCATAAGTTTGAGATATCAGAGAAACATTTTAAACGTCACTGCCAACTTATTTTTACACTATGCACTTTGCTTGTGTAAGGGTTCGTTCATAAATTATGTTATCGATTTTCAACTTTTTTTACCCCCCTCCCCCTCTGTTACTCTTCGTAGTGCATTTCAAAACCCCTCCCCTCCCCCATAAAGTAACGTAGTATAGAAATAAAAAAAATTAATAGATTAAAAAATATTTGAAAACTAGTTTTTCCCGGTGCGCGTTGCTGCATTCAGCAACTATATCGGAACATAATAATTATATTCAAAACTTTTCTTCGACTCATAGTTTGACACCACTGTCATTTTCCACTGCCCGTTAAAGTTTCCCAGTAGCAGGACATTACCAAATAGTAACTCCATTTTGAGTTTGTATGTAAGTAATCTTACTTTTACTTCCAAAGCTATTCGATATTAAACATTTTTATTGTTTTTGCGGAGCCACATCCCCTTATTCTATACCCATCCCAGTTTTCTAGTAGATGGACATTACACAGTTTTAGTACAGTTGCCGACAGTAAGCATGCAAACTAAATTACCAAATTTTAGTCTAATGCAACTAAAACCGTCCGAAATAAAGCTTTTTTATTGATTTGTGGGCGGTAAAAGAGGTTGTGGCAACCCATTTTTAGTATAGTTGCCGACAGTAAGCATGCAAACTAAATTACTAAATTTTAGTCTAATACGACCAAGACCGTGTGAAATACAGAATTTTTATTGATTTGTGGGCGGTAAAAGGGGGTGTGGCAAAATGTTTTTCCCTAAACCATCTCGTACTGGATACGAATCCACTGCTAAAATTTCAGCTCAATCGGCCCACTAGTTTTGGAGTCTATAGCCATCAGAAAGACAGACAGACAGATAACATTTTGCTTTTTATATACATATATAGATCAGAGCTGTAAAAGATTGAATCATTTTCAGTTTTCATTCTCTTGTTTAAAAATTCAAAAGCTGAACTCTTTTTTTGTAGCTTTCAAAGTGTGAACTCTTTAGGCTCAAGTCTTTAGGCTGATTAAAATTGTTTTCAAGTCATGAATTGCAAAACGTAAAGAATGCACAGTGAATTGAAATTTTAACGAGTGCAGCCACCGATGCCTTCAGCCACGATGGCTGCAACCATCGATAGTTGCAGCCGAATTGAAATTTTAGTGGATGCAGACGGCGATGGCTTCAGCCGCAAGGATTTGTTGTTGTCTGAAGTTGTTTTGTGTGTATTTGTGTATGCGTGTGTGACTGTTGGGCATGACTGTGATGGGTTGCCATTAGCTTGATATCATGTATAGAAAAAGTATTATATACATCAAATTGTAGAAGTTCATTTTTATACATTTTGTTAACCCTTCGTTACATGATTTTTTCTCCCTGTGTATAAAAATGTTTTATTTCTTTAATTGTGATTGGAGAGGCTTAGAGAATGTATAAACGAAATTTGGATGCTCTGCAATGAATAGGAGCGAAGTTACGCAACATTGCATATGTGCAATTTCATGCAGGCAAGCAATAAAAATGAGTATATGATGGTTTATATATTAATTTTTATTAACTTGTATTTTACATTTTTGAAATGTAATTATAAGCTTTTAATAACTTAAACTAAGATATATTTCCCAGTTTTTTATTAAGTCAATTCAAATTGACAATTTTAAACAAAGGAAAATAAAAAAGACTGATTTGCAAGGACACAAGGATTTTGTTTCTTAATTTGAAGCTCATTGTATAAGAATTCATTAAATAAGTACATAAAACATTATTCATTACGAAATTGCTAAAAATAATTTCTATTTTGATTCTATTTTGATATATTATTAAAACATACTCTTGTATTAACTATTGAGCAGCTAACATGAGTGTATCCATTGCACCCTGATAATTTACATGGTAAACGCTTTTTGTCCCATTGTGGCCAGAGATCAAAATGGTCTAACCGAATTCTGTTTGAGATAGTGGGAAACTTCTCGAATGTTTCGTCATTTTTTGCAACGTTTTTTGATAGTTCGGAAGGCCTTCCACTTTCTGTGGATAGTTTTCCTACTTTGTAAAGACTTTCTACCACTTACAAACGAAAATTACCAATTATTATGTTTTCATGATTAACGCTTTATTGCTACGCAATAATTATATTGTATTGTGAAACAATATTCGGACACTCAATGGATATTTTGTACACAACTTCTTATCAAATCGTTCCGCTATGGTTTCAAGACTTTTACTACAATGGTTTGACATCAAATTAACAACTTTATTATCTCTCCATGAAATCAAATGTACGTTAACATCATCATGGTAAGCTACATATTCCACAGACTCTCCTCGAGATGTCTTCATTAATATGGGAACACTCGGTAGTTTTGAGTTCGGAATTCTATTTCGACGGATTGTACCCAATAAATACCCCTTTTGGCTAGTTCAATCATTAGTGGCAGCGTTCATATAATGAATGACTTTGTAATTCATATGAGAAGTACTTTCCGTAAAACTCTTTTATAACAATATTTACACAAGCCGAAGATCATTTTCTTCGTGGTGACGAAGATAGGGGCTCTTTTCTTGACCCAAGTTAATTATTTTTAAAATTAATTTATTTTTCATTTTAGCTTTAAATATAGTTAAGTGCATAGAATTGCACATCTGCAATATAACCTCATATCTGCAATGTAACTTCAAAATGTCTCAAATGCATGTTATTGCATATTTGCAATTAAGCCATTTATTTTATTAAATTAAAGTTATAATGCACAAAAAAATTAGTAAGCTTACAGAAAATTAACTTATATTCTGGAACATAACTTACATTTTAAGGTTTTTTTGATATTTCTTGTATAATTATTAAAAATATTCACTTATTTTTTCTACGTATAAGACAGACCTTGTTCAAATCAATATTTTGGACAAATTAAATCCCCAATTTGACAAAAGAAGACAACAACTAATAAAAAAATGTCTAAATTTATTTTTAAATAAAATTCCGTTAGGTATATTCACAGGGTATGTATGCTATATCTCTTAGAAGTCAACATTGCATATGTGCAATCCCATGCAACGAAGGGTTAATAGCCGCGTTCTTTTGTAAGCGAGTGACAAAAGAACGCTGTAACTCGGTTAAAATTTGCTTTTAGTTGCTTAACAACACTGACAAAAACTGTCAAAAAACTCATGATTAGTTTGTTGAAATAAACATGCGAAAATGAGCATAAACGGCCTTATTCATAAACACATTTTAGAGGCAGCGTAACTTTAAACGGGCTTTAAACAGGAAAACGTTATTCATAAGCATTTTTCGCAATTGTTTCAGCGCTGCGTAACTTAAACCAAACACATAAAAAGAGAAGACCTCCAAAATGTTATTTTAACAGAATTTCGTGAGCGAACCTGACGGGCCATCGAGAAGTGGAACATGTTGTGTTTTTGATAAAATCCTGAAACATGCTGCGCTACTCAGAAAAACAGATTTTCTTCTTGTTGCGAAGATCACAAATCATTTAAGTTTTGTGATTGTGTTTGTAATTTCTATTTCTATCAACAAAAATAGCGAAAATTTGCAACAACGCACTTTTTCGCAATTTTGTTTAATTTCTATGAAGCTGGCATTTTTTCGCAAAATGCAATTTCATTGGAAATGATTGCGGAGGCGCGGGCTCAATTCCGGCGGCTGGCATGATAAATTTTTTTTTTTGCTATTACGGCTGGTATGACTTTTTTTTTAATTTATGCATTATTTATTATTTTTTTTTAATCAATTTTTAAGAAATAATTTGTAATTTTTATAAATTTTAGCAAAAGAATTTATTTCTTTTCAATCATTTTGTTTTTTTTTTTGTGTTTTTTTATTTAAGCTAAGGTATTATCACGGAGGCGTGGGTTCGATTCCGGCGTTTTTTTGATGTTTTTTGTTTGATGACGTATAACGTTTTATTTCGTTTATTTAAGACACTTTAGTAAATTAAATTTATCTTTTAGATATATTTTTTTTTTATTTTTTTATTTCTTTTAATTTTCAATTTTTTATATTCTATTTCCTTAAATTTGATAACTAATTTCTCTTAGTAGTTCAACAAAATATTATATATTTTCCAAAATATCCAAACCCTTCTCCTAATCCTTGTCTAAATCTTTATTTAAATCCTTGTTCTAGTTCTAAATCAATTACTTTCCCGATGGTTATTTGTAAATATTAATTTGAATTACATTTTAATCGATATTATTTAATGAAAAAAATAATTTTTATTTCTGATTAGAAAAATATAAATCAATGCTTCATTTCTAATAACGATGAAAGAATAATTTAAAAATAACAATCATGTGATAACTTTTATTTCTGATTGAAAATATTACGATAAAAATTAATCGTTATAAAATTATTGATACATTGATATCGATAATCGTTGTTTGTAGTCTCTGATACGAAATCATGAAAGTTTCTTTCAAAAGATAAATTTAATTTACTAAAGTGTCTTAAATATAAGCTTTTCCTAACTTGTTCTGCATTTTTCCCAATTGTTTGATATTTATTACATTTTTTTTTAATTGGAATTATTTAAAAATTCATAAAATTCAATAAATTTAACATTATTTATTTAGTTTATTATTATTATTTAATAATAATTTACTAATAATTTATTTAACATTATTACTAAGTATAATTATTAAGAAATTTGACAAAATGTCTATTGTTAGTTAAATTATTTTTAAGGATTGGTAAAAAGTCGAAATAAAATGTAATACGTAAATATATATTCATATATGTAAGTTAACTACCTTTTTTTTTATTAATATAATTATTTATTAAAAAATTGCGTAAAAAAATAATAAATCACGCGAAATTAAAAAAAATTATGTCAGCCGCCGGAATTGAACCCGCGCCTCCGCGATATTACCTAAGCTTAAATAATAAAAAAAACAAAAACAAAATGACTGAAAACAAATAAGTTCTTCGCTTGAAATTTATAAAAATTACAAATTATTTACTAAAAATTGATAAAAAAAATAATAAATAATGCATACTTAAAGAAAAAAATCATGCCAGCCGAAATAACAACAAAAAAAAACATCAAAAAAACGCCGGAATCGAACCCGCGCCTCCGCGATAATACCTTAGCTTAAATAAAAAACACAAAAAAAACAAAATGCTTGAAAAGAAATAAATTCTTTTGCTAAAATTTATAAAAATTACAAATTATTTCTTAAAAATTGATTAAAAAAAAAAATAATAAATAATGCATAAATTAAAAAAAAGTCATACCAGCCGTAATAACAAAAAAAAAAATATCATGCCAGCCGCCGGAATTGAACCCGCGCCTCCGCAATCATTTCCAATGAAATTGCATTTAGCGAAAAAATGCCAGCTTCATAGAAATTAAACAAAATTGCGAAAAAGTGCGTTGTTGCAAATTTTCGCTATTTTTGTTGATAGAAATAGAAATTACAAACACAATCACAAAACTTAAATGATTTGTGATCTTCGCAACAAGAAGAAAACCTGTTTTTCTGAGTAGCGCAGCATGTTTCAGGATTTTATCAAAAACACAACATGTTCCACTTCTCGATGGCCCGTCAGGTTCGCTCACGAAATTCTGTTAAAATAACATTTTGGAGGTCTTCTCTTTTTATGTTTTTGGTATTTAGTTATCCTACCTAGTGTTCTTTTGTAAATCGGTAGCAAAAGAATGGGGCTAATAATATTTATTGTTAATAAGCACTTTATTATTCCAGAAAATGTCAAAGGAAAGACAAAAGCATGTCACTAAGATCGGCCGTCGAAAACAAATGACAACAAAATTGCAAAATGCTGCTTTATATTTAGTAGTATTTCATGGTAGTAAATAAAATGTCCAGTGTTTCAGAGTTGAAAAGAATGATAAGACTGAGTGCATTCATCGTATTTCTTAAGCCTACAAGAATGGGATTGATATTTTTCATAAGTCCCATTCCTTATAAAGCATTGGGTGTGCATTATTTTATCTTCAAAGAATGATGAATTGTGCATTTTTAATTCATTTACTCTACAGAAGCATAAGTTGCAATCTGGTTGATGCAGCTTTTGAATGATTAAAGTGTGTGTGCATGATTCAATGATTCAATATTTTACAGCTCTGATATAGATATATTTAAAAATATTATTACCTTGACTAGCTCTTGGTATGTGTGCTATCATGACTAGATAAATTTAAGAAAAAATTTTAAAAATTAATTATTTTCATCGATAAAAACTATTTCATCTTCAAACCAAGAGTCAATCACTGGAATTGAAGAAGCTGTAGCTTTGGGGACTCTTCGAAATAGAATAGAAGTGTAGCCTCATTTCTTATGCAAAAACATTCGCCCGGTGTTTGAGAGAGTACCCGTAAAGGCTGCACCTGTGCAGCACCAGGTTCAATGTTTTTTATTATGAATATGCTTCCTTAAAATTGATTTATTTAAATAATTTTTATACCTATTTATTTTAAATTAAATAAAACTACCCGAGTGGAAATTTGCCTAAGGATAGAGTCAGAAAATGATCAGGAAATCCTTATTTTGATAAGGATTGGATCAGGTCACCAGATCAGCTGCTAATTTTAAACGTGACGCACTTTTTGATAATCATCCTGATCAGGTAACCTTACTACGTAGCATTGTCAGGTTGCTATATTAAACCTGATCAGGTTACCTTATCAGAAAGCCTTATCAGTTTTGAGCACTAACCATGAACAAGGTATGCTGATCAGGAACCCTGATTCAGATTCGTATTTTAAGCAGCAAAGACATGGCATTGACTTATAACTCTCAAGCAAATCTCTATCTATGACAATTTGTGGAATCGTGTGCAGATAATTATGGCGAAAAGTTGAATGTTCTGAATGTTCATACTCTAATTCATTTCGCTGACGATGTTGTGAATAAGAAATGTACTATAAGTGAAATCTCTGCATTTCCATTTGAAAGTGAATTACATATTATTGAAAAAATGCTAAGGACTGGTACCGCCCACTGTCACAAATTTGTCAACGATTACACGAGCAACATTTTGTGCAAGCCAAAAAAGTAGAATTACCAGCACAACTTGAGATTTTTAAAAAAAATATTGATTCTTTGGAAATAACTCTTATAAAAAACTTATGATATGAAGAATATTACTTAACACCAAAAAGACCTAACAACACTGTTATTCTTAGGAATGGAACTGTTATGGAAATAAGTAAGATATATATGCAATCAAATACTAGTGAAATTAGAATCACAGGAAGTTCACTACGAATCGAATTAATTTTTACAAATCCATGTGATTCAAGTTTCCTTTCAATGTGGACAGTTTCTAAAAGTAAAGCTTCAATCATAGATTGTATGATTGAAGATATACATCATAAAATGTTGATTGTAGATATAAGTCGTAATAATAATGAAAATATTTATGTAATACCTTTATTTCATACTTAAAAACTAAACAAATGTACTATATTTGAATGCTTTTATAAATAAATGTATAAAAACATTACAGAGTTTAATTAAAAATAAAAAAAAACATAACATCATGTTCCAATCAGTATTAAAAAAAAACAATAGTAAGGAATGGAAAAGGCTACTTAATACCACTCTGATCAGGAAAGAACTAGTATAACCTTAAGTGAATACAAAAAAGGTAACTTGATCACAACCTGATCAGTATTTCATAAAAATGCCGTTAGTAAGGATCAGAAAAGGTTGTTATGATGTCAACCTGATGAGTATTCCATAATAGTGCCGTAAGTAAGGATCAGAAAAGGCAATCATGATGCAAACCTGATAAGAATAAAATACGGTATATCTTATAAAAAAACAAAAGGTTTTCTGGTAGTAACCTGATCATCCGTTCTTCAGGATTCCTTACGTAGTGATGAATTCAGGAAAACATGATACGCACCTGATCAGATATTAATAAGGCTTCCTTAAAAGGGCTATCCATATCATATCCGGATCAAAGTCGGATCAAAATAAGGTTTTCCTTAACTGATTTCCACTCGGGTATTTAATAGAATTCATTGATGTTTTAAAAGCGAAATACAAGCCGCAATACAAATATAGGGCACAATCTTGAACTGATTTCAGGATTTCAATTTTTTCAAGTTTTTTTATTTTTGGTCACGTTACTATATCTGAGACCCCCTCTCCCCCTATCGTTACTTATAACGTTACTATAACGTAGTAAATTTTAAAACCCCTCCACTTAGGGTATGCAACTGTTCGACATTATAAAAAAACCGGTTTCGAATAGTACAATTTTTACAAAACCGTTTTTCGAATTATTCGACTAGAAAAAAACCGGATAAACCGGTTTTTTCAAATTAAACAAGTTTTAGACTTTATTTACTTACATATATCTTTGTAGTTTCTATTTCTATTTAAAATAACAACTATTTTTTAATAAAATAAATAAAGGTACTTATGCAGTACTACCCACTGAACCATAAGCGAAGGTTTTGAATAAGGTGAGAGTTTTACGAACGTTTTTGGGAAGAATTTTTTTTTAATTTTTTATTTATTATTTTATTACTAAAAGTGCTTGCTATAGAAGATTAAACTCGTGAAAACTGTTCCCACACATAAAAACTGTACTTTTTTCGAAATTCATAAAAAGCATATTTAGAGTCGAAGAAGAATAATCATTTTAGTAGGTAAGAATGCCTCAAAAATTAACCATTTCTGTTCATAAATGAGTTAAAAAATTAATTCATAAATTTTTTTTTCAGTCTAAAATGATGTATAAAATAATAATTTCTTTTTATACAAATCATCGATTTGTAATAACAAATAATATTATGCAATAATAAAATTTATAATTCAAACAGGTTAATTTTTAACTCATTTCTGAACAAAAAAAAATTCGGCAAAGGCAATTCAGTCTGGCGATAGATTCAAAAAGGGTGTATTTCCGAGTGCCGAAAAATAACTTTTCTATGGTTCTTTTTTTAAGTAATTTCCGAACTAAGAAAGTACAATTTATGGTTCTTTTTTAACTCATTTCCGAACAAAAAGGTTAATTTTTGAGAAGCATTTTAGTCCAATGAATGATACAAAAAAGGTTTATATATGAGTGCCGAAATTGAACGTTTCTACCCGAAATGGTTCCTAAATGAATTCGAAAACGGTAGTTTTGACTCACTGGGTAGAATTATGTTTCGAGTTTTTCTTTCAGTCTTTTTAACACATGTTTTATGTCTTTTAATGATTGTCTCTATATTTTTTCTTAATGCTTTCAGATTTTTTTTGGGTATTTTGTGCAAGAACTTAGGAGTTCATGGAGTTCATGCAGTTCATGTCAAGCTGTTAATAATTGAATATATTTTGTAAAAAATAATAAATAATAAATAAATAATGCATAATAAATAATGCATAAATAAAACTCATGTTTAACTCACATTAAATACGCCAGCCGCTTGTAAATACTTTTTCAACAAAAGAAATGACCAACGTATATGTTTAAACGAGCTCAAATAAAGCAACATGAAATAGAAGCAAGAGATAAGAAATGTTAGGAACGTTAGTGAAATGTAAAAACGTACGTAGAAAAAAAACTCAAAGTCGCTCAAATAAAATAAAAGAAGTGGTTTGAAGAGTTTTTCAATTTAAAATTGAAGATTTATATATTTGTTAACTATTCGAGCAGTCGAATAATCCGAGCTAAAAAGCCGGTTTTCGAATTATTCGAAAATTGCTATATTTAAAAAAACCGGTTCGAATAATAAAAAAAACGGAAACGCAGAATAATTCGAACCGGTTTTGCATACCCTACCTCCACTCCTCTAAATTGGTAACTTAATTTATGAACGACCCCTAAGAAGAGTAGGATTGCATACATTTTTAAAAATTAACTTCACGTCAACCCTAGCCCAGAAATAATTGTAGGAATTTTCTGTGGCGATGGTGAAGTTGAATTTAGTTTAAGAAAAATGGTGAAAGCGTGTGGTGCTTGTGTGCTCGGATCTTATTTAATTTTTGTTATAATTTTTAATTTGAGTTGCTGCGTCACCGCAGAATTTAAAGGAAGTAAGTTCTAAAAGATCAGTTGGAATAAATGCAAACATAACTCGAAAAAAGTTTCGCCGAGAGTTTTATCAACGGTGGTCAGTGCGCTTTTCCCGATTTTAGGATGACATTTGCAATTATCTCAAACACCATGGTATAATTAATCAGGTAGGTGTGACAGTTTTCAATCGAACATAAATTGTCAAAAATCATACAAAACAAAGCAAACAAAAAAAAACAAAATAGCCGAGTTTGACAATCCATGAATGATCTCGTGAGAAAATAGCCTGTTGTCAAACCTACCTGTATAATTGTATCATGCTCAAAAACTATATAAAAACTTTTTAACAAAAAAACAAAACCGACTTCAAAATCACTACAAAGTAAAAAATAATTTTAAATAACTTTTCGCATTAATTTCTTGGTCAAATTTTAAAAGTTATTTATATGTATTATAATATTGGAAATCTTATCATTTTCATTTTTTCTATTATGTTTTATTATCATCAATATATTAATTGCTTTATATACATAAAAGCTTTAAAGTCGGAGCTTATCTAACTAAGTCGAAATATTATTATTTTAGTTTTTTCTAATTTGAATTTATTTCCATAAAAATATTAATAACTTTATGAATATAAAAGCTTTATAGCGGTTTTGTTTTCAGCGGCAATTAAATTAAGATTTAAAATTACTACAGTGTCACCAAAGCAGCATATAGGGTTGCCAACATTTTTCCTTCAAATTATAGTATTTTTCAAAATAATCTCTAAAAAAATATAGTATTTTCGAAAATATATAGTATAATATAGAAAACTCAAAAGGAAAAAAACCAAGATAAGTTTCTTATTATTTATTTTTATAAAAACTGTATTTCTTTGCACTTTTTGCATCTTTTAACAATTTTGCATTAATAACAAAAGATTTATAGGCTTTATCGCACTCAATGTTTAAGTTTATCAAAAGCTCATTTTTTATTAACAAGGTACTTGCTTTGTTTCTTTCTTCTCGCCATTTAGCATTCATAATTGAAAAAATTCTTTCTGTGAATGCCGATGTAGCGGGGATAGAGAGCAGAAATGAAATAATTTTAAATAAATTTGGAAAGCGTTTATCAGTATTTTTTAAAATATGATGCCATTTGTGACCTGTGGTTCTGTTGGTAAATGCACAGCAATCTTTTACTTTTGCAAAGATTTCGTTGCATAAAATTAATTCAGAGTAAAGTTCATCCATTTTGATATTAAGTTATTCTTCTATATTAAGAACCTTTACTACTGCCTCGCAGTCTGTAAATATAATTTCAGATTTTAAATTAAAGTATTGCATTTTAAATAACCAATTGTTTTCACCAAAATCAAACCATTTATTGAGATATTCTAGACTCTTATCAATGCATAATAAAAATAAAAAAAATAAATAACTGGCCATTTCAGCCCTTGAAAGGACTTTGATCTAGCTTCTTATGATCAATTGTATTGTGCGTGTTATTAAGTTTGTACACAATTGACCGAGAACCGGACCTACATGCTTAACGCCGACTCCGAACGGCGATGAACGGAATGTTCTCGTTCTCAAGAAGCTTTACATGGCATTTTAATTACTCTCTGAGGTTTGCCATTGTCTGCAGAGAGGTGGCGGCCGTACAGAAAAATTATTTTAATTCAAATAATTTTCTGTCGCTGCTGGGGTTCGAACCTGGGTCTCCATAGTTCTTTGACATAGCGGCCACGCACTTTAACCAACTACGCCACGGACGCCACACAGTATCAATGCATAATAGAAAATTCTTTTTAATTTTATCACATGATTTGGGAGATTTGACTTCTAAAGATTGCAACATTTTTTTGGTTTCATAACCAAAGAAACAGTCTTTTTTTACGTTGGTCAAGCGCTGATTTTAATAATGACATAATATTATACACATCCAAGATTGTGATTTGGTTGACTTCAAGTTGCTTAACAGCTTTATGAAAATTATGTAAAAAATTACCAGTAAAATTCAAATAGATTTCAACTTTAATGTCTCCATCAGTTTTATTCATCATTAAAATATTTTGAATATGTTCAATCAGCACCTAAACTGACAAAATAATTATTTAAAGGTTTCCAACTTAAGAGAATGCTGCCCACACAAGGTAGCAATGAAAGCCATCTAGTTCCTACATGTCGTTTCAGCTCATGCCATTCACAATCAACAAATTTTTTTAGCTCTTCTCTGCGGACTGCAGATACAGAGAAATGACTGTACATTTTTAAAATTATATTTTCAACATCAATCTTTAAAGAATTCATTGCATGCTTGACTATGTTATGAACAATATGAGAGTGACAATTGCCCTTCACTAAGTTTGGAACGACTGCTTCATATTTTTATATAGAGGGTGGTGAAAACC